>JACDJE010000166.1:333748-688769 GCA_016647715.1 Pavo muticus | reverse complement strand
CTCCGCCCGCCCGCCGCGGACTACGGCTCCCGGCGTGCAACGGGCGGCGGAGGAGGGGGCGCAGAGCCCCCCACTTCGCCCTCCCCGCCGGCCGGCACGTGCCGCTCTGCTCGGCCAATAGGGGCGGGGCGGGGCGGGTCACGTGCCTTTGTTTGGCGCTTTTGTGCGCGGCGGGGCGGGCGGGAGCGGAGTGGGACCGGAGCGGCGGAGCGGGCAGGTGGGTGCGCGGCGCCGGGCTCGGCAGCGGATGAGGGGGGGCGGTGGCCGCCGCCCTTCAGCCGTTGTGAAAGGGTCTGAGGAGAAGGGCCCAGGGTGGGGGCGGCTGTCCCTGCGGGGGTCGCGGTGCCGCAGCGCGGGGCTGCGGGGGGGGCTGTGAGGGGACTGACAGCGCGACGGGCGGCGCCGGGGCGGCTCCGCAGCCGCAAGGAAAGGTGTCCGCGGGTGCTTCTTTTGTCCCCTCTCCCCCGGGTGTCGTCCCCTCGATCCCCGGGCGTCGTGGCGACGGAGAGAGAGCGCCGCGGGAGACAATGGGCTGGGGGGGATCGCTCCGAGGGAACCGCCCCGATGGCGGCTGGAGAGAGAAGGGGCGGCCGCGCCCCCGGCTGACAGCACCCCGCCATTGTCATGTGGGGAAGGGGCGGCGCCCGGCCGCGCCCCAGCGCCTGCGAAGCCCCTCTCGCGTTGGGGCCTTTTCCCTGCGGGGTGCGGGGGGGGGAGCAGACGGGAGGCGGGGGCCGCACCTGCGGCAGTTGGGTTGGGGGGGAGGAGGGGGGCGTCGGACGGAGCCCGGATGTTGCCGTTGGCTCCGCCCCCCTGGAGCCCCCCGCGCGCCCGCCCGCCTGCGCGCGCGCCGTCTCGCTCGGCCGTTTGAATTCGGTGCGGTTGGGAGGGGCGGGGCCTCCGCATCAACGCGCGGCGCTCATTGGCTGGCGGAGGGCGGAGCGGGGCAGCGCCCGGGGGGGGGTCGGGGCCGGGGTCGGGTCCGCCCGTTCGGCTCTGCGGGGCGGGGGGGAGCGCTGACATTGCTGGGTTTGCGTGTTGTAATGGATGTGGATTCAAACAAAGGGAAAAATAGCACCGTGCAGCGACCTGCCCGTCTGTCTGCTGCTCGGCAAATGCAGTCAGATCCCAAACGCGTCAAGAAACCACCAGCCATTCAGACGCGTTTCTTTGTTTTCCAGGACTCTATCTGGTTGAAGGTCTCCTGTTGGCTTCTGCAGGCGGATTGCCTCGGCCATGGCTACTTCTGGTACGGAGCACGATATGCTCGATGCTCTTTTGCATTGTTCTTTTCTGCTTACTTCCCTCTAAAATAATTGAGCTGCACCAAACGTATAATTAACTGTTTTCGCCGTGCTTCTCTCCCATCGCTAGGCTTGCTGTGGAGAAAGCTGTTAAAGCAGCCCCCCGAGCCATCGCGCGCTGTTAGCAGATAGGACGCGGCTCGTCTGCGTGCCATCTGCTCAGCTAACAGAACTGTCATGCAGGCAGCTTGGTGATCAAAAAGGAAACTGCGCGGGGCTGAGGTGTCTGCTCAGAGGTCTTCAAAGAGCAGAGCGCTGCCTCACGTGTTTCCGTGGGAGCTGCTGTCAGTTCTTGGCTCTCCTGGCTTTTAATGAATAAAAGCGTTGCCTCAGACTTCTCATTGAAAGGCAGGGATCTTTTTTTCTCTGTTTGGAGTCCTGCCACGCTAGTTTTTGTGACTCTGGATATATAAGGCTGCAGTAGCATCAGGTGCTTTCAGATGCAGTTACCCAGGAAGAACAGCAGATAAAATTGTCCACTGCCTTTTTTTTTATATAGTGGTGCTGTTGCTTAAAACACAGCTATCAGCTCAGATGCAGCTGTCTCCTTAAGCCAGTTTGGTGGCATTGAATTACTGAAGGCTTGCTCACGTTAGCCAAGTCAGTTTCCTGGCTTAAAACACCACTGAGAGTTGTTGTTGTTGTTGTGTGTTCCTAGATATCCAAGTGAAAGAACTGGAAAAGCGTGCCTCTGGGCAGGCATTTGAGCTGATCCTTGGTCCCCGCTCGAAAGAAGCAGCCCCGGAATTCCCTCTGTCTCCTCCAAAAAAGAAGGATCTGTCATTGGAAGAAATTCAGAAGAAACTGGAAGCAGCAGAAGAGAGACGCAAGGTACGTTTGAAACGGCGGATTGAAGCAAGATCTGCGAGCAGGGGGACTTTCTGAAGTGTGATTTCTTTCTTAAGGCGAGTGGCTAGCAGTTTATTCATGGTATTAAACTGTGAATGTTAATTTGGCTTTGTTAGGAACTCAGGTTTGTTCTTACAAAGCTTTATTTCCAAAATGGCTTTGAATGATCACTTGAAAAGCAGGGAGATATTTAGCTGGGAGGGGAAGCTGTTTCAAGAAAGAAGCTGCTCTCGAGTTAAATCTGTGCTGTTAAGGGTTCACTTTCTTCTACAATACCTCGTGGTGAATCTGTATTCACAAGGCTTCTAGTTACAGTATCTTGAGGTAAGTTCCTGCTGTTCAGATGTGGTTTGGAGCCCTTAGCTGTGCAGAGGCTTACTGAGTGAGGTGCAATCTCCTGCGTGACCGGAATCACAGTAACCCACCATTTTGAGGAGCAGGAGTGTTCTAGGAGAGTTCTGTAGGTGTTAGCATTAAATATCCTGCTCTGGTTTAACCTGGCAGGCAGCTAAGCACCACGCAGTCATTTGCTCATCCCTCCCTTCCCCTTCCCAGTGGGATAGGAGAGAGAATTAGACCAAAAAAATAAAGTAGAACTCAAGTTGGGACTGAAAAGAACTTAAGATATGAGAAAAGGAAGAGGGGAAAAAGGGTTATAGTTACAATCATTGTGTGTGTGTGTATGACAAGTCATATACAAGCAGTTGCTCACCACCCACTGACTGATGAACTTCCCCTTCTTTAAGCTTACTTTCTGCCTGATGTCACGTGGTATGGAGTAGCCATTCTTTGGCCAGTTTAGGTCGACTGTCCTGGTTCTGTCCCCTCCCAGCTCCTTGTGTCCCCCCACCCCTCCCCAGCCCCCTTGCTGGCAAGGCAGTAGGAGAAGCTAAGAAAACTGAGATGTCCTTGGCTCTCTATAGCCCTGCTTAGCAACACCTAGAAGCATTGGTATGTTATTGACACTGCTTTTTGCCTAAAAGCAAAGCATAGCATCATACCAAACACTACTGAGAAAAACAACTGTGTCTGCTGAAACGAAGACCTACCCATATTGTTTGTTCTGGGAAGCATCCCACTTGTCAAGGCTTGAGTTATGATAGAAATTTGCTTTCCTGTGTGGTTTGTAATGGTGAAATATAGGCTGTGGGGGTGGAGAAAGTAGTAGGGAGCTTTGTATTGCATCAGGAAGTTCTGTTGTTCTGGGGAAAACAGCAGAAAAATCTCTTCTTAGGAATTGCAGGCAACAGGGCTGTAGTTGTCCTCGTTCATCCCTTTCTGTGTTCAAAATGTGCGTGGTCTGTTTGTAGTCTCATGAAGCAGAAGTCTTGAAGCAGCTAGCTGAGAAGCGGGAGCATGAAAAAGAGGTGCTTCAGAAAGCAATTGAAGAGAACAACAACTTCAGCAAAATGGCAGAGGAGAAGCTGACCCACAAAATGGAAGCTAACAAAGAGAACCGTGAGGCACAAATGGCTGCCAAGCTGGAACGCTTGAGGGAGAAGGTATGTGTAGAGTCCTGGTTCTGTCTGGGAGGGAATGTGTCAATAAAGATAGGTAGAGCCAAGTAAATGGCCAAGTGAGGGAGCAGACGGATATCCTTGGGTGCTCTGTGGTGTTTTAATTTTGAAATAAGATTATTAAATCCACAAAAGACTTTGTAGAAATGCTCCTTTCGGGGAGATGGGATATGTGGGGTGACATTGGGCTGCTTGCTCTCAGGAAGCTTCATTCTGTAGTCTTCTTTAGTAACCCCCATTAGGAGTCCTGCTGTGAGCTGAGGGGTGGGAAGCAAGCTGGGGCTCGCTCTGCTGTGTGCTTTGCCAGCCTGGAGCCCTGCAGGGTAGGGGGGCTGATATGTCTGATGTGTCCCTGTCGTGTCTTACAGGATAAGCATATTGAAGAGGTTCGAAAGAACAAAGAAGGCAAAGACCCTGGTGAGGCCGAAACCAACTGACTTCATTCTGGAAACTGACATTCTCCCCCTCCTCTAAATATCCAAAGACTGTACTGGCCAGTGGTTTTGCTTTTTGGTTTTGTTCTTTTAAGTTTCTAGAAACTGATGTAGAGCTGTAAAGTTAGATCCAAACTGTATGCTTTCTTTGGGGACTAGAGGGGAGACCTTACATGTTTCACTTTTCTAAAGTTGTCTTTCCAGTGTAGCTATCTTGTTGCATCCTTTTCTACTCCAGAGCGCTTGCTGCTGGATTGATGGCTAGTACTGTATCAGCTCTGTAAGACATTTGTGAAAGGAATATGTAGTATACTGTTCCATGCTGAATATCTGTTACACTTCAGAAATCTGACTGTCCCAGTCTTTTAAAATACTGCTGTAACTGAGTGACTAAATAAAGCTGCACAGTGCTGTTATCATGAGAATGATTTCTGAAAACGACACACACAGCTGGCTGAGGCCTCCAGCAGGCATCCTTACCCAGCACTGCATGGAAAGCTCTGTAACAGCACTTTTCCTTCCTTCCACGGGCATGCTGCATAACTGGCTCTTCCCTAGAGCGCTTTCATTGTCTCAGTCTTACAATAAGAGCTTTGTTTTGACACCTCAGCAGTCGTCAGCTGTTGTGTGTTTTGGTTGAAATGGTTTAGAACCACCTCCCTTCAGATGCTGATGCTTCAACAGACACATCTTTGTTGCCACATGACTCTGATCTGACCCTTCTGTTTTTTTGGTAAGGGTTTCTAGAAGATGTGCTGTTGAATTGGGCCTTGTGTGCCACTTCCTGCAGCATCACAGAGCTTTGATGAAAGCCAAACCCGTTCTGTGTTGGCATTATCTGCCTCCCCCAACAGAATGCTGTTAAAGATCGTTTTTGACTTGATGTCTGCTGCAGATGTGTTGGTGTAAACTGCTGCAGGGCGAGTCTGAAGATAGCTCCTGCCCAAGGAAATGCGTGCCATGTTTGCTTTTCTGGGCAGTGAAGCAGACACAACTTGTGCTGTGAGTAAAGATGCTTTTCAGGAGGAGAATTTCTGCATTGTGCAGGTGCTTTATTAAAAAACAACAAACCACTTCTCCTCTGAGACTGCCTGGCACATCCACAAGAACTCATGCTGCTCTGCAGTAAAGACAAGATTGCAGTTAGTGTGAGTTAATAGCCACCCCCCTTTCATCATGAACAGTGCCCTGATCTGAAGTAGTTGGCTTTCGTGGTTCCTTCCCTCAGAGCAGGGAAGCTCTGTTTGCAGCTCCTCCTGTCAGGCACAGAGTGGCTCTGCTCTGATGCACGTCCCATCCTGCCTTCCCCCAGCTGTGTCCTTGATCCTGGGGCTTGCTGCTGTGTTTGTGTTTACTTCGTGCCTGGATCATCTGGCACCAAGCTGGTGACAGTTTGCTATTCGGAGGATGGAAAACAAGGTGAGGATTTCTTTTACTCAGTGGGTATTACTGAGGCCTGGATCACTGACCTCTTCTCTGGGGCTTGCTAATGAGGAAACAGGGAGCTTTCATCTTTCATGCTTAGTGCTTTTGATTGTATTGAGCTTGTACTTAAATAGCAAAAATGGAAAGGGGTGGGGGATGTGGGATAAGGCTTGTGTTGAAACAAAAGGAAAAGTTGGCTGGTCCAGTGACATAAAGCCAGTGGTGAAAGGTGGGATGGCTGAGATCCTGTGTGAAGGATTCTTCAGTGCTGGTGTCATAGATGACAATTTAAAGTGGGCTGTGTCTGCCTGTAAGCACCCAGCCAGCTGCAGGGGGGTAGTGAAGTCATCACTGAATCACTTCCTATATTTAAGATCATACTTCGGTAGCAATGAAAAAAGAAATCAGCTCTTCAGTTTAATGTGTTCATCTGCTGCCTGAGCAAAACCCAAGTGCCCCTAATGCTGGAAGCCCCCCCTTCTTTTTGGGGGAGGAGAGAAGGATGACAGCGCTGCCAGAACCCAACTGGCACTAAGAACACAAAGGCTTTTAAAGCACGAGTTTCTGCCTTGCCAAAAGCTGTCAGATGCAAACTTGGGCCCTTCTGTTCCTTCGTCTTAGTTCTTTCCGTGGCTTCTGGTGCGAGCATAAATGGAGCTTAACTCCTCGGAGAGGAGATCTGAGGTGGGAGTGAGGTTCGGGGAGGTGAGTGCTGGGGGAGGAGGAGGGGAACACTGCCGTTGTGCTCAGGCAGGAAGGTGGAAAAGCTGCTTAAAAATGACTACGCGAGCTCACAGCTGCCTTGCTAGATAGTCTTTGATTCAGGAGCGAGTTATAAAAACGACGAAGCCTTATTCTGGGCGGCAAGGGAGATAGGAGTAAGGGAGAGGGGAGGGATAATGACATAAATGAGGGAATAATACAAACGAGGCTTTCCGATAGGCGGAGGCCGAGGGCTGCTCTCCCGCTGCTCCCGGCGCTGCCCCCTCCGCACCACGCGGGGCGGCGGCGTTTCCCGGCGGGGCGGGGCGGGTCCGGAGCCGGGGCGGCCGCTGCGGAGGCTGCGTCGGAATCGGTGCTCCGGGGAGAGCTCCGCAGGTGAGGGCGGGGGTCTGGGAGGGGAAGGGGGGTGCCGGGGCTGGGATGGAGCTCCGAGGGGAGCTCTGGGGGGGTCGTGCGGAGCTGAGCCGGGGAGCTGGGCGGGCAGAGCGCTGTGCTGCGGGATGCTGAACGCCGTCCGTGCGGCGGAGAAGGGCTGAGGCTGCTCCCATCCAGCGGGTGGGCGGGTGCTGCTGGGGCAAGGAAAACTCCGCAGGAAATAACAGGCGTTAAAGGCAGCGTTGCTGACATCTCGCGGGTGTGTGGAGGCTGTTATTCCGAGCTCGAGCCGGGTTAATGATTGCCGGCACCGTGCAAAACTTGCTCTGCTCATACCGAGCACTGCTTCAGGTTTCGCAGCCAGGAAGAGCTTTGCGGATTAAGTCCCGCTCCGACAAGTTTCGGAGAGCCCGTGCCGTGCCGCGGTGTCTTTCCTGCCCCCCCGTGCTGGGCTGCTCTGAGCACGCATTTCCCCTGGCCTCACCCCAGCGTTCCCCCGGCAGCTCCCAGGGGCTCTTTGCAGCAGAACTGTCAGGGGCTGAAGCCGGAGCTGAGCCACCTGCCCGTGTGCGGGCACAGGGCGAGCTCTCCGTGCTCACCAGGGCTTTGTTTTGGAAAGATTTGGTCAAATCAGCCTCACCCGGGCAGTTCTGTTTTTGCCAGCAGCAAAAGCTGCAGCACTGCGACTGTCTGAGGTCAGCAGGTCTGCATGTACGGAAGGTTCACCAAGTTGGCTTTCCCTGGGCGCCCTGCCCGTGTCACAGGAGGTCGAGCAAGGACATGGGTCACGCTGTGCCAGTGGCTGCTGTTGGTGCAGTGCCTCTGTCACCAGGCAAGGTGGGGAAAGAGCATTTAAGAGGGACGCCAAGCAGTAAACAGCTCATTTTATCTGCATTTCTGCTCCTCAGCTTCAGGCAGGCGTGAGTTCTGGACCTATCTGCTCCATTCTGATGAGGAAATTCTAGAGGTGGGTTTGTTGTTTCTGTTGTTTCTTGTTTTTAAATCTAGTCCCGTTCCCTCCCCCTCCTATTTCCAAACTTTGAAGAGCCTTTCCTGGCTGAGCTGTACTTGAAGGGACTGAACTTGGCAGGAGCTGAGGCTTAAAGCAGCACCGGAGCTGGGCTTGTCTGAGCAAGAGCGGGTAAGGAGTGGGGTGGGGGATCACCTCGAGCAAATTCTGTTCCGTTCTTAAGACCGCTGTGAAAAGGCAAAACAAGCTGGGGAGGCTGCCTTTATCTCAGCAGGGACAGCAGCTGCAAAAATGTAAATATGGAAAGCTTGCTCACAGAGATTACGCTGCCGGACATCAGTGATGCAACCGGACAAACTCACTCAGGCCGCGCTGTCTTTGTGTGAAGCCACATGGAAAATATGGAGCTGGAAAACGATGCTGAGAACTCAGACCGGCTCACTTACATGTCCTGTTTCTGATGTCGCAGTTGTTTGTGCTCTCAGCGGCGTTGCAGGGCAGCTGCCAGCCTGCCTGCAGGATGCTGCTCCTTGCAGCTTGGGAACGCAGATGCTGCAGGCAACCAGCAAGGGAAAGTTGGGGCTGTTGCTGGAGAGTGAAGTTGTTAGAACTTCCTAAACTGCAGGGAGGGGGTGAGCTGAACTTCACTAGGAGCCATTGGGCCCTGGAGAGTTAATTACAGTGTTACAGAGCACTAGTATGGGGTTAATTACCTCTCTGCTCTTCTGGATGGTGTCACCTGTATGGAATGGGGCACACCGGTGGCAGTGCTGAAGCATCCCTTCCCATTTCTTCATGTTGCTGTTTTTAGTGATTCTGTTATGTCAGCTGTAAGGAGGCCACTCTTTAGTCATGCCGGATTTTATATATTAGAGGAAAAAAAAAATACATTCAGGCAGCCTCTTTGGTTAAGTTGCTATTGAACCCCACAGCAGAACTGTCTTTTTGTTCCAGGCTGCTTTCTAGCAACGAGAGCTGCAGTGCGGCTGTGCCATGGCAGCGGTGGTGGCAGAGAAGCTCAGCCGCCTCTTCATCAACGTGCGCCAGGTCCCCCAGCTGCTGGCCCCCCCAGTGCCCACCACCGTCAGCAGCTCCGAGGTGCCGAGGGTTTTCTGGAAGCCTTACATCCACACCGGCTACCGCCCGGTGCACCAGACCTGGAGCTATTACTTCTCCACGCTCTTCCAGCAACACAATGAAGCCATCAACGTGTGGACCCACCTGGTGGCCACGCTGATCCTACTGCTGCGCTTCCAGCAGCTCTCCCAGAGGGTGGATTTTGGGCAGGACCCGCACGCTCAGCCGCTCCTCATCATCATCACGGCATCCATCACCTACCTGACGTTCAGCACGCTCGCTCACCTCCTGCAGGCCAAGTCCGAGTTCTGGCACTACAGCTTCTTCTTCATGGACTATGTGGGGGTGGCCATCTACCAGTACGGCAGTGCGCTGGTGCACTACTACTACGCCATCGAGCCCAGCTGGCACGAGAGGATCCAGGGCTTCTTCATGCCCACATCTGCACTGCTGGCCTGGCTGTCGTGTGCAGGCTCATGCTATGCCAAGTTCCGCTACCACCACCACCAGTCAGCATGGCTGCTGAGCCGGCTGTGCCAGGAGGTGCCCTCGGGCCTGGCCTACCTGCTGGACATCAGCCCTGTTGTGCACCGCATCTGCACCGCATTACCTGCGGGGCACACAGACCCAGCCCTGCTGTACCACAAGTGCCAGGTGCTGTTCTTCCTCATCGGTGCCTTTTTTTTCTCCCATCCTTACCCAGAGAAGCTGCTCCCTGGGAAATGCTACTTCTTTGGGCAGAGCCACCAGATTTTCCATGTCTTCCTGGTGCTCTGCACGCTGGCACAGATCGAGGCCGTGGTGCTGGACTATGAGTCCAGGCGGCACATCTACTCCTCGCTGCAGGGTGACCTGGCTCACCACTTCTCTGCCCTGTGTGTCTTCACTGTGACCTGCTCCGTGCTCACGGCTGCATACATGGCACGGAAGGTGAGGGACAAGCTGAGCTTCAAAGAAGACTGAGATCCGGGGCAGAGTGGGGGATGCCAAAGCTGCATGCTCCGAGGAGAGGAAGGAAGCGCTTTCAAACTGTCACTTGGCACTGCTCTCTCCAGGGAGGGAGAATAAGAGCTGCTCTTTGTGCTTTTTGATTCAGAATTAATCCCATCTTATTCATGAAATAGTGCACTGGTTGAATTCCAATATCTGAATAAACAGATAGAACAACATGGTGGTGTGGTGCAGCCTGGTCTCTGCTGAGCCCTGTGTGGTTTGTCCCGGGGGTCCCCACAGATGTCCCCTCCACCCCATCTCAGCAGCAGCAGTGGGGCTGCATACCTCTCACCTGGGGCAGCTGCAGATGGGACAAATGCATGGCCTCTCCCAGCCCTGCCTTGCTTGCATCTCTGTGTGTCTCCAGGAAGGCTGTGGGGAGCAGTGTGTTGCAGTGCAGGTGGACGATGAGCACTGCTCCCCCACCTTGGCTGAAGATGTTATCTTGCAGGACGCTGTCCAGTTGCTCAGACGTGAGCTGCCTTTGGTAAATCCATGCTGCTTTTCCCAATCCCCTGCTTTGTTTGTGTGGTAGTAGTTTCCAGGAGGATTCGCTGTGTTGCTTTCCTGGGGTCTGAAAGGTGATCTGGTGGGGACTGAGACCTGGAGGATCCGGAGGAGCTCTGCACCCCTGCACAACAGCAGTGTGCTGCCTCGCTGGGGCAAAGCACAGAACCCAGACCTGAGCAGTGTGGGGCAGCTGCAGACCCACAACTGCTGCCCTCTGGCTCCAGCACAGCTGCTGCTCAGTGCCAACTGGTGCTGTGCCAACCAGCTTCTGTTTGAAGATGCTGAGGCACGACAGGTTGGTATTTCTTGGCTGGAGGAATGGCATTTAAATGTTACAAAATTCCCAAGCTGGGAAGTCCTGAACATTACTGAGCTGTCTCTCAGCATGAAGCACCTCAGTGCAGAACATTGGGCGCCCTGCTGCCTTGCAAGGAGCTCTTTGCAAGGGGGTGAGGAACTTGTGCAGGAATAAAGAACATCCCTGGTAGAAATGCTGCACACTGCCTGAGCTTAAAAACAACCAATGACCAAAAACCACCTTAACCCTTTAGAGTAATGCCAGGGCATCCTCAGAAATAGTGCTTGGGAAAGCAGACCCACCAGTCTGCACCTCCTGGTTTGCATGGATATTGTAGCAATAACAATTGATCCCACTCACCAGCGCTGAGAATGGTGGAATGTCAGCAGTGTGCCTCTATACAGCACTCTGCAATCTGCCTCCTCACACAGCACTGCTGCATTCTGCAATCGTGGACAATATTGAGTAGTATGATTGTCCAAATTTGTTGGTATTGCAGTTCATCCTTTGTGACCCTGACGTAACCATGGAAACAGAACCATCAGAGTGAGTCTGCGCTATGCTGACAGACCATGGAGCCAGCTGATGTCTGTGCTCTCGTTATCCAGTTGGATGTTGTGGGTCAGATGAATTGAGTAGGAAATAAAAATCAATTCTGCACATGAAGTGCACATTACTGGTGAGTAGGAATGAAAAGGTCTTGGGAGAATGTTTCCCTGATCAAAGGAATTTTAGGGAGTTTGACCCTGAGCTAAGAAAACACAATTTAGTAGTTAGATGAAACATAGAGTTATTTTGCAGCAAAACCAACTACGGTAAAAGTGAGTGGAACAGGTTGCCAGGGAGGCTGTGGATGCCCCATCCCTGGAAGCCTTAAAAGCCAGGCTGGATGTGGCTCTGAGCAGCCTGGTCTGCTGGTTGGTGACCCTGCACATAGCAGGGGGTTGGAACTGGATGATCACTGTGGTCCTTTTCAACCCAGGCCATTCTATGATCTTGACCTGAAAGAAAGCAGTGCTCTGTCCTGGCACTGCTAAATGCTGAGTATTGGTGTGCCAGTCCGTGTAAACAGTTCTAGCTGCAAAGTACCTGCACTAAAGCACAGAGCAGCACATCGGTACCATGGAGTTGTCACGGGATACTTCTAACACTTCCTCTAACACCTGAGATTATCAAACAGAGCTTCAGCATCTTTGCAGAGGTTGGGAGGCATCTGCGGGCCGCGTGGATGGATGAAGATCCCTCCGTAGCAGCAGCAGGATGATGCCCCAAAGCTGCTGCAAGTGCTTACTGAGAGCACTGGTGGCACAGCCGGAGCAATCGAGTGCTTCCCTCACTGCCACCGAGCTGTGAAATCGGACGTGACCTATTGACTGATCCTCAGACCGAAATTAAAAGGTATCGATGGGCTCTTCAGAGCTGTTGCAGAGGGAGTGCATTCATCCTATGCAGGACACTTGTATTGGCGATGCACTTTAGCAGGGCACTGATCAGAGAAACCTAAAGGAGTGCTTGGTGCCACGTCTCGGCCTCGTGTTGGGCTGCTATGGACCCGGCCATCCCTGCCACATCTCTGCCTATGCTGGGAAGCTCCGACACAGCGGACGTACCTCTTTCCTTTGGAGGGTGCAGCAGAGGTGAAAGGGAACGTAATTGGAAGGAAGCTCAAGCTGTGGATTTTTCATTTCTAGCTTTTCTTTAAATGCGATCCCCCCCCCTATAAATATTAACTTGGTCACAGTTAAATTGTGCTCAGAGCTGTAGCAGACGGACCAACACATTGATTTTCTCCTCCCTCCATCCCCAGCAAATATAAATCCAAGTGTGCAGAGCCTGCACTCCACCAATTGCTCCGGTGGTGACATAAACTGTCCATGATGTGAAATCCACGCACACGGACGGAAGATGTCAGGGGTTGTCACTGGATACCACAGAGCTTAATTTTACACATTTTCTGTAAAGAAAGGTATGTTTTATTTCTAACGTGCTGTTTATTTTCATTTGTTTCTCTTTTATGATGCCTGACACCTATTTGTCTGCCAGTCTGAAAGTGTATTTTCGTGTTTAATAGTGGTCTTAATGTAACATTTCCTCTGTAGTCAGCAGTATTGCAGCCACAAGAATTTAACGTCCATTTGCTTCCTTAATATCCTTGTTTTACAGTGTGAAAATTAATTACATTTGAACTGAAAACTCTGTGCTAAATGACCCATATCCTAAAAAGTCAGACTATGCTGCTTTTAATGTGACTGAAGTCCATACGAAGTAATGTTATATCTACAAACAGAACCGTTTATGAACCCAGCAGATAATTTTTTGCTTAAGTCATTCTTTTCTTCATAGGCTCGTGGGCAAAGGTAGCAGCACTTGGTGCTTGGACACTGTTCTGTACTTCAAACAGGGGTGTCATCAAGCAGAGGGAATTGGTCTGGCTATGGGGGTTTATTTATTTGCTTAGCACTGCCATCCACAAACAGAAAGCAGTTATTTGCTCTCAATTATATGCTTAAAAGTACTTAAAAATAATCGAGCACTGCCTTTTTGTTGTGTTTTATTTCCTCACGAGATCTTAAGTGTAACCAGATTTCATGACAGAACCATTCAGCTGCAACACACTGCTCACAACATTGAAAACGAGGGCCAGGAAGTATCCTACAGATAAACATCCCACTCTCACAGTGGGATCTATTGGATGATGGGGAAGCAGATCTCAGGATGCCCAGTCCTGCTGTGAGGCAGGCACTGTGTTTTCCATTCAGTCAGGGGGTGCTGCACACCTCATAATTACGTCCTTGTCTGGGTGTCTTTTAATGATAAACTAGACACAGGTGGATGATTCACTTCTTTGTCTTTTAGCTGAGAAATAATAACGCCTACAACGCCAACGAGTAGTGCCATGTTGCAGTTGACACCATGGGATGGTGTCATTTTTTTGTAATGAATTTAAGAAGGGCTGCAGCTTTTACAATATCTGCTCTCTCATACGTTCTAGTGTTAAGATGGCACAATAACCATGGGAGACTGGAATTTCCTTGGAGGCATTCTGGAGGAGGTCCACATTCACTCCACTATTATTGGCAAGATTTGGCTAACCATCCTCTTCGTGTTCCGAATGCTTGTCCTTGGAGTGGCCACCGAGGACGTCTGGAATGATGAACAGTCAGAATTTATTTGCAATACTGAACAACCTGGCTGTAGGAATGTGTGCTAT
Source organism: Pavo muticus (assembly GCA_016647715.1). Lineage (NCBI taxonomy): Eukaryota > Metazoa > Chordata > Aves > Galliformes > Phasianidae > Pavo > Pavo muticus. The sequence continues at coordinate 675,083 of JACDJE010000166.1, read as the reverse complement.
GATGAGGCCTTTCCCATCTCTCTCATAAGATACTGGGTCTTGCAAGTTATCTTTGTGTCTTCTCCTTCTTTGGTGTATATGGGTCATGCCTTATACAGACTAAGAGCCTTAGAGAAAGAGAGACAGAAGAAGAAAGCTCAGGTGAGAGTGGAACTTGAAAGCACTGAATTAGAAATGACGGAATATCGGAAAAGGCTGGAGAGGGAACTCCGGCAGCTGGACCAAAGAAAGCTGAACAAAGCACCCCTGCGAGGTTCGTTGCTCTGCACTTACGTGATACATATTTTCACCAGGTCTGCAGTGGAAGTTGGTTTCATGATTGGGCAGTATCTGCTTTACGGGTTTCGCCTGGATCCCCTTTATAAATGTCAGAGAGATCCGTGTCCAAACGTGGTCGACTGCTTTGTATCACGACCAACAGAAAAGACAGTCTTCATCCTATTCATGCAGTCAATAGCGACTGTATCACTGCTTTTAAACGTCTTAGAAATCATCCACCTCGGATTCCGAAAAATTAAAATAGGTCTCTGTGGGCAGGAGGAAAACAAGGATGGCCGTGGCCATTTCTACACAAACAAATCCAAGAAATACTCTGTGATACCCCGCTCTTCTCTGGGAATATCTGCAACTCCTCAAAAAACTCTCCCTTCTGTACTTAGCGGTTATGCCTTTTTAATGGAAAAGCAAACCGACACTGCCATCTACCCGGTCTTAAATTCTGCTCCCATGTTCCAGTCTGCTCAAAATAACCACACAGAAAATAGAGGCAATTACACCCACCACAATCAGGAAAACAAATTGCCGAAGAAAAGGCCAGCTACAAATGCTTTAGCTGGTCAGACTCAGAATGCTAGCACAAACTGCAGTGAAGGCTTGCTGGGAAAGCCTGGGACTGAAAGGAGGAATTCCCAGAAAGAAGCTGATCAGAAACACTTCCTTGCTGGTACTCAGAATGCAGATACTGCTTCAAGAAGCTTTGCTGAGATGCTGTTGCAGCCCCCTCTGCAGCCTTTTCCTGTTGCCAGCCTCAGAAGACAGCACGGAATCGTCTCCTCCTGGAACTGCTCCGCAGTGGCCGAGAGCGTCGGATCCTCCACAAATTCCCTCACAAAGAGCAGCAGCAGGAGACGGAGCAGCCTCAGCGCGAGCCAAGGCCAACTGCCCCCCAAAGCTGACACCCGGCACCCCAGCCGCCCCGACACCCCCGACTCGGCGGGGGAGGCCAGCACTGGCTCCAAGCAGAGCCGGGGCTGCGGCAGCCCCCAACCACTGCCCTTGTCCGGGCGTCTGTCGCTGTCGAGCAGTGCAAGCAGCCGGCGGGCCCCCACTGACCTGCAGATATAGCATGGCTGCCCAAGCACTGTGCTTGGGTAACTGCTAGGCTTTGTGATAGAAGCAAGAGCAGCTAGGAGCAGCTTCCTCATTCAGCTTTAACCAGCTCTTCTGCAGAGGTTAAGATAGAAGTTGTGCAGCCCTTTGCTTTTAGCTAAGTAACTTCTGAACCATCTGCTTGCTTCACTGGTGACGGAGGGATGGCTTAAACCTCTGTGCCAAGCTTCTGCATTAACCTTCCAGCTAGAAAGGAAAACGTACATCATATAAATCCACATACAAATTCACACACGAGGTGAAGTCAGGATTAATATTATAGCTGGTAATACGTAAGCCGGATAAAAGTAGAAGACAAAATTCCAGTCTAAAAATGTATTTTATGAAGACCGGTAAATGAAATTAGGTGAAATAAGGCACTGCAACACCTGAGAGAAAATAATTAACAATAAATAACATTCTTAGAACCAGGAAACCAGAACAGGAACCAGGAAACCAGAACGCTGGTTTTGCTTGCAGCCATTTGGGTGCATCCACATCAAGTGTTGGCATCATTAAAATCATTCTCTGTCGGTGTTTCAGCAGCTGTTGTTTTTATCTCTGTTCTCATTCTGTGTGTATTCAGTTTCAGTTTCAGCTCTGCGTAACTGTGGATGCTGTGGGGTTTGACACCACAGTCATGTACTGGTGCCATTTTGCTCATTCCACCATTTAACCCCTGCACTCCCTGCAGTGTCTGTGAGCCACATCCCGTGCTGGCACACATTTTGCATTTGACGCCTCTATAGTAAAACACGTGTTCACTGCACAGCCTAAATAGCATAGAGACTGAACTGAGGGGCTCGTGTAGCACACAGCACGATTCTGCCAGCTCGAGAATCTGGCAGGTTAGAAAGGACCCCGAATGGCAGGTGTGGGGCTCTGAGGCGGGTTCTCTTTAATGGCCGTACCAACCACGGCGTTCAAACGCACAGAGCAGAGCGCCGGGCTGAAGCCCAAAAGCCCCGCGCAGGCGCATACCTCCAGCGGCCTGAAGGCCCCACCAGCCTCCGGCCAATCAGGGACCGAGCCGAGAGCGAGGCAGAAGGCGGGACTTCCGGTCCCGTCGCCATGGCAGCGGTAGGAAGCCGGGGCGCCATAAAGGAGGCGGGCGCAGGCGGTGCGGGCGCTGCGGGGTAGATGGCGCACCACAAGGTAGGGGCTGTGGGCCCGTGAGGGGCGGCGGGGCCTTCCCGGTGCCCCCCTCGGCGGTGGGGAGGGGCCGCTCCGCCCGCCTAGCCGCCTTCGTAGGCAGGGGTGCGCCGGCGCTCTGACCGTGTGGGCGTCCTCCTTCAGGCCGCGGACTCGAAGCGGGAGCAGTTTCGGCGCTACCTGGAGAAGTCGGGGGTGCTGGACACGCTCACCAAGGGTAAGGCTGTGCGGGTGGGGCCTGAGGGCCGGGCGGTGCGGGGCGGGCCGTGGTTCTGCCCGGGTTCGGCGCTGAGAGTGGGCGTTGGGGTTGGGGCAGAGCGACGGGAAGGTGCTGCTGGGTGCTCCGCTTGGAAAGGCGCTGTCCTGTGCGGGGCCTGGGGCTGCTAACGCTGGGGAGCTCGTGGGTTTTGTGGAGGTGGCTGTGCTTATCAGGATAGGGAAGAAAAACACACTGCAAGCTCAGCACTCTTATCATCTTCTTATGGCTTACTGTTCTTTAAATTATCCTTATGTGTTCTTAAGAGCTTTTCAGCAGGGTGTTGATATTCCTGCTTGATAAAGCACGCTGCTTGTGGAGAGCAGCAGCTGTACGGTGTGAGGGGTGGGCTCTGTGCTGAGCCTTCCTCTGGTGTGTTGGGGCCCTTTGGTTTCCTGTAGGTGTGGCTGTGCTGTTGCAGTGCAGTGTGACAACAAAACAAATCTTCCAAGCCCTGTGGCAACCAAGTTTTGCTTCTAACTTAAGAGCTTAGCTTAGAACCAACTTGCCTGTGCAATTCATGTGGCTGAAACTGGGAGGAAGGCACTTAAGCTCCCTGCAAGGAGTGCTTGAGAAGCATTTATAAAAGCATATGTACAGAAGTGTGTGCCTCTGGTGTGTGTGTTACATCATTCATTTTTGTGCTCCATAGTCAAACCCTGTGGTTAGGTAAAAAAAAATCCCTTCTGCCCAACTGTTGAAGGGTGGGGTGCTCTATTTCCTCCTGTACAGCTGTCCTTAACATGAAGGATATAGGTGAGAATCTTCTTAAACAGAAGAACATGCTGTAAGCATGGCACACAGCTTTTCTGCATTCTGACTGCTGTATGTGTTTTGAAACTGGAGTTGCACGGATGTCTTATAATGGTTGACTATTTCATATTTGCAGTGCTAGTAGCCTTATATGAAGAGCCAGAGAAACCAAGTAGTGCACTGGAGTATCCTTTTTGCCCTCTATTTGTTTCTTGTTGTTATAAGCAGCCTGCTCTGTTTGGTTCTTCTACTGTTTGGAACTCAAACTGATAAGCTACCAAAAAGAGGTCGGTGTAGTAAAATGTGAGTAGCTGTCTTGTATGTACTGATGTCTTTGTGTAGAATATACCAACGAACTCGGAAAGCTTTCTTATTTTTTCCAGCTTCATTCTGTAGTATGAGAAGCACGGTAGTAATTTGAGTGCTTAGATGCTGTTCTGGTCATGTTTATTGCAGTACTAATTATTTGATTAAATGTTAAATCGATTAAATGTTAAAACTAAGTGTCTTTCTGTCTATCTGAGGAAATACTTAACATGTAAATATCAGCTTTCTGAAGCATCACCTGGGAGCTTCAGCCCCTGAGAGTCCAGAAGTGGAGGCACTTCGCTTGGAAGTAGCAGAGATGAAGGAAAAATATGAAGCTGTGTTGGAAGAAAATAAAAAACTGAAATCCAAAGTAAAAATCTATTTAGTATTCCTAAGTACTTCTGTGTCAGACGAGAAGAGTACTTGGATGCTGTAAGGTTAACAGGTTGTAAGGTTAACAGGTATATAGAGAAGTCAGGCAGTAAGAATAGCCAAACAAAGGAAAGGTGCTCACCGGTGTTGTAGGCTCGCAAGACTCCAGAAGGAGCGATCTCCAGGAAGAGATCCTTCCTTCGTGGAAGTCAGCCCTTAAATGGGGTCTAGGAGAGGTGGAGCCTGGCTCCACCCCTTCCAGGCACACAGGTGAATTGCTTTCACCTGTGCTCCCATGGCTGACTCAGTGCTTGCCTCAGGTGGTCAATCAGAGGTTCAGGCCATGATTCAACAGTTCCCATACACATGCTTATAATGTAGCTGATAATGTTCAGCCTTGTGGCTGGGGGATGCATCTCATTCCTTGCCTACCTGCATGTAGCTACTGATGGGAGACTTGTATTCTGGAATGTAGTTTTTACCAACTACAGACTTTTCCTTTTACAAAATAAGGCATAGTGGGAAACTCCATCTCATCATTCAGTCCCATTTGTTTCTGTTATCTGATACTCTGTAGCTTATGGTTCCATAAGAGCTTTGAAAAGGAGGGCTGGGGGGAAGCTAATGTGTTACTATGAAGGCTTTCCGAAGGCTGAATGCAGGTGGGGAACTTGTTAGCTCTTGAGCCTAGCCCAGGTCTGTGGCTGGGTTTTAGCAGGGGAGGTCTCCCTTACCCCTGTGGGACGTTAACTTGTGCTGCAGCCAATACAACTCTGGTGCTTCTTTGTCTCTTAAGATGTCACACCTAACTGAATTCCTCTCTTTAAATCCACAGCTGGCTCAATATGAACCGCCTCAAGAAGAGAAGCGTGATGAATAACAGTAGTTTCTTTCATACCTTGACTTAATAAAGGGCTTCCTGAGAACTGCAGTCCTGCCTCTTCTGTGTAAGCGCTGCGTGTCTTTATGGGTACCTCATCTTAAAGGAAAACTAGTGAGTGTGCAGCTGTTCTTGTGGTTATTCATTTTACTTCTACGTCTGTGGTTGACCCAAAGAGAGTAGAAGGGAGCTGAAAGAGGAAATAACGCTTTAAGAGTTTCAAAAGCAAAACAACCCACACCAGACTTTCATCTCTATTGCAGGAGGTAAATTAGAACTTATAGCACTAACTGTAGTGTGTGTGCAGGCTGAGGAGGAGCTGCTGTGCAGGATACATCAGGCAGATGAGTGAGTGCTGTAAGAGGGGAGCAGTGCAGTTCTGAGCCCCTGCTGATAGGGGAGCAGCAGGCGGTGTGGTGTTGGGCCGAGGGAAGCACGGGGCTGGAGGCAGGCCCTGTTACCTCGCAGCTATTGGGTCTCCGGAGCCTAAAGTCACGTGTGGAATGGATTAATGACCATTTCTTGGAGCTGGGGTTGACCCTCCGCGCCGTGCAGCTGCTGCCGGTGGGAAACGAGTGACCCGCGGACGGGCGAGCAGAGCCACGCGTGTCTGTATGTCGGTACCCCCGTAGGGCCTCGCTGTTCCGCAGCCGCCGCTTCCCGCCCCGGGGCGGCCCCGCAGCACCGCCCGCCCCCGCCGCTCACGTGCTCCCCCGCCGTCATGTGACCCGCGCCGCCTGACCGGAGCGCCGCACGGCGCCGCCTCCCTCAGCCAATCGGCGTCGCGCAGCTCGCTGACAACCAATGGGGGCCGGGATGGGCGGGGCGCTGCGGCGCAGGCGGAGGGCCGGGCCGGGCCGACATGGCGCTGCAGTTCGGCGGAGCGGGCGCGGCGGGCGCGGCGGAGGAGCCGGCGCTGGTGGGGGGCAGCTTCGGGGCGGCCGACTCGTTCCCCAAGGACTTCGGCTACGGGGAGGAGGAGGAAGAGGCGGAGCTGGAGGGCGGCCCGGGGCCCGGCGGGCCCGGAGGCGGCGCGGGAGGGCCCGGGGGCGGCGCGGGCGGGGCGGACTCGAAGCCGCGGATCCTTCTGATGGGGCTGCGACGCAGCGGGAAGTCCTCCATCCAGAAGGTGAGGGGCGGCTGAACCTCCCGGCACGGCCGCTGTCGAGGGGCGTTGGGCTGCTGCGTCCTCCGGCGCGGGGTCCGAACTGCGAGAGGCGGTGCGGTGCGGACCGGACCATCTGCATCGCCGTGCTGCGGGCTGAGCTGCGCTCCGGCATCCACCCCGTGCTGCAGAGCCATCCGTCCCTTCCTTTAGACAGGGTTTGCAAAACATGCACTAGGTGTTAGCGAGCAGACTTTGCCTTTGGACTGCTCTGTCATCGCTTGTCAGCCTTTCCAGTTATTTGGGCCTAATGCCCCCACTCTGTGTGCAGATGCAGTGTTTATACTGATTTGTTTTCTAAGTCTCTAATGATGTGAATGACAGCCATCACGGACAGAGATTGATTGTGTTATTCGCAGTCGAAATTTGTGAGACTTAAAAGTTAGGGGGAAACAGCAACCTCAGGCATCTGCTAGGAAGTTGCTGAGACTTTTGGATGGTGAAAGTGCAAAAGGAACACTTGGGAATGCAAAGCCGTATTGAAGAAGTTCAGCTCTTTGTAGCACTTTCCAGGCCTGCCTGCTCTGCTTTTGTTTGCCTGGTTTCACTTGCCTGTATTAGAGCTAGCTCTTTGCTTCCAGATGGATTCTACTTCTGCCTTTTCTTTTGCTTTATCCAAGTTGTGTAAAGCTAGAAGGAATGGGGGTAGATGGAGAGGAGAGGTAGCAGGAATGGGGTTCGATCCAGGCTGTGTCCTGGTCAGTCTGAAGAAGGAGGGAAGATGAGCTCACTGCTTCTCAGAGTCTCATCTGCTTTAACCTTTGCTCGCAGTTTCTGCCCTGTTCTTTGTGAAAGATGCTGAGCTCCACAGTAGTGCTGATTTCCAGAGTGCTTTACAACCATTCTTCAAACCCTGTGGAGCTTTTAGTCCTTGCAATAAAGCTGGAACTGTTCTTGCTTTTCCATACAAGCGTCCCGCTGTTTAAAACCTCATTTAGGTCCTGGCTTCCTCATGCTTTTGCCTCGAGGAAGTGCATTTCTTTCCCCTTATTCTTAAAAGCCGAGTCTGACGTCCTGCTTTGGAGCTCACTGAGTGCTGTGCTGCCCACCTAGCTGTGTGTCGTGCAGGTGGGCAGAGGTTGTGGCACGTGGTTTCTTTAGGGGCTGAATTCTGTAACTGAAATGTTTAAACATCCTGTTTGCTCAGGAAAGGGCTGAAGTCCCAGTGGGGCTTTCTGAGCACAGGAAGAAGAGTATTTTTCGTCACTGCTAAGTGGGTTACCAGCCAGTGTGGGGGCTGCCAGCATTCCTGTAGGGTACCTGAAGGGAGAAGGTCAACCAAGATAGATCAGCTGCTCATGGAAGGCAACGACTTAGCTATTCCAGACACTGAAAGAGAGATGTTATTTTTATACCCGTGTAAGGTTAACAGGTTGTAAAGTTAATCAGTATATAGAGAAGTCAGGCTAGTAAGAATAGTCAAACATCAAACAGAGAGGAAAGGTGCTCACCGGTGTTGTAGGCTCACAAGACTCCAGAAGGAGCAATCTCCAGGAAGAGATCCTTCCTTTGTGGAAGTCAGCCCTTAAATGGGGTCTAGGAGAGGTGGAGCCTGGCTCCACCCCTTCCAGGCACACAGGTGAATTGCTTTCACCTGTGCTCCAATGGCTGACTCAGTGCTTGCCTCAGGTGGTCAATCAGAGGTTCAGGCCATGATTCAACAGTTCCCATACATACCCGTATTGCACTTTTGGAGTGGTCTGATTCTGTTGGGCCATAATGCTGAGCGCCAGGCTAAAGCAGTTTGCACAGGAGTTTCTAAGACTGGAAATGAATCATTCTTAAAGGCTTGCAGTTGCTTAATTAACACAGGCTTTATACCTGATGTGATCTGGCTAATGGAGCAAAACTTGAAGGAACTGTTAGAAAATACCCAGTATGTCTCTGTCTTTGGGTAGCACCATTACTCACACTTGTAAAAATGATGGGCTGTGTGTTAGTGCTCGGTTCTGGTTGGCAGTGGGTTACGTGCTTGGCTGATGTAGGAAGCTGTCTGTGCACCAAAAGGGACCACTGAAGTAACTGCAGGAAAGGCTGTACGCTTTAGAATATAGGATAAACCTGTTTGTTAGAAGTTCTCTGACTTGAATCTTGCAATCTCTTTCACTGAGACAAAGTCAAGACTGTGATCTGTGTTCTTTTTAACAGGTGGTGTTTCACAAGATGTCTCCGAATGAGACTCTGTTCTTGGAAAGCACCAACAAGATCTACAAGGATGATATTTCCAACAGTTCCTTTGTGAATTTCCAAATATGGGATTTTCCAGGCCAGATGGACTTTTTTGATCCGACGTTTGATTATGAGATGATCTTCAGAGGAACAGGTGCTCTTATATATGTTATTGACGCTCAGGTAAATACAAATCCCTAAGAATTATGAAGAAGTTTCCTTTTACTTTGTGAGAAGAATGAGCGGGAGTGTATTTTAAGATAAGTCTGTGAAAGATTCATTAGGTATGAAAGGATGTGTTGGCAATTGCTTTTAGTTCTGTGAATTGGTTATGTGGAACGTATATCCCCAAAAGTGGAAAGTGGCGAGTATGGCAAGTACTCTGAGCACGAGCAGTGAGAATCTGATCTGCTAGATGATCTGAGTTACCCAATTATCTCTTTCCTCTGCTTTTGATTGCTATGGAGTTCATGTAGTGCCAGCACGCTTCTGACCTCGATGTCAAGGGAATGGCCCTGTTAGGTTTCTGGTAGCTTCTAGTGAACTTAGGAATTGCACCGACGGAGAGTACCTGGTTGTTGGGACCGCCTTGGAGATCACTGCTGCGCTGTGCTGGAGTTGAAGCGTAACCACCTTTTGCTATGAAGCCTAGTTTTGTGTAACTGAGCCTTGCTTAGCTAATGAAACAGAATCTAAGCTGCGTGGATTTCTGATTCTCCAAGGTATTCTCTCCTACCAAACTTCTGTTTAATTACAGAAGTGAAATGAAGTTTTTTTTTGTACTGAGTGGAATAGTTATTGAAGATAAAGCCTTTTCATTCATTCCTGCCAAAACTTGTTCACAGGATGACTATATGGAAGCTTTAACAAGACTCCACATCACAGTTTCAAAGGCCTACAAGGTCAACCCAGAAATGAACTTTGAAGTTTTTATTCACAAAGTGGATGGTTTATCAGACGACCATAAAATAGAAACTCAGAGGGATATTCATCAGAGAGCTAACGATGACCTCACAGATGCTGGGCTTGAAAAACTTCACCTTAGGTGAGTTATATATTCTTGCAAATGTGGTTTTGCTGTTGCTTGTATGCTTACAGACTAATGGCTTTGACCATTAGTAGTGGACTGGAATAAGGTCTTGTTAATTTCTTTAAACTACAGAATGCTCTGCTGAATCTGGCCCTGTCTGCCTTACTTCATTCAGGTAGCTAGCTGTCAGATTCCACTCAGACTTCTTCATAAGCTCATATTCATAATTCGAGATCCTCTTGCCCAGCTTTCATGCTGTGTATGAGGCCAAATTTGTGCAGGTGGCCTGGAGGGGTGGGCAGGGAGCATGCTGCTGGCACTGCCTGCTGCTGGCTTTACAGCACAGCTGGTTGGCAAAGCTTAGGCTCGTCCCTGACATTAAGCTTGCTTTGTAGGGCACCTTCTTCTGACCCCTGTGAAACGAAATGTCTTTTTTTCTCTTTTTACTGATGTTTTGATGGTTGTGGAACCTGTAAACATGGCCAGCATCTCAGTATCAGTGTGACAAAATAGAAGGTCGGGAAAAGGACTCACTGAAACCTAACTAAGCATTTATTTCCTTTGCCTTAAGTATTCTGGTAGGCTAAGTGTACTGTGAAAACATTTGCACAGTCTTCTCTCTCTGTTCTCACATCTCCTGCAGATGAGGAGTTGTGTCACGTTCATTCCAGTCTCTGAGAAGTGAGCTTCTTGATAGAGCAGTTACAGATATTTGTGATAAAGCATCTCGGTTGACTCGTCAGGCTTGAGTGTTAGAAAACAAAGCTTTACCATCTCTACTGCAATTCTGATGGACTCACGGATCTCTTCTCTTTTTTCCTCCCTCCTGCCTTGCCCTGTCTCAGCTTTTATTTGACCAGCATCTACGACCACTCAATATTTGAAGCCTTCAGTAAAGTGGTACAGAAGCTCATTCCGCAACTGCCAACACTGGAAAATCTACTAAATATCTTTATATCAGTAAGTGGAGATCTTACAGAATTCTGAGTGAAGTGTGTGGAACAGTAAAGCAATTCCTTCTGCTCGGATGTAAGCTGTGTGCTCTGAATATTGATTCTGTTTTGAGCCTCTGAATTGGTTGTTTAAAACTCGCTGTTAAGAATGTGAAAGTGTATGAACTGTACTTGGAATGTAAACATTCATCCAAATTCTTTCTCTTTCCGAAGAATTCAGGCATTGAAAAAGCTTTTCTCTTCGACGTAGTCAGCAAAATCTACATTGCAACAGACAGTTCCCCTGTGGACATGCAGTCGTATGAGTTGTGCTGTGACATGATTGATGTAGTGATAGATGTTTCCTGTATATATGGGTAAGTGATGAATACTCTTAGGAAAAAAGTCCTTACAGGCTGCAGGGCAGGCTGAGACTGCGCAGGTGCTGTTTGCTGCACCATCTTGCAGTGTGCTGTCAGTCGCTCTGTGGAGCACATTTGCTCTGTGAGCATCTGGAGTAAAGCCAAACCATTTGGCAGCTGGGTTAAGTCTGTGATCATTTTTTCCCCTCTGCTCTTGTTTGTGGGAATCCATTTGACATCACAGGCAAGCGTTTCATGTACAATTCGAGTATTGCTGTGCCTCTTTTGGCATGGTCACCCTGGCCTTGCTGGCTGTAAAGTTTGTCTTATTGCTCTGTTAGCTGTGATTTGTTGTTATAGGGCTTCAGTTCTAAGCAGTCCATGGCAGGAGCTTGCTGTCTGACTGCTCCCATTGAAGTGGGTGCTGTGAATCCTCCCAAAGTTTCTGTCCCTACCACTGCTCTTTGTTTGTGCTCCTATGAGACTTGCCTTCAGTAGTTATGAGGGTGACCTCATAGAAATATATAGACTATAGCATCTTATATTTAACCTTTTTACGAGCTGCTTCAAGTGACCAAACAGGCCAGGTGACTGAGCAGGCCAGTACTCGGATCAGAATATGTGTTATCAGTATCTCATACAGCAAAAGGATGCGGACTTAGGAAGCCTTTGTATTAATTTATTAAAAGTAACTGTGCTGAGATGTTACTTTATTGAAGTTTTTACCAGTTTTGCCTTAGAATCTTCATACCAGTTACTGGGTACCATATTGTGGCACTGGGTGCTGTGAGGTCGTGCCTAGCGCTGACTCTTTGGTTTGAAGGTAAACTGTGTTACAACCCTTGTGCTGTACCATCTCCACTAAGAATGCTGGGAACAGTATCAACTAAACAGCCACAGTTGGTAGCTTGTATCAAAGGGATGCATGCTGGTAGCGTGCTTGTAACTGTTCACATAATGTAGGTAGGATGTAGCGGAGGCTTTTCTTCTGTTTGGGTCTGGCTTTCCTGTAATGCTGGGGAAACCTAAGTGGTGATAATGCTCTTATCTAGGGTTGCACTGAAGTCCTGTGCTGAAAGTTCTTTGCTTGCTTGCCGTTCAGTATGAGCATCATTCTTCTCACTACATTTCACAGGCATTGAGTATTTGCTCTGAAGGTACTGAAGCGTGTCTTACTAAGTTACACCTTGGGTCAACTCATTCTTTCCTAGGTTAAAAGAAGATGGCACTGGAAGTGCTTATGATAAAGAGTCAATGGCAATTATCAAGCTCAATAACACAACGGTCCTGTACTTAAAGGAAGTAACAAAGTTTTTGGCATTAGTTTGCATTCTTAGAGAAGAAAGTTTTGAGCGCAAAGGTAAGAGCTTCCCCCATTTGCATGGCTTTTATCTAATGATTTCTATCAACTGTAAGGTATTAATAAAGCTTTACAAGTCACCTTAATTTCGTATAATTAAATTTGCTTAATTTCTTCTGGGAGGAATTTTCTCCCTTCTTAGAGATAAAGAGATCTTATTTTTGTTCTTGTGAATCAGTGCCTTAATTGACGTCCCCCTGTTGAAATTACTTGTGTGGCTAATGAGGCCTTGTCATTACCATCTGCCACAGTGCTGTCAGTTATTATGTTCTGCTTGACAAGCTGCTGTGTTGTGATAACCACATTCTCCATTACCTTTGTTGCACTCCTGTAACCTTCTTAACATATGACTGAGGAAATAGACAGCGGTGGGCTAGCAAAGTACATGGTAGGAATGTAGGGCAGTATTTAGTGTGTTGCAGGCTTAACCAACTGTATAGTTGCTTGGACCTGTAGAAGAGAATTGGTATGAATGGTCTTGCATATGTTAAGGGATAGAAATGAAATCATAGGCCTTGATTTTAAAGTATTGGGCTTAAATGATGATGATGTTTACCTTGGCTTTTATGGACTGTTCAAAAGGTGGAAGGCAGATGTATTCTTCCTACTGTACTCTATTTGGTCTGAAGTTTCACTCAGCACAGTTAGGATATACATCAACGACACCATCAAAGTGGAAGATAGATAGCATTAAAGCGACGGTCGAGCTGTACTATCATGTTTAACTGTTCCATTGACTGTTAGGACATTTTTGGGGTGGGTAGAGTCTTCTGTTGTCCCATTGTCTGCTCTTTAATTATAAATACAAACCTTGCATTCCAAATGAGCACCTTGTTTCTATAAAAAGAGACAATCTAAACAAAGCCTGGCATTCATTAAACTTGACCATTAGATCCCATGAATCCAAATTCATCCTACAGTAAGCAACAAAATAGCCGTGTGTTAAATTAAACGTGCATTGATTTTGAAGCTCTGTTGACTACAATGAATGCGCCAAGCTGAGCAGCTTTTCCTTTCCCCCTCTCCTCCTTTTTGACAGGTCTGATAGACTACAATTTCCACTGCTTCCGCAAAGCCATTCACGAGGTCTTTGAGGTAGGTGTTGCCTCCCACAGAATCTGCAACCATCAAGCCAGCGCCTCCAGTCTGAAAGCAGTGACGCACAACGGCACGCCCAGGAATGCAGTCTAGGGGAAAACTAAAGACATTGGATAGACTTGTCAGCTCTTCAATCCAAAGCTTTGTGGAACAAGAGAAAAGTAGTCTGAAAGCCTGCAGTGCGTTTCACAGGAGAAGAGTGGCCTTAAGTGTGGCACCGCAGCTTGTAACTCATGTCGGACAGCTGAAACTACTGTAAAAATACTTTGAGGCCAGTGGTGTTAGAAATGTCAGTTGGAAGCCACCTCTATCGCAAGTGCAGTGGTATTTCAGTTTGGAGTCCTGTTCTAACAGTCTGCTCGTGACTGATTGCCCCAAATGGTTGAGCTGATTTTAATGTGAAACACCGAATTGTCACTTGCTCAACCTTCTTTTGAGTCATTCTCGTTTAGGATATCCAGATTTGCTTAAGTTTAACCTTTTGTCATGCAAAACGTTGTCAGCGTTAATTGTGAGGCCTGTGAAACCCATGCTTTTAGTTGTGTCTCACAAGTCATTCCACGAAGTTCTCACTCTCCATGGTTTGCTCAGAGTATCCTTGGGAATCTGTACCTGTGCAGTGGATGCAAGGCAGAGCTCTGCTCTCACAGTTCACTGTTTGCTTGGAGAACTGAGCTGCACTTTCATTTGAAGAGATGGTGATGCTTTGCCTTTGGACGACCTCTCAGCGTGCCCCCTTTGATGGAAGGGCAGTGCTAAAACCAGAAATAAATCACCCGTTCTCTTTTGCAAAACCATGGGTGTCATAAATCTGATTAATCCTATTCACAAAACAAATGCTAACTAAACTGAAATGTCTGCCACCTGCTGGAGCAAAGCAACCAGGCTCAGCCCTTTCTGAGTGAAGAAGTGACCGCGTTCCTGGCTTCTGATGGTGGGATCTCTTTTTATCCTCTGGCTGATAATCATGTCAAGTTTTAGGAGAATATCTGGAGGTGTTCTCCTCGCATAGCGATTCAGTATCAGGGTGCCACAACCTACTGATAATAGCTGACACTCAAGGGGTTGATTCTGCGTTGTGGCAAACAGCTTCTTGTTTGTCACCGTGCAACCTGAATGGAATTGCGTATTTTCTGTTTTTATGAATGCTGGCCGTCATATTAGGGGAAGTGTATCGGAGCAGTCTTCATCTAATTTATTGGTAATATTGCTGCAGATGTCATATTGTACATCAGCCTTGTTATGCAGTAAGCTTGGCTATTGGCCTACAAAGATCTCGCCACTTTCTGCCTATCCCTGTGTGTGTATAGGTGTTCCAAAGCCACTGGACCAACTGACTACAAGTGCCACTATAAAGATTTCCACAAGAAGGTCTGTAACTGTAAGAGATCCCTGTGTTTGTATTTATGTGGTCAGACATAACCACAAAATTGCTTCTGTGCTTATAGAATGGATTTTCATTGAACTATGTACAATTGAATATACATGCATTTACATTAGGGTGTACGCACATACCATGTAAATGTTTTCTCCTTTGTTTTAAAGCTGTTCTGTGATGCTCAGTACCTGAAGGATTTGCTCCAAGTCTACTCAAGTCGGTGTGAGACCTGGCGATTCAGATGCTCTGGTCCAGGGCTCTGTGGGCAGTTGTTCTGAACCTGGGCCCCTTTTTGGTAATGAAACTGCAGGGTTTTGTAAGGGTGTGCCACAGCCTTGCAAGTATGCTTTTTGTGGCTTGCAAAGTCTGTAGCAGCATTCAGGTACTCGAGGTGAGGAGTGAGAGGCAAGATGACAGGAGGTAACAAGTCATTCCCATTTTTGTAGTTTCTCATGTTCTGGGTACATGCGTTCCTCTCTTTGTCTTCACTGTACATGATTCTGTGCTAATAAAATGAGAAAAGATCAAACCATAGCACTGTTTTTTCTGTTGGAGGACGAGATGCTCATCAAGTCCAATCAAACGGGGCTGCATTAACAAGCAAATAGAACTGCCATTTTATTTTCTTTTTTTAAACAGTCTTTAATAATTCTAGTCAACCTTTGCTTTCCTTTCAACTTAAAGCCATCGTGATACTCAACGTGATGAAGAAGCCCCTAACACACATCACGAGAACCAAGAAGCTGCTAACTCTACTAACATCCCAAGGAGGCTGTGGATGCCCCATCCCTGCAGGCATTCAAGGCCAGGCTGGATGTGGCTCTGGGCAGCCTGGTCTGGTGGCTGGTGACCCTGTACGTAGCAGGGGGTTGGAACGAGATGATCATTGTGGTCCTTTTCAACCCAGGCCATTCTATGATTCAGAAGATGGCTCTAGATGTGAAAGGCACATATGTGATGAAGAGCCTTGGTCTCATCTTTTGGTTAATGCTGAGCCTTGGGCTGCATTACGAAGTCCTGCCTTCTGCTGCCTGTCATACTTATTATTTAAAATCTTTTACTGCTTGTGTGTGATTATTTTCTACTAGGAAGAAACCCCCCAGGTGGGCTGTGTCAGCTTTGAGCACCCGTGGGCAGCAGTTGGCACCCTCGTATCGCAGCTACAAGAAGTTCTTCAGGAATGTTTCCTAAAGAGTAATGTTCCCGCTCCTTACCTGCTGAGCCTCACATCACATGTTGCTATCCTGCTTGGCCTTAATTACAGCTGTGTTAATAAATCAGCCCCAGCTTGTTGCAGGCTCAGTGTTCACCAGACGTCCCTATGGATCGGGCTGCTGCTCCAACACTGCCAGCAAAGGTGGGGCAGATGGAGCAGATGCAGTCACTGAGCAGTGCTGGGTGTTTCCTTGTGACACAGCCAGGTTCCCTGATGAGGTTTATGAGGTCCTGTTTTGTTTTGGTAGCAGGGAATGCAGCCGTGCTTGCTGCCCTGCAGATGTGATGGAGGATGAAATCTTGTCCTGGCTGCTTTCTTCATTTCTGTCCTTGATCCACGTTTTTGTGTTATAACATTCAAGTTTCCATTCCTGCTTTCTTTACTTTAGATAACATAACTTCTTTTTCTTATTTTCCCCCGGCAATCAGCTTGATAAATCAGACCTCGTTATTCTGATTTAGCTTTGAGACACCAGGTCAGGCAGGGGGAGAAAAGCAGCCAGGCATGCTCAGAACCAAAGGAAGCAGTTAACATTGCTCAGCCCTGAAGCAGGGGCCAGAACAATGCTGGGGGCTGCAGCTGGGCGTTAGGAGAGCAGGGTGTAAAGCCCAGACTAGAGAACCTGAGCTGTGACTTTTCTGGAGATCATTTCCAAGGAAAAATAGTCTTGATTCTAAAATGCAGGAACAAAGCTTGGCTTCAGGAAATGATGAAGAAAAATAATTAGCTGAACTAGCGAGCTTTTCTAATAGAGTCTTCAGGTTTATTAGTACTGACTGCAAGTGATGCTAGCATCTTCTGGAAAATGGCACCGTGTGGAGCTTTTAACTGCAGAGTGATGACCAGACGTGGTACCTTGGTGCAGGTCACATAAGTGTTACCAGTTATCTCAAGATAAGTGTTGGTCTGTGTTGGTTGGTTAGGTTGGTGCTCCTTGATTTCTTCAATGTTGTTTGAAGACCGATAAGAGCTTAAAAACAAACAAACTACTAAACAAGGATCCATAGAACTCTCCCATTTAAATGTAGATAATTTATTTTTTTCTTAACTAAAAATAATAGTGGCAACCTCAATCTTTCCCTTGTCCTCTATCAGACTGCCTGGTGAAGGCACGGCTCTGTGGCAACCATTCACTTTCTGGTAGAGAAAATCCTCACCTTTTGTATTTCCTGGGGGAGTTCAGCTTCTTCCTAAAGTGAATAATAAAACTTGAAGCTTTTATCATAATGGGGTTAGGTGGAGATGTTCTGCTTTTTATAGCTTTACTGATGGTCAGAAAGCCACATGTGAAACCATTGCAAAACTGGGGAAGAGGTCGTGTTAGAAGGCCAGTGAGAAAAGCATTTTAAAAAGAGCTTTTGGATTGAATTCAAAGGTGATTTCCTGCTGGTGTCAGAAAGCAGATCGGAGGTGAAACAAAAAGGGCCCTTCTGGAAATGAAGGGGAAGAGGTGCTCTGGTGAGAATGGGTCCTCTGTAGGCTTTCTCCATGCTGAGTGCAGGGTGTGATGAGCATCCCTTCCCAAAGGACAACTCCATTCCTTTGCTCCCTGTTGTAGAAATGGGAAGAGGGGTCAGGGAGTTCAGTGTTTGTCCTTCTGCAGTGGGCAGTACTCCAGGTGTCTGTAATGGGTTTAAAAGAGCCTGTAGTATTGGGCAGTTACATCTCTGGTACAGGAGAAAATGGGACTGAAAATACCCATGAAAATGAGACATCAAGACAGAGAAAAAGAACAGCAATGCTGGTTATTTATTTCTCTTGATCTGAATCAAACCTTTAGACATCGTGTTGAGAGATGTGGTTTAGTGAGAACTATTGGTGACGGGTGGATGGTTGGACTGGATGATGATGTAGGTCGTTTCCAGCCTTGGTGACTCTGATTCTATGAAACTCTAGGAAGATTTCCTTCCTCTTTCTTCAAATGATCATCCTGTTCTCTGAATCTTTTTATCTACAGTGCCTGCTCCGTATCAGCTGTGCTAACAGAAGTGTGTGAAACCTTCCCACTGCTGGGAATGGAGCTGAGTGAGCAGTAAGGAGCACCTGGAATTCTTTTCCAGGGGCCTGTAATCTCCAAATTCATAAGCTTATTATTCTTTAAGTATACATGAGGAAATAGCTCAGCTTGTAACTCTCTGCTCCTATGACTGAATGTGATGTTTTACACAGTTTGTCAGCAGTGAGTGCTTAGGACACTGCAGCTGTGTTAGGAGCATGCAGCACAAAAGCTCACTGCTGCTTACCTGCCTCATTGTGCTGCGTTCTGCCCTGGAGCCAGCACTGGGAGAGGAGATGATGAATACAGCAGAACCGACTTCACATCCACAATTAGGGATGATGTTCTGCATAGTAACGAGCAAAATGCTTTCAAGAAAACGTGTGTTTTCTTTATAAATGATCATCGTATATTGTCACATCTTGATTCCTGGATTACTAGGGGAGTTATGCTGGGGTGCCCACTGAGAATAATGGCGTGGTGGTTTTCTCAGCTCGCAGTGGGTTTGGTCTCCCCATGTCCCAAAGACCCATTGGCTTTGCCCTCTAGATGGCTGTCTTGTTCTCTCTTGGAGAGCGTGTGTGACCTGAGGCGTGTCTGCAAGAGAAAGTTTTGGAACAGTCACAGCTTTTACAAGTTTCCATACTCACAGCTCATTTACGGGATGTGGGGGCCCTTTAATAAGGAAAGCCAACACCTGTGAGGAAGACATTTCCTTTTTATGGTGTCCTTTTTTTTCTATCAATCTTTATATATTTTTTTCTCCTTATACTCAAAGCGGAGTTCTCCTTCTGCCTTTGACAGCACTGATCTGATGGTGTTTAGAAACAACTGTGCAGTTAATTGCTTTTAAAGACAGTTGTTAAGAGATGATGACTTCTATGATTTAGCATTGATTAAAATAATTGCTTTCTGGAAAAGAATCTCTTGTCTAATAAGTTAATGCTTCTGAAGGGGAGATGCTGAGATTATTAAGCGTTCTTCCACTGTCATAAAGAAAGATGCTGGTCTCCATAAGTGATGGTAATTAGCACGTTCTGATGGTAACTTTGGCTAGGAGGTGATGGGCTTAATCTGCTTCTCCTGCACTCAGCAGGTCGTGATGCTATGGATAAGCAGTTACGCTTACTCTGTGATTAAGGATGAATCATGTTTGAAAATCGTGATGTAAAGCATTCAGTGATCTTATCAGTCATTCATAATAACTCCTATGTCATGCGGAGTTCTTATGGAAAAGAGCAAAGTAATTGGTATCCGTCACATACACTTGTGTGAAGATCACCATTTCCATGACAGTACCGTGCTTTAATAGAGTCTGTCAGCTTAGCTTAGCCTGGAATGGCTCTCAGCACATCAGTCCTAGGGAACACATGAATTGATTATTGATGAAGTTAACGCTAATTTTACAGAGGGTTGTATCACAGAACTCTCTTAGGGACGAAAGGGTAAATACAAAAGGAACTGAGCACGATTAGGCACGTGGCTTCTGGAATCATGGGCTGAGGATAACAGGTCACGGAAACAAAAGCACACAGAGCAACCCCCAGCTCAGCCAGCACTAAGAGGAATGCCATGCGAGGTTCACGTTTGATTTTACTGCATAACATGCATCTGTTTCAATGAAGTAGACTGGAAATTTCTGTACGTTTCCAACCGGCTCGATGGCCAGGTGATGCTTTCAGAAAGCTCCAAAGCCTGCAGCTGTCTGATCACGGAGAGCTGGGAAACTCAGGGAGTAAAAGAAGGATTTGGGTTTGTTTGCTGAGCGCGTGTGCGTGTGTGTGAGCATGCATCGCCAGAAGCGGTCACTGTAAAAGCAGTCATCTTGGAAGAGGAAGGAGAATCCCCAAACTGGTCAGAAGTAATTGAACAGAAAACTTATTTTCAAGGAAACGTGAAGGTGATTATCACTGAAGTGTCTGCAGGAGAGTCCTTCAGCCACAGTTTCTTGTTTTCCCTTCTCTGTGTTGCACTCCGTTTTCCTGACGGTATCTAACGCTCGCTCTAAATACCAAATAAGAGCATAACCTTTTCTCAAACATAATTGAGAATATTACAGTGTGAATGCAGCTGCTGAGCTGGACCAAACTCAAGGATCAGCTCTGGACACTCCATTCTGCTGTGTGGAGCCGTTAGCCTGTTGCCATAAGCTGCTTATGTGAAATGAAGAAGAAAAGAGGGGAAATACCATGGCTGCAGGTACATCTACAGGTTAACGGTGTACCTACAGGTTAACAGCGCTTCTGGGACTGCAGGAATGTAGGTGAGCTGCCTTTAAAACAGTTCATTTGGACACTGCTGGCGTTGTGACAGCAGAGCAGAGTTGTGGTCCGTGCTGTAGAGCTGGAGGAAACATTCAGGTGTTTGTAACACGCAAAGACCTACCCAAACTCAGCAGTTAGAAGTCGGCTTAAGTAAGCGTGATTGATTTGAAGGTAGCAATATCCCACGGAAAGATGCATGATTGGAACACTTGAGGTTTCCAATCATGTAAAATTAGAGTAGATGTGAGGCGGTGCTGTCATTTTCGGTGTTTCTCCGATTACATGGAAATGCTGCTCTTTGGAGATCATTGCTATCTTCAGCATTTTTATTTTTAACGCTTTCCTTTCTCATGTTTTGTACTTTCTAGTGTCAGTGCTGATAGGGGCTGTATGAGAAACAATGCAAATTCTGCTGTGTGCCCTCCTTTAATTTTCTGCTTAGCTTGCAAGTCAATGGCAATGTGAACTGAAGACCTGGATCATTTGTTATTATCATAAAGGAGCTAAGTATATTTTTTGGCATTTAAAAAAACAAGCCTACCCCCCCAAAAGAGAGAATGATCAGTGTGTGAGAGATGGAAGTGATGTGACTGCATTTTGGCTTCAGTAGCATTCATCAGCTTCCCAGCGTTCATAGCAATATATATATATGGGGGATAAAAAGCTCTCAGCTGTTGGGGGGGGGACTTAAGAAGTGAGTCATCATTTTTTCCTTCTTTTCTTCCCCTTATTAAGTCTGCATAGGATTGTAAATGAAGGAGTATGAAGTATGTTCTCTTTGGAACCGGTGTAGTTGGTTGGAATGAGGATGACTACACCTACTTATTAGGGTTTGATATCAGCCTGTACCTTACCATATCTGATTCTTCTACACAATACTGTTCTATCATCAATTTTATGACTGCCTCACACCATAAGGTTATTAAATGTGAGCATATGGATCTGCCCTGGCGGCAGCACTAAGCACGGACTGAAGTGCACCGAGCGTTGGGAAGAAGGAAAAGGAATAATAAGAGAAAAACAGAAAGAAAGGAAAAAAAACCCCATAAAATGATAACGAGGGAGCATGCAGTCCCTCTCAGCAAGCAGCTCAGCAGAGCAGAAGTGTGGCCTCAGTCACGGCACTGCGCCTCATTATGAGAATCCTTCGCCTAAAGGCTCGGAGCAGCGGTGCGGCGCAGCCCCACGCTGGGATGCTGATAGCTCTGAGGCTAATCAGGCGGCGGCTGCTGAAGGCTCGCGTTTGTTTCGTGACAGACGTACTCAGAGTCAAACGTTAAGGCTATCAGGTCTTGTGATTTCCGTGAGGGCACAAAACATCCCGGCTTATTCGCTATGAAATGTTTTTTTGTTGTTAGGATAATAAAGATTATGATCGTTATTACCAACCTCGCCTCTCAGGAGTGAGGCGGTGTCCTTCTGGGACTGCTGAGGCTCTGATGTCCTGTTGGGTAAAACACTTCTCAGATCTGGATGGGGCTGGGCGTTCCTTTTTGGCACTGGGAGAATATCTTCCTATCGGCCCAGGAAAGTCATTACCAGAGTGACTGTTTTCCCAGTGCTGTCCATCATTATAGTGACAGCATGGGGATGATAATGTCAGCTTAGTACTAAAAACTTGGTCCCTTTTGCTCTTTTTTTGTTCCCGATTGGTTCAGCGTCTCTGCTTAATGCAGCTGCCACATAATTTCTGTTGTGATAAAGGTATTCTTTGGTCATCTCATAACATTGCAGACTCTTTATCGTGATATCTAAAAGCTTCTTGAACTGCACAGTGTTCAAATTTCTGTCTTATGAACTGCACTGTGCATCCTTAGCTCTGTACCTGTGCGTATAATTCTTCATAAATAGAGCAAAATTTGAGGTTAAATGGAACCTTGAGAAGCCTATGGAGAATGGAACACCAAAGCTTGTAGAAAGCCAAAAAAAGCCCCCACTAGGTTACACAGTAAGCTGCTTTTTAGCATCTTAGTGCCCATCTCTTATGTCTCGTTGCACAATAGTGCGCTGCTCTCAGCGGTGATGCTCAAAGCAGTTCTCTTACATTTCTTTATCTGAGTGTGAGGATTCCTGTCTGGAGCATCTTGCTGTCACTGCACCACGGGGAGTAAATGCCTGACACCTAAAATTAGGTTCCGCAAAAGCCTGCTTACCGGGGTGCTTCAACTAGCAAGTAGAAAATGCCAAAATAAGGGCTGAAGATTTCCTTTTTGCTAAGGATTCTGCTACCTGACCTCTGGAAATCACCGAGGCAAATTAATCTTTATTTTTTTTCCATACATAATGCAGCAAGGAGGAGGTTCATTTCTATGTATCCCACCAGGGTTTCAAACAGGCTTTGAGTTCACCAAGACCTGAGTGGAAAGCCCTGCTCCTAGCAAGGCAGACAGCGTTTGTATCTGAAAGCACTGCAGTGCCTTTCCTGCTGGTGTTCTCATTGCTCAGCTTTTTAAGGGTACTCTTAAAACACGACCAGCACTGCCACTTGATCTTCCCCGTCTATGAGAGTTGCAGCTTGGTAACTGCTCCAACTGCTCTCCAAACCTTTTCCGTATGAATTATATACATGCTAAAATATGATGTCCATAATAAAACATGGGCAAAATTAGAAATCGGAAAGGATGAAAGATGAAATGCTCTTTTCTATATTAACGGTGCTGTCTTGTGTGCCCACCTCGGAGAGCAGTGCTGCAGTGAGCGCCCCCGGCTGCAGCTGCGGGTCTGCCGCTGTCCAGCTGCTGAAGGGCGATGCGAGATGGCTCCGGGTCCGGAGGCAGAAGTTTAAGTGCCTCCGAAGTTTGCCCTATGGGAACTTCAATACGTAGAGACCTCAGATGCCCCTCAGAGTGTGCTTGTGGTAGAATAGAGTGTTGGGGATTTGGGCTCTTAGGTCCCTCTCGTCAACTGACTGCTGAATGCTTCCTCTCAGTTTTGCAGTTCCTGTTTTGAAAACCTAAGAACCCCATGTTCTGTTCTTTATGCCTATTTGCATGACCTAACTGATAAAACAAGCTCATACTCACAACGATGTTAGGGATAACAGTTCTGGGTTCCTGGGATTTGTATTTGTCTTGCTTGGAAACATGCACTGTCAACATTCAGAAAGCTGTTTTCGAAGCCGAGCGGTCGTGACACGTGGTTTTGTCATCGCATTTCTCCCATTGATGATATCTGAAAAGTAATGAATCTAGGAATGGTTTGAAGAAAAGCAGTGTAGGTTGAGATGTGATTAAAGCAGAGATTGTGTAGGGGGGTGCGTGTGTCTGATATTTAGGTTGCTCTCTTTTACTTGAAATGAATTTGAAATGTAGGATAACTGTACACCCTCATATGTTCCCATGACAATATACTTGACATAAACAGCCGCTACACTTAACTATGGATTTGACCTTCTTGTGGCTGGGTTTAAATATAGTTGAAGATCTGAGCAAAACGAGAGCCCAGATTTGGGTGTGCTTTGTGAATCTGTGTCATTACACCGTAACGATGGAGGCAAACAGACTGCATATGCTATTCTAGATGTGCACGAGTCTGAACCTTAAATATGTAAAGTAGTACCAGGTAATAGTTTTATTGGTCTGGAGGTTTGAAATACTATGCGTAGTAGTTCTCTGTTTTGGCAGCACCAGGTAAAACCCTGCTGGAGCATTTTGTTCAGCACATGGATACTTGCAAAGAGTATTCTACGTAAAGTTACCCAAGGAACATAAATACAGATTGAAATTTGAGCTTAATGGGAATACAAAGAGTGAGTAATTCTGTGCAACTTGGGAATACAGTGTTTATCAAGTGTTGTAGTTTCCAGGTAAATGCTCTGCGGATCACCCAATTTCGTATATGGATAAAGTTCTGGCTATAGGATCTCATACTGCCGACCAAAACAAAGAATGCATTACAAATGCTGCTCTTTCTTGTCTGCACCTTGATTTATTTCACTTTCTATCTTGACATGAACAGTATAGGAGTGCTTTGTGACTATTATGATGTGGAGTATGTGGACAAATATGTTATTTTGGTTTTGTTTCCTTACTGTCTTCCCTCCTAAATTTGTTCAGTTTCTCTGGGCCTGTTGGTTCCCAGGTTTCCTCTTCAGTGCAGTTTGTTACCAGGGAGCACACGGGATGCTTTTCTTGGCTAATGTCTTCTAAGAGCAGCACTTACAATATATACTGTTTTCTGATTTCTTTCTCTGTATCCCCTCACTCAATTTTCCACTCAGCATTCTCTTTTCAAAGAATTCTTTGTTTCATTTCTTGAAAATAAACTTCAGAAAGGATGATTAAAAGTCCACCTTTAAAAACACTGCGTGGCTGAAGGCTTAGTTGGAGCCTTCTGACTTCCCTTTTGTTTCTTGCTTTGGGCAAATAATCTGATTGAAAATATGAACATTTTAGTGAAGTGTATTATGCTGAGAGAACATTACCTCTTAATTTTAAATATTTTCTAAATTCAGGTAGAATGTGGGAGTTGTTTAACGTAATGTTCCAGTTTAGTTATTGTGTAATGGAATAAGAAATCCCAGAGGAGTTTTGTTAGCAAGGTAAGATAGAATCGCATACGTTCCTTATTATTGCAAAAGTTTCCTTAATCATATTATTCAAACTTTTCAATACACTGTAATGCTTATTAGTGGTTTTTCATTCTCAGCTGTCAGGTAATTCCTTTTGCTAACTCGGGATAAATAGGACTCCCAACACTTTTGGTTTTAGTTATGGATGATGTAGATATGACCAGACAGATGATATAATAAAGAAGTATTGTGTTTTCCACTGTGTTGAACTTAGGGGTTCAAATGTGTTAATGCAATTGATTTGATTGTAATATTTTATAAAAGTTTCTTGCACTAAAATGCTGTTAGTGATTCTTGTTGTCACTGGTTATGAAAGGGAACGGAATGTACTTTGTGCCGCAATGACAACAGATGATCACGATCACAGAGAGAATAGAAATGGTTTTGTGGTTTCTTTTTCTTCCCTTTTTCCATTAAAGGCAGCACGTTCACAAAAATCCTTATAATGAGAGGCACTGAAATGTATTTTCTTCAAAAATCACATGTGTAAAATCTGAGGAAATAAATAAAAATTTTCCAAGATTTGAAGTATCAGTTTGTTATGCAGTTTCCAGCAGCTGCTTCCCCTTGGGGCAATGTTTTCCTCCTATTTCTTTTGTTTGTCAGTTTGAAATTTGATTTGGTTCTGAGTCAGAAGTATTCTAAGAGAGAACTGACTAAGGACCTCGAACAGGCTTAGGCAAAATTGCTACAATTTTATTTTATTTCTTTAAGTCTTATTAGCTCTTTTTTGGTGAGAGGGAAGTATTGAGCTCGATCTCTGTCTTTTGGTATCAAAATGTCTTATGGTATTCATAGGGGAAGATAATAAATGAAGAGTGTGCTGTTCAAACCTGTAAGTGCATAATGACGTATTTCATCAGGAATCTTCAAGTGCAGCACAAGTTCTTAAGATCTGAACTGTATTGATTACTTTTTTTTCCTTGGAAATAAAGCAGAGGAGATGTCAGGCTAATGCCTTCCCTTATGGTCAGGTTGAGTGGTATTGGATACAAGTTAGTAGAATTTAAGGTCAGAACAGAGCCTACTAAAAACTTAAGTCCTAATATCATTTTAGGAGACTTAAAAATGGAGAATAATGGAAATGGACATCTTAATACTGTATTTCAACTGTTAATTCTTTCTTGAATCCGCTGGTGTTTCTAAAAGAACAGTGCACTTGGCTTTGTTCTTCTGGAGGCACAAACCATTGAAGGCGTCAAGAGACCATGGGCAACCCACTGTTGGAACAGGATCACCTCTGCTATGAAAAAGTGCTGTTGCAGAGTGTTGGGCTGCTTTTTTTTTCACATAATATTTTACATATTTTTCTCATGAAGATCCATATACCTGTGGACAACCCCTCTATGATCGGCCCTTCTGTTGCTGTGCCTTGAGTCCCCTTTCCACATCCACTTTTTTTTCCATCTGGTTGTATTAGAGTAGAATAGAATCTGTTAGAATGCAATGGGAGGAATTAAAACTCCACAGCACTTTCTATGCCTGAGCAAATCCCATTGTTAATAAGTTTACCAGTCGGAAGAAAGGATAAAGAGAGGACTGAAGCTCACTGAGGGTAGTTTGTGTCTAAATAGATCTGTGCATAAGACTTTTCCAAAAGCAGAGGTTCCTGATGAAAAACTGAAAATGTCTGGTTTTATATTAAGTGTTTGGAACCTCTTGGATTTACCCAATTGAAAGTACTGAAGGCATTGTGGCTGTTTCAATTAAATATCGTGGGCAGTATAATAAATGCTCTTCATCAGCCTGCTCTGGGTTTGGCCATGCAGGATTCCATAGGGGCAGAGAACAGATACGGTTTTCCTGCAGCAATATGCTTTGGTAATTGATTCCTCTCATTAGCAAGCACGGCCAATGGTGGTGCATGGAATTACGAGTACCTGTATGAAAATTCCAAGATAGAAAACCCAGGCAAGCAGAAATCAGAAATCGCTGATGTTAATTTTCTGGCCTATGCAAAAGGGCAGTGCGATCCCTTGCGTTGGTTTTGCTGCCTTAACCTCACTCAATGTCATAAAAAATAGCCACTACAAGAAACTGCCTCTCTTCAGAATTAGTTTTACGAGATAATTAATGTAGTGAATGTACGAGGGGCAGCTGAGCACGTGCTGGTTACTTTGCATGCATTCGGAGCCCATCATTGCTCCTCGGTGGAAGTCAGCAGTCGTACCTCCACGCTCCTCTGCCTGCACAGTGGGCATGGTGAGCAGAGCGTGCCCTTCCCGGCATCCTCCGTGTGCACGGAGCTCCTGGCACGGCACACTGACCTGCCGGAGCTCCGCGTGCCGTGAGATGGAAGGTTGGCCTGCCCGTCTCTGAGGTGGCGGCGCGGATCAAATCGCAGAGGATCAGGCAGAGAGATGTTGCCTTGCTCTGAGTGACAGAAGTTAATAATTAGTGACAATGATTGACAGATACACTCCATCTGCCGCTCCGACGCCTAGGAGCGCTTCTCCCGCCGCTGTCTGCTGGCACAATGAACTCCTCGGGGAGTGCTGTGCCGTGACTGACAGTTGCCGCGCAGAGAGACGGGAGCTGACAGGAGAGGCCCTGTCAGCAGAGTGCTGACGTCCCCCCGCTCCCTGGAAGCCTCACTAGCTGTATACATTTATTCTCTTTCATTTATCGTGTCAGGTGTGGTTTTAAATACATTACTTCCCAGCCATATTCTTAACTACGGGTTTTTTTCCCCCCCGCTGGTGGAGATGTGCAGTGAGATGCTCCACCCGCTCAGACCAAGCAAAGCACTGTCTCATTAGTCCATCTGTCTGTCAGCACGGAGCTCTCACATTGCATTCTCTCTGTATGGGTGCTTTGATTGCTACCCTAACAAATTTCAAATATTTTCAAACACGGAACTAATATTGGGAATGGATTTGTAATTTAACATAAGTCGTGCGGCGTCATCCCTTCGTATCTGCAATGTTATGGTAGAAATAAAGGTGTTTTCTTAACTGGGATTGTAAGCTGTAACTCCTAGGTCTCAATAATGCACATGGTAAATGGATAACTGTGATTCGTAATGTAAAATCTTGCTTAAATGATAGTCAGGCCAAATGAATTCTGAATTCCATAAGATAGAAACATGTAAGAAAAAGTATCAGAGGATGTTTAGCTGATGGTTCATTGCTTTACCTCATCGTAGGTCACTTTCCTATGGAAATAAGTGCTAACGGCACAACATGTCAGCGGCTCTCATCCCCAAGTGCTGTACTACTCGCTGTCCACAACTGAGAAGATCTGGGAGTGTAATTTTGCAGAGTGACAGAGATGTATTCAGTTACATCAGCAGAAAAGGTTTTACCAACCCATGGATAGAACGGCAGATGTTGAGCATTAGTATCCGACCACTGTTGTTCTGTAGGAAGCGTTCCTCTGCCTCCCGTTTAGAAAGAAATCCTGTGATCCACTCACAATTGCCTGCATTTCCCTCATAGTTGGTGAGACCACAGGGAAGAACAAAGCTTCTCCTACAGATTCCCACACGTCCTCCAAAGGTGTTTTGTTCTTTACTCTATTTCTCGTACTTGAGGATGTTATTTTTGCACTGTCAAATATTCTGCACTATTTAGATGAGATCTACACTGCATTTTGTTTCTATTTTCTTTCTTGCTTTGGACCTTCTCCACAGTTTTCTGTAGTACACCTTTTGGACTGACTGACTGGATAAACAGCTACCCAATGCAAAAAGTCCTCCCGTGCCACTCGACCCCTCTCCCAGTGGCAATATGCATCCTTAGATAAGCTGTGCTGGCTTTCTTACCGTAAACCTCAAGAAAGGGTTAAATCTGAAGCCTACACTTGTAGACAACTTCCATGATTCCATTTGCTTTGGTGTGTGCACTTTTGTTTAAGTAGTGGTAGGTAGAAATGTGCAGTCACTGTTATCCTTCCAGATCTAGGAAGAAGTCCTTTACTGCTGCTTGCCTTCCAGGTCATCATTTAGGTAGATTAACTAGGAAGCCGTGAGCTCCTGTAAATGAAACAAGTTTGACACACATTTTCACTTATGCATTTATTCCAATTTCATTTATTCCAACGTCCACATGAAAAAGCTTTTGCACAATATAATGGTATGATGTTGAAAATCCGCAGCACATCTGTTGTCCTCATCTTAAGGGGGAATCAAATTAGCTTTCTGTTAAACAGGGAACTATACTGGTTTTCCAGAATGTTATGTTTTTGACTGTCAACATTCAAGTCTTGTCTTTTTCTATTTGGAGCCTTTTCTTGATTCACAATTTGAATTAAAGATCTGGAAAGAACAAGGCCAACTGAGAAAGCTGCTTCGATCAAGCTAAGAGGCAGAGACTGCAACTTGGAGTCTGAAGCTTTGGGCTTTTTGGACACATTCTTTCAGTCTGAGGCTTCATTTGCAAAGTTCAATGTCCATGCCTGTTAGCAGTGAAAGTCAAGTCTTGTTGAGTGTCTGTTTGCTAGCACAGCAGGAGGTACATCATCTGTCTTTGAATAGGGCTGCTGTCGTTTCAGCTGACATGTACAAGAAGCAGCATGCCTTGCAGAAATGAGTGTGTGATAACTATACAGTGAACAAAATATTCTTAAGGCATTAGGAAACCGAACAGATCTCACTGCGTTGTACTTCATCTTTGCAATTCAAAACGACAGATTTTTTATAGGTTCAGCAGTCGTAACTGAACGCATGTTTCTGGCCCTGTGAACACGACCCTTTTAAAAAGCCTTAAGTTTTGTGGACTGCTTTGGAACACAGATCTCTGTAGAGACAGTCTTTAAGGGAAGAAAAAAGCCCTCATCTGTTGAAGTGTGATTAGAAAGAAGTACTCCCTGTGTATGGCCGACTCACGGAACTTAAAATAATTAGAAGAATGAACAAGTATTGAATGAGAGCATGTGTTTTATTTATTAATTTATTAACCCATCCTCTTCATTTTCTTCTTCTTGGTACACACCATCCGTTCTAATGTGCGCTACCTCAGCACTATTATTGCTGAGCTGATGGGCTGCCAGCAAGACATGCCTTGCTGTAATCTTTGTCTCATCATTAGCAGCCTGCTGTGAATCTGTTCTTCAGTTGCTGGCTGTTGATTCAGTAATACACATTTCCTCAGTGACATTTTCCCCTTCAGTGTTCTTTTCTTTTCTTCCTACTTACTGCTGTAGAATAATTAACCCTTTTGACCAGTATACCGAGATCACTTCAAGTGCTACATATAAGCCCCGCAGGGATGTGAGGAAACAGATGCTACCAGTGCTTTATTGCTTAATTATGATTACAGCTATTTTTGTACTCAGGAGACCTGTCTGTCTTGGTGTTGCCATGCATTTTGGGGTTGCTTTTCAAGTATAATACCTCTTAACTTCCCAGCGGAAAAAAGTAAGGCAAAAGAATAAGAATTTGTGTGGGTATTTGCAATGCCAAAATGTACTGCTCAAATTTTTGCAATGGATATGCATTTTTAATATGATGAATAAAGATTGCCAATAGTACTTCATGGAGGATCCAACTGCAGATTTTATTACATGGGAATGTTGTGCTTACATGTAGTTCTGCAGGCACTTGGGTTGCTAGTAGGGAGTTCGGGTACATGAGTAGTTCCTAAACATGTAACAAATTCCTAGGAAATTCTGAATATTTAGAAGAGCTAAACCATGTCCCTGAGCACCACATCCAGATGGTTCTTAAGCACATTCAGGGACTGTGACTCAACCACCTCCCTGAGGAGCCTATTCCAGTGCTTAGCAGCCCTTTCTGTAAACAAGTTTTTCCTGATATCCAACCTAAACCTCTCCTGGTGCAACCTGAGGCCATTTCCCCTCGTCCTGTCACCTCTCAACTATTTAAGGAAGGGAAATAAAGACCACTTTCGGGAATGGTGTGTTTTATTTGATCAGGATGAGTAAAAGCAGAGCCTTTGTTTATTGAGGCTGATGAATAAGCAGTGCTGAGTAAAGCCCCACCCTTGCAGGTACGTGGGCTGGATGTTCTCACAGATGGAAGCACTAGGGCCTGGAACAAAGCTGCTCCAGCTGAAAATAGTTCTTGCCATGAATCACATCAAAGATACTTCTATTGTTAGCTGCTCCCATGCAGGGGAAAATTGTCTCATTAAAGGCAGGAAGAGCGCCCTGCTGCCTAAGCTGGGGCTGATTGCTGCTGCCATGCTTCCACCACTGTGAGCTCCTCCACCCTTGGGCTCTTGCCATGTGTCCTTTGAAGGTGTGTTCCTTGGAAAAGGATGCCCGCATTAGCCTTGCTCAGGTCCTGCTGTTTTCTTTGCTAATTAGGTTGTTGCACGTAGAGCAGTATCTACTAAGTTGAGATGTAAGACAACACAACTCCATCTGCAAAATTAGCTTCGCAATGACGTTGATTAAGCTGTTCCGTGCAAGATTAAGCCGTGCAAGAAGCATTGTCATGCCACGCTATGAAATCCTTGTTCTTGTGGGACCTCAGTACTTCTGGTCGTTAGACCAATGTTTGCCAAACCACTAGGAATACCATGTCAAAAGGACTAAGGTACAATTATTACTGAGCACAGTCATTACTGTGAGGTTTCCTGAAACGGCAGGATATTAATATGTGACAAATATTCCTGGTCTGGGAAATACAAACCTAAATTACATCTGATGTTGTGCAGTTTGTTGTCATCTTTTTTTTTCTGGAGACTGTTGCTGTGTTTCTGGTTGGTTGGTTTTGTCCCTTAACCTCTCCTGGGTGCAGCTGTCAAAGGGAAGTGCACAGCTCTGTTGTTCTTCATTAGTGTGTCAGTGCTGGCTGGAAATCTGGAGCTCGACAGCCAAAATGCTGCTGCATGTTTCTCGTGAGAAGTTATCAGAACTGAAAGCTCAAGTACTACGGCCATATCTATGAGTACTTGCTACTGTGTAAGAACATCAGTACAATGGTTGTGTACTGGGTACGCTGAGTACATGAGAAATAATTGCGCTCAGACGGATTGCTTCCCAGACAGAGATGATCTGCAGCTCTTCTGCTGCTGTTCATGTACTTCTGTGCAGTCATTCTGGTGTGCTTCATGAGGGGATGAAGTCTGACTTACCTGGAATTAATCTGTGCTGTGCTGATGAATCATACCATCAACAGTGATGTTCCCAATTAGAACTGCTTAGCTATGGGAACTAACCAGTTGTTAACGAGCTCACAACTGTCCTGAAGACAAAGCTGTCACCACTCTGATATTTGCAATACGTGTCCTGTGGTCTTTGGCAGAAAGGATTTCAAGTTCAAGATAGGCTTTCATATTGGGTTTAGGAAATAAATCTATTTATTTCCTTCCTTTCTTGAGTCTGGTGGTCCTCCTTCTTAGTGTGTGTGGTATGGCTGTGTTTATTGGTGCAGTACAAACCCGACCCACATCTCTGGTTGGTGAGGGGCTTAAGCTGCAGCTCTGCTATACTTCCAGCCAGACAGCTAATGGATCCCACTGCCAGACTCTTATTTTTGAGGCATTTGTCTCTATTTCAAACTTCTTAAGAAAGAACTAAACTATTTGAAATGTTCTATGCCTGTGCTTCCATGTTCCTCCTCTTCAGAACTTTTTAGTTCTGTTTAAGTAACTTCAACCCATAAAAGTAGGCTTTGCATCTTAAAAGATTACTTTTTTCCACTAGCCTTTCTAATAACGAGGAGCCATCTGAACTGTTGAGTGATGGATTCTATTTAACTTGCAGATTGTTGGTCCGGCTTCAGTCAGTATAAACTATAATGCAAAGGTCATGGAGATTAAATAACGTATTTAAAAATGATAATGATGCAGATAAATGGGTAGGGTTATTTCACATCCTTACCATCTAAGATTTTTGACTAATGCAATGAATCAAGAGCTGTTTGTTGGAAGATAGAGGTCTCTGACCTTCCTTTGACTTGATTAGCTGAAAGCGGGATGGTAATATTAAAAATGATGGCACTGGTATTTAATTTTTTCTTCTAATATTTTATTTATAATCAAACAGTAACATTTTTAATGGCCGCTTAGTCAGCCCAATCAAAAATCTCTCATTGTATTTTTTCAACTTTCAATTTCAGCATTTCAAATCTTGCCAGAAAATGGATAGTTTGCCTTAGCACCACTGGTAACGTTTTATGTTGAATCAACTCAGGCTTTGTGTAAGACCAGTGCTCCAGAAAACGGAGATGCAAGGGAAGAAGGTTTGAAGTTTGATTAGAAGGGCTTCATTTTGGCAGAACGTTCAAAGGCAGCATTTGCTGAGGCGTTGTCTGCAGGGTTGGCTGCTTTGTGATTACAGCAAATTTTTTGGAATCCCGCAATGCATTACTGCAGTTAGTTGGAATGTGTTGATATCATGCAAGTTGTATTTATAGCTCCAGTGCTCAAAGCACGCAGAGACCAAGGGCTGCATTCAGTGACCTAACAACAGCCTCCAGCAGCCCCAGGAGCCAGTTCTCTGCATTGTATTTGGGAATGATGGACAGCTACCTGGGGAGCCTGAAGAGTTCAGAGCTTAGACTGTGTGGCATGAAAAGCCCATTACTTCTGAATGGCCATCTTATATTTTATGCTGTTGACAGCCAAATCTGATGTACCACGGTGTTGTGTCTTGACGAAGGCATGAATTTTTCTGGAGATGCCTAAGGGGCCTGCTGCACTTTGTGCTTGGAATGGAGCAGCATGACAGCCTTGCGTTGGGGACAGCCTTGTGTTGCACTGGGTGCTGCTGCTTTTGACGTGGTCCCATCACCTTGGCTGCAGCTCTCACAGACTGAGGGCCTGGTTTAGTGGCTCGGGTACATGATGCTGAGGGGCTGTAACTTGGGAAAGGGTCTCCGCATGCAGCCAGGCAGGCTCCTTCCACTCTAGGCCTCACTGCCTTGCTCATAAGCATGCAGCACCAAGGGCAGCCTGCGCTGTGCCTCACCTCTGCCCCTGCCTGCTCACCCGCCTGGCTGGGGGGGAAGTCTGGGTAAAAAGAACACTTCTCCCTCTGCTGTAACAATCCGCTGAGTGACACAAGAAATGTCACTCAGGATGATTAACATTTTAAAGCAGTAAATCTTGAAGGTCAGTGTGAAGCAGAGGACGGGGAACGCTCGTGGCTCTCTTTCCCCTCTGCCTCCCGTGAGGGAACGCGTTGCTTGTGAACGGGGTTGGCAGAGTGATAACAGCCCGCTGCTTCCCCACTGCTTTCCAGTAATGCAGAGGTCAGAAATTATTTTATAAATGTAAAAATATAAACAGTTATATTCATGCTTTGGAAACTGCACCACTTTGGCTCACTCCTCTATTCTTCCAGCTGCTGCTTAACCCAATCCATCACACCTGAACACAGTGCCACACTGCTGTGTAGGACTCTAAGATTGCTGGAATTGCACAAGGCACACAAAAACCTTTTGAAATGAACAGCAAGTTCAACAGCAACAACAAAAAGCAAAGGCCCCACCAAACTCAGTGCCATAGGAATTTCCATTATAGTGAGACCCCCTCTAAACCCACGTTACAGAGCCCCTTCCTCAAACACTCTGCTCCCCCCTCCCCGTTTCTTGTTAAGTGCATCCTGATGCCACACTGAAACATAAAATAGGTAGAATCAAGCAGCTACCGCCGGCTATTTATATGCTAATATCCGTCCCCAAGCTGAAGTAGGCACCTAAAGCCTATTGCTGCTACTAATGATGGCTATGCTTTAACCTCTATGGAAGAAAGAAAAGTATTCTTCCTTAAGAAAACAACTCAGTTTCTTTAAGATGAAATGTAATTATCTATTATCAGATGTCCTTTAAAAATGCAAGGCCTATTTAAGCTGCTAAAAATATTGAAGCCCTAATTCCACCATAATAGCATTTTAATTTCAGCAAATCACAGTTCCATTGTTATAGGACATTTCGCTGTAGGAATGTGGTAAGAGGTCCATCTTAGCTTTTTAAAGAAACATTTCCCTTTCTTTTAGACATTCAATTAAATCTTGGCAATCATCTAACCTTCCCTGACACAATTTTACTTACCAAGTGAGAAAACAATGGCCATTAGCATTTAAAAGAATTTGTTTTAAAAGTAGTTAAAGTTTAATTGCTTTACATATTCTCATCGGAATATTTTCAGCTGTTGGCTTACCGTTTGCCTTAGATAGCTTGTGTTTAATTCATTATTGCATGCCATTTAAAGTACTTATTTTAATATAGGGACGAAGTTGGTGTAAAAACTGCTGTATCTGGGTCTGTGAATCGATGCTGAAGATTATTTGAAGAACAATGTAAGTGGCAGCTGAATGCAGAGGTCGTCTTTTTCTGTTGTCATTAAATAAATTTACTTTTCTACTTGAAATTGCTTATTTATCAACATTTCTACTGTTACAGCGCGCATATGTAGGTGATATAATTATAGAAATCCCATTCATGTTGATGATTTGTGCTGTCGTAGCAATAGGTGGAACACGTTGCCAACAGATAATTCAGGCGTCTTCTTAAAAAGTTCCTTCAGAATATCTAATTTTGGAAGGGGATGAGGTAACTTGCTGGTTGTTCGTTAGTTTTGCTTCTTACCTTCTCTTGCTCAGAGAGTCAGCCATAGAGAATAGAGCATTTTGAGTTAGAACTTCTGATTGATGACGCGGATGCCATTCCTGCCTTCGGGGCTGTTTCTGGCCTGGCAGAGTAATGCTGTCTGCAATTCTCTCTCTGCATTATGCAGGAAAACCCCAACTACAAACTGCCGACCCATCAAAAAACCCAAAGCCAAAACCAGGAGAGGAACAAAATTAAAAGCTCATGTTAGATTTAGGAGACAAACTCAGCTCCCTGTGCTGGGAAAACTTCACTGAGAGAGGGCCTGACCTGCAATCTGTGGCTGTTGCTGGAGTGTTTCAGCACTATGAACATTAGCAGCATAACGTAAGATGGGCCTGACTGGATGGCTCCTCTTTCAGGGGAGAATTTTTTCCTCTGAGCATTTATTATTTTTCACTTTCCATTCACTCTTTACTAAGTTTTGTAATCTCAGTTGCAGTATAAAATGTCTTCTCTGCATTTAGCTTGATGCTTTCAGAAAGTGATCTGCCTTGGTTGCATTCGGGCTGTTGATAGGCTTCAACACCCGCCGTATGGATGCAAACTGGTGTAATATATGCTCTTAATTAGTGTGCTTACAAAAGCCCAGCAATGGGAAAGACAAGGGCAAAGCCCTACAAGGAGGTCAGTCTGCTCTGTCAAATTCATACCCGCCCTCCCACATCCGGACAGTGCTGTGCAGCAGTTGGGCACTGCACTTAGCATGCCTTGGGATACCTGGGGGAAGGATGTGTGCTTTTCTTGCAGAAGCAGCAGACTGGTGCCACTTGCAGATCGTCCTCTATAAAGTCGTCTCTCGAGAGCGATGATCTTTTTAATCGCCATCCCTTGAAACTTGAAGGAATGAAAAAAAATGTATCTAAACAGAATGAAAAGATTCTTGCTCTGCAACGTGTGGAATTAATCAGCACTGTCATATTTTACAAGATATAATGAAGAGGATGCAGTGTAATACATGCACAAAACAGTTATAATTCAATTAAATCCTAGTTATTCCAGAGCTGAAACGAATAGCAGTGGCAGGCCCATATAGCTGGGGCATATAGCTATATGAAACAACCTATTTAAGCTAAATCAACTCCTACTTAAATGACTGTAATAAGCATTCACAGAGCAGCTCTACCCCTGGGGGTGTCATTTATCACAGCGTAATAGAAAATTGTAATGAATAATAACACCTACCTATTCAGCAGGAGCTTGCATGTATTAAGGGAAATGCAAATAACGCCACCGAGTGAAAAGATGAGAGTTGTAATGTTGTTTTTTCCCCTTCCCCTACCTCTCCCCACCCCTCTAAAGACTATCTATGGCTGTTGTGTGCAGAATGAATTCTCCTTGCCTGGAAGGTTTACATTTGAGAGGCAAAGAGTGTCGCTCTATCATTCTAATCTATGTCTCTGTTCTCTGCAATGTGCTGTGTGATTCTGGCTTATGTCATATTTGCTAAACAGGAGAGTGAAGCAGAGAGAAGGCTGTTATTCTGAAAGAGGTGTGGGCTTTGGCCTGAAGCTTAGCAAATGTGCGTGAATGCAAAATCACACCACGCTTGCTAGAGCTCTAGCCAAGATTGCACAGTTGCTATTCACCTTTGAGTCAGTGGCTGATTTCCAGCTTTCTTGACCAACAATCTTTCCTGTTCCAGCACTGCTGGGGTGTGATTCTCTCTTCCTCTGGTTTGTGTGCCAGCTTCACTGAATTAGCATTTGTTTAAGACACCTCTCAGTGAGTTTACCCACGTACTTCTATGTCCACTACTTATATAGGACTATAAATGTGGAAAAAACCAGCAGCTACATTTCTCAGCAGGTGGGATGACATTCATTTGCATGGACTTTTCTTGTGGCACGTGTGTAAAGACCTGTCTTAGGCTTCATTCCTATGTGCAGCAACGTAGCAAAGTATGGGGCATATATCTCAAGAATATCTTAAAAGGCATGGCATAGAGAATCTTTCAAAAGCTCTGAATAATAGCAGAACATTTTTTTTCCTCTTTTCTGAACTATTTGTAGCACAGGAATTGATTCTGGACTTGTCTGTGTTTTTTCTTAGTTTTTCCCCATCACTTTAGTGTTGGAGGAGGATGAGTAAAGGAGGGAGGGCCTCTTACACTGGCGCTGGTTTATCTTAGTTGAGTTGGGCCTCACGGATGCAGCAATGAAACTATGTGTAACAATGGTCTTGCATTAGGGTGTGATCCTGGGGAGTGCCAATGTAGAAGCTGTTGGGAGTTTGCAAGCAGGGCCCTGTCTCCATGTGATCAAAAGCATGGAATGTCCTAGCAGGAGAGTTTCCAAGTGGTTCTTCTGGATTCTGTTTTGGTGCATTCAGGATGAAATAAGGTACCTGCCTGTAGGTCTTGTTGGGGTTTTGTTTTTAAGAATTCACATCCACGTGACAGAACATCCAGTGGTATGTTGGATGAACTTTCTGCTTTGTGATGAGTGTAATGGACATCTCATCATCTAAGCAGTGCTCGTAGTGTTCACATAGTTATTATTCCATTAATAGGACCATTACAACCACCGAATAGCAGAAATTTATTTTAAGGAGCAAATATCACTCGCAAGTGAGCTCTTACAGCTGAATAAGCATATTTCTTAAGTTCATAAAACACATTTATTAGTAATACTTTAATTTTGATGATGGCTGAAAAGAGTAAGCCATTAACAAACCATTTAAAAGCTACTGAGTACAGTAATACCTTCTGTAAATGGGAACAGCACTTTTTAATCAAGTCTTTAAGGTTATATACTCGCTAGTAAGTGCCGCTTTGTCCATTAATAGTGAATCTAACTCTGTGCTATAACAAAAGATAAAAGTAAGAAGATAATTTCAAGTGGCAAATTAAGCTGTTTGGCAAGCCGAGTTATTAAATTTAAATCAATGTGAAGCTACAGGGTTTTTTTTTTTTTTAATTGATTTTGATCATAAATGGGGGCCACTGTAATTAAAGGCTCCCTAATGCGACGTTATGAGGAGGAAGAGTGGGAATAAAATGGCGAGGAAAACTTTTGCTGTCTTGCTCAGAGGAGCTGGGCTTTGGGAGAAGGTTTGGGGGTGGGAAGCACAGGGCTGCTGAGTTGTGTAGTGAAAGTGACTGTCCGTGGTGTTGGAAAGTTGCTCGTTGTACTGATATGCCTAGCGCTAATTGATATAAAATCACCTTACTAATAAAACAGACTTGAGATTATGTATGCAAATGTATGCAGTCAAACGATTTATTTGTAGAGTTTTAAGGTTGAGAGGGTGGGGGGAAACACTGGCAAACTGCAGTCTGTTACAGCAAATGGCAAATCCATCACCATCCACCCTGAAACCTGCACTGGAAGGGCTGGTGTTGTGTTTGTGATTTTATTTCTTCTTTCTTTTTTATTTAAATTGTTCCTTTGAGTTTATTTTCAACATTATTATTTAAACAGGTCTCTATTTCAGTATTAAAATCCAAAAGCTTTGTGTCCACTGGGATATTGGGTTTTGAGTCCTGCTCCTTGTGCGAGTTTAACTCAGAGCTCCCCTGATGGCGTACCATAGAAGACTTCTTTCTTCTTCATACATGAGCATTACCATCAGCCAACTGAAGTCAGAGAAGTTCAGGTTAGTGGCTGGAGATTTACATGTTACTATTAAGAGATGAGGTTGATCACTGTGTGATGCTGCAGCACTCAAGCAGCAAACAGATAGTTTTGTGTAACAGGCGTGGTGTAAAGCCACATAAGGAGTAAAGCAAGGAGGTGTTCTGTTAAGAGGTGACATCTTCCACTAACGGTGTGCTGACACACAGCCTGGGGTACTTTCCTGAGTAAGAGCAGTGGGATTTAACCAGGAAGTTAGCTCTGCAGTTTTGAAAAGAGGACGTCTCTGGTGTTTGTCTCAACCAAAGCCTTTCTGTTCCTTAGCCTGCATTTATTGAGAGAATTGTATGCATGATGTAAACACTTTGGGAAGCTTTCTTGTGTTTCTGTCACTCATATTCAACTTTTTCCCTATTTTATTTTTTTCTGAAAAGGAGAGAATGCAATTTCAGTTTGTAGCAACTGCAGCCCTACAAGAATGAGCAAGAGTTAAAAGCATGAAATTAATGACACAAACTTCCACAAAGCTAGCCCCACTGAATCTGTGAGCGGAGGGAAAGAGGTGAAGGCAGGCAGAGTAAATATTTAGGCATAAATGAGTTAAATGCAACAGGAGACTGGAACAGACAGAGTTAGAAGTGCCAAAATGATATGTCATTATCACAGCATGCTGATAATGACAATTCAGAAGTCGTATTGTCTTTGTGATCAGGGCCATTTGTTCCCAGAAGTTCAGAAAAAAAAAAGGCCTTGTTTAATGCTGTTGCTAATAATAAATAATTGATTTTTGAGAATTAGACTAATTCGGCAGCGAGGCAGGTGACTTAAAGCTGTAGTTCTCTGTATCTCTCAGATTTAGTGGGAACATGAAAGTTTATTGCAGAGATGTTTTAAGAAAGAAAATAATAATATTTTTCAGCATTTCCAGGAAGCCAAAACCTGCTTCAAAAGTTCCAAAATAGGAACTGGTTTTCTCTAGTTCTGGTTCCTAACTTGTGCTTTGTGATGGAGGTCAGTCTGTAATGGTGGCAGAGGTATGTCTGTCACATTTGCAAAGTGTGGAACACTGAGGAGCATTTGTCCTGTTTAAAAGAGTTGGGAAGGGAAAAGTAAATGAACACATGGCCACTAACAAGATGCTATCAGGAGACTAACTTCCAGAGAAGTTACATTCAGCTTTTCTCAACTGAGCATCATATGGTACCCAGTGATGTAAAGGTTTGCTTGACACACGAGGTTGGCTTGATATTCTGATACAACAGTTCTGAAAACTAGAATGTTTTTTATCAATTTCTCCAAATAAAACTGACAGACAATTACGTAGTTATGAGTTTTTTCAATGTAATGGTGCTTACTCTGATAATTCAGCTTATGGCTCAGCTGTTTTCACGATGAGAATGTGTAAATGTGTAATCAAAAAATTGTAGTTTTAATAGAAAATAAGCATTATATGAAAGTAATAATAAGTAATGAAGTAGTTTTTTATATGTAACATTCTATTTTAAAATAAAAGTTATAGTAAAATGCCCATAATAATAGGAACTTTGTAGTTTGAACGATACAAACCAGTTTCAATTTGACATCTTCATTGTGGAACAAATGAGATTTAAAGCCAGCAGGCTCAGGGGAAGCATGATGATACCAGCAGTTAAATTTAACAAATTTGGACAAATGGTGAGTGGTGTTCTCTGTGAAATTAAGCAAACTTCTGTTTTCATAGGAAGCAGTTTTCAAATGGCAGAGGTATGTTTGAGCCACAGTGTTATCGAATAACCCAAGAGATATGAGAGTTTCTTGGGTGTTTTCCCTCTTTTACACAAGATGATGGACAAACTTTTTCTCACATTCTTCTTTTGATAGAAGTTAGTGTGAAACGTGGCCAGGAGCTTTGCAGCAGAGGTGGTTGCAATCCTTGACCTGGCCCAATGCTTGGTCATCGTTTGTTGACGTAAGTGGAAGGGTGGAAGATGGAGCTTGTCCTGCCAGTGCAGACGAATGTCCTGTCTTTGTGTTAGCGGACCTTTAAGATTTGTTATCAGACTAGTAAGTCTAACGAACAGTTATCTTGTAACTTTATTTCTAAACAATAAAGTGCAGGTTTGATAAATTATTGCCTACATTCAAGTGCCCCTCCAAACTTAAACCTTTTCCTTTCTTTCTCCCTACCAGATGCACGAGCTCTTGGGCCCATATATTATTCATTACAATCAAATAAGACACAGTGGTGGCTCAGTAAACTTGCTTTTCATATCAGAATTGCTTTTATTGAGTAACACACACTGCAGACCCTAGCTTCCAGCAGCCAGGGCTGAAATGAGCAATTCTCTCATTGTAATAATGTGCCTCTGTCATCTCCTTATTATCAGCATGATAAAAGATGAAATATTCACAGATGCTGCCCTCCTAACCTGATCACAGCTTGATATTTGAGCTTTGGAAATGAGTTTTATAAGCTTTAATATACTCCTTGGCGGAGTGACCCCTGAAATTAAACATTATTACAGAGCGGATATTTAAAAAGCTGGGGCCGTAAATTACATCAAAATGAAAATATTAAGGAGTATTACGACTATACCAAGTGGGAACTCGCTGCTTTTGAAACTGTGAATGCCATAAAATTCAGCACGTTGGTGTCAAAAACATCAGAAAAAATAATAACAGCGCAGGCACCTTGACTTCAGTTATTTTATACTGAGGGATAAACTGAATTACTGGAATGTTGTTTTTTTCCTATGGGCTGGTTCTCTGGGAAGCAGAGGCGCATTATTCTCAACTTTGTCTATGGCGGCCTTCGCAGCTCTTTTAAAATGCACATTGCTTCCTTTCTGTGCAAACACCAATAGAAAATACTTCGGGATAATGAAACCAAAGATTGCACTTAGAAAAAATAATAAGGCGACATCTCCAGATGAAACATCTTGGTTCAATTTCCATTGCTCTTGCTGCTGTTGATAGACAGGTCTGCACGAAAGCCTGGGATATGAAGGCGCCTATAGGAGCGAGGGGATGTTCCTAGCTGTGTAAAAAGGGGAATGTACAGCACACACTACACATCTTTCAGCCCAAATGTTACACGGTTTTCTTAAAGTTGGTAAATAGCAAATTCTCCAGTTTAATGCACTGCAATGTGCATGGAAATGTAAACTTTCTGCGGGAGGTCAGAGTCGATATTCCCTCATGTAGAATATATACAAATGATTTACGAACAAGGTTCTCTTTTTCTGTAGTTTATTATTTCAAAATTCCTTTGCATTGGTTTATGGAATGCAGTAATCTTTTTTTCAGGAAGATGGTGTAATGCATTTTAAGCGGGAAAAAAGTACCTTTTAATGCCTCCAGCGCTAACTTTGCTAATGAGCATATTCATAAACCAGCTACCGCTCAGGTTTAAATCTATGCTAACAGTATGTCTCAGTACCTTCCTTTTACTGAATTTCCCTTTTCTCCCACGTTCTGCCCTCACTGTTTCTCTGTAGATATTGACAGAACTATCAGTCCTTCTACGCCGTCACAGCCCATTTTAACCATTAGTTCATGCAAAAACATTTCAGAGAGATCTTTCATTCACCATCCTCAGTCCTGCGGTTCTGCCCTGTGCTCTCCTGGGTTCAGGCACTCTCTGCATTGCTAATGCTGCATGAAAATAAGCTGTAGTGGCTAATACTGGTCAGTGGAGTACCTCAGCCACAGAGCCACCCTGCTAGCAGCTGCCCTATGCAGTTTAATTGGAGTGCAGCCTCTGTCTTTAGGATACGTTACAGAAATAGTTTGGATTGCTGGGCTCTCAAGAAGGAGCTTGGACCATGTTTTACAGATTGCTGCTCCTGTAAGGATGCAATACCTTGCTGCGTGCTTTGGGTGTTTAATTCAAGTTCTGAAAACGGTACAAGATAACAAATCACTTGTCAGCTACAGAGACTGACTCTGTGGTAAGGCGAGGGGCTGGATCCAATCCAAATTCGTATGTGGAATTTTATTGTAATTATTTTATGCTGTATGGAATTGAAGAAGGAGATATGTTTTCATGACTTCCCGTGCCCGGCAGATGAGCTGTCACTTCCCCATGTAACACAAAGCTTGTCAGCTGGGAGAGACGTGTAAATGTTCTGCAAGCCACACGAAATAGAAGACTGATGGGAGAGAGGAAGCATTCCTCCTCCATTCGTTCTGGGGGTAACACATGCTGTGGGAAAGCTGCTTTGTTTTCCAAGGATCCAGCCAGGTAGAAAAATGCTTTTAGCTGCGGACTGCAAGTCACAGAGCAGAGTGAGATTTTGTTTCAGGAGTTTCTTTCCTTTTGAGGCTCTGTTTTTGCACAATGATTCATAATTCCTAAAGCTATTTGGGTTCTGTGGTTTGCACTCATCAGTGGGAGCACAACAAGCAGGAAGAGCAGTGGCAAGCTGCTCAGAGATTGCTGAATCACCACCTGTAGAGGTTTCTCAAAGGGTGACCAGGCAGAGCCCTGTCTTTATACATGGAAGTCTCACTCTCTATAGGTCATCCTGTGTGTTTTAACATTGTCTCTTAGATCCATTGGACTTGTACTTATAACATTCTGCCTTTGCAGTTAGAACTGTGGAGTGCAATTCCAATCTGAATAAATCTTACTATTTGGACTATTATCTTACTGCTATCGAGGAACTATGAAAACAAAAACAGAAGTAGAATGCTTACATTTATCAATTACAAGTTAAGCATGAAGTTTAGGATAGCTGACGTGTTTTTATGTACTTCATCCCTTTTCTAGTTTTGACAGTCTCCAAAATAGTGCGTGCAAGTGTGGACTTCCCTGCAGTCCATTTGGAAATGTAAACTTTGTGCTGGTTAAGAGGTGTATTCTTAATCTTAGATTACCGTGTAGATTTCTTCTAATATTATAAGGCAAGATCCAGAGAAGGACTCAATAAGTGCTCGGTGCTGTAACGCATCTGAAATTAGCTTTCCTTGTTGGCATGGATGCTCTTGTTGGCTCCTTATGCCTACCTTAATGCATAAGAGAGATCCTTTTTATTCTTGGCTTAGTATTAATGATGGCTTTAAGCCTGTAATTAATTTTATATGGTGCAGCTCCAAGTCTTGTTTAAAACCAAAAACATTGCATTTACATCTTAGGTTATAAAATCTGACTGTCTGC
Source organism: Pavo muticus (assembly GCA_016647715.1). Taxonomy (NCBI): domain Eukaryota; kingdom Metazoa; phylum Chordata; class Aves; order Galliformes; family Phasianidae; genus Pavo; species Pavo muticus. The sequence goes on along the minus strand of JACDJE010000166.1, from coordinate 631,222 downwards.
TGATGTGCCTCTAGCATTCAGCCAATGGACGTTTTTGAGTTCCGTATCTGTGGCAGTTTGGCCATCACCAAGTCAATGTGATTGTAATATTCTCTGCACTGATCTAGCCAAAGCTCTTGCTAAATTGAGCTCAGCAGGAGCAAGTCCAGTGACCTCATAAATAGTGGAAATGATTGCAAATCGGAATTCATGTATGTTCCTGTCTCAGTGGGTAACCGTATCCCCCACAAAGGAAGCAATCATCTCTTTCAAATTTCTGTTTGCCCTTTCACTCAGATGTGTTTGAAGATAATATGGAGAGGGAGATCTTGCAGCCTCTGCCTGACGGGGCTGTTTCCTGAAATCTAAAATAAATGTCTCGTATCCGAAGCTCCTACTTAGTGATGTGTGTTTCAAATATTATCCCTCGTGCCACAGATCTGGGGCACGGCGTGTTGCAGTTCTGTACCTGGTCTGGCAGATTTGCCCATTGCATTTAACTTCTGATATGTCTTTTTATCTTTTTCCTCTTACTATTCTGCGTTCTGAACTCTTGTTAGTGTTTACACTTTGGTATCGAGCCAATGGAGATTCACCTGCAGTTTTCTTCCAGTAATATTCTGTAGTTCTCATCACCCAAATGGGTGCTAAATCTTAGTTTGTTCGTATTTCAAAATACATTTTTTTCTTTGTAGTCATGGCCACAAATGGCCGATTTTCTGCTTTGCATTTCTTTTGTCGTGGGTACAATGTGCTTCAGACTCCCATTGGGGTGGAGACAGAAGATGCGTGACTCATTACGTGGTGCCCCAAAATGTTTAGCAGTAGGAAACTTTCTTGCTTTACGCTCTGTTAGAAATGATCAGAATGAAAGAAGTTTGTGTCCATCACCCCTATACTGCAAAGAAGTTTCACAGCAGCCTTTCCCTCAAAGCCCCCACCCCCTCAAAGCACTGGGAGCAGCCCCAGCAGCAGCCTGGTTGCCATTGCCTTGCAGTTATGAGCCCTCAGCACCTCTTGTTGTGCAGCATCTCTGTTCTGAGCCAGAAACCAAGAGTGCAGGTGGTGCTGCCTATGAGAAAGGCTGCTCTCCAAGAATCCTTCGACATAGGATGTACCATAAGGTCTATGCAACACTCAGTGTATATTTGAATCTTCATGTGGATAGTACTACTATTGTAAAGAGTATCTAAGCAGAGATTTAAAGCATTAGAATAATCTCTAATGTATTTCATCTGTGTGTAGTATATGAACCCGTAAGTGAATGTGCAAACCCAGAATGCTATTTGTGCCTAGTACTGCAGTTTCACAATTTGAAGAACCTTCTCAGTTTCTGACAAATGACTTTAGAATTTCACATTGGTTTGTTTATACAGTGTGGGCTGCGTCAGCCTATTCAGATTAATTAAAATGATTTAGAATTTACTAAACGTGGTATATGTTGCCTTATAGAACTATCACACCATGGGGTAAGAAAACACCAAAACAAATGACAAGCCCATTATTTTTTTCCCCATTTTCATCTAGTTAAGAGGGATCTTTTTAGACAAGAAAAGTAAGGTTTGATTGATTTAGAGATTTCCAGCTCTCAAGTTTTGATTGGGAACATTTGTGGTCATTTAACCTCAATCTCTGCATAAGGAGTATTTTGGCTTTTGTATTGGTAATTTTGTATTTTCAAGGCACAGGGTGGGAGGATGGGAATGATGTATTTTAAGTGTTCAGCAGTGGTTTTAAAATTATTATGAGTCGTTTTCCCAAAACCTAAATGCTCAGAAGCCAACATGAGCTATAGCAACCAGCCTGTGCTTGGGTATACATCAGCTCCTGCTGCTTGAACTACTGCTTATCTGTTGGCCAGAACTCTGGGGAATACCTGATGCTCTTATAGAAGGATTTGTTTGGGGTTGAGGTGTATGCTGGAGCTTTCTCTTTTCTTGCTCCAGAAGATGCTGACCTCCAGTGGCAGTGGTTCTTTGAAATCAGAAAGTCGTATGTCAAACTCTGCGCAAGAAGACATCCTACAGATGTTTTTCTTTTGCTAAAGCACAGCCTTGCACTGCAATAGAAGAATGGGGAATGAATGAAATATGGCTGCAAATAAGTGTAAGTTACAGCGCAAACTTGCAGTATTGTATGAAGCTTATGATAAGATTTGAAGTTCATTCCTTTATAGAAACAAACCTGCCCCTGCTTCACAGTGCTCTACTGTCTCTCCTCTGTCTTTTCTCCTCTATTTAGTTATGCTCAGATGTGTTTGGCCAACAACATTTATTTGATGGTTCTTTTTTTGTATTTCAGGTAAGTGGTCTGCCTCCGCATTCGCAAAGTGACTTGCAAATGGCATGTTTAATTGGGATTTATTTTACACTGCCTTTAAATTTATTTAATTGCATCAGTACAAAGGTTGAAAAAAAAATTTACAACCGTGTAATGGAAATAGTAAGAAAGATTTAATTGGGTTCTGAATTTGTTTGCATTTCTAATCGTGAGGTAGTCAATTAACAGCTTATTTCCAAGGTGTCCTTATCTGTCAGTTCTTCTCTTTTGCTCATCCAAGTCTGCTTTTCTTTCTTCCCTGCTACCAAAGAAGTTAGTGCATGGCTGAATCCATTTGTACCTTGGGGCTCTGAGGTCTATGCTGCAGACCCTTTGACATCCAGCACAACGTGGCACTACTGACATGTTTTATGATAGTCTGCAAAGTGCTGTGATAGCTCTTAATGAGAGAGAGAGATCCATAATCTGGTGGGGATGACTGATACACTGGGCAGTACATTTATCAAAATATATGTACTGTTCTGTACTGTTAGGGCAGGACAGAGAAATCTTATGCTTAAATCATTTTGTTTGCTTTCTGGTTATAAATATTGACGCAGTAGAACCAAGAAACAGTGAATGTTTGAGGTCATGGGACTACAGATGAAATCTCACTCTCTCCTCCTCTGTGTTGGTTTATATTACTTCACTTCTGAGGAAGTCTTGCAGCACCGGATCTGTTTAGGACTTGGAGGATTCAGGTAACCTTACCTGGCCTGGATCCATAGCTCTGACCTCCAAAAAATCCCTGCCCTCAGCTCTTCCTTTCTCATTTCAGAGCCTGGGTGCACCCAGGAGAGACATAGAAGCAATTCAAAGACCTTTTGGTTCCTCACCTCTTGGCTTCATTTCTAAGAGATTCACATTTATTTCACCCAGAGGTCAATGCTTTCCTCAAATCCTTTGGTGGTGGGGACTCCCCTCAGCCTCTCTCCTCTGCTCTTGAGCAAAGCCACAGATCAGGGATGCTGAGCAGTTCATCCCAGCAGAGCAGCAGCATTTCTATAATGAGAGGTTTGAAACTGGCTGACGACACAGGAACCTGAACCTCTGATATGAGGTTGAACATGTTGAGATTTCCCATCCCGCTGTAGCATGCATTTATGTCATCTACTTCCTGTACCTGTTGCTCTCTAGATGTTTTCAGAAATGCGTTCCACTGATCGGATTTTTACTTTAAGAACAGCATTGTTTTTTAATGTAGACCAATTTATCCTGGAAGGTATTAGCTTTCTTCCACTTTTTAGCCATGTATTTACAAGGAGAGGCACGTTCCCTCCCAGCCTTCATGCAGTCATTTGGCTGCAAGGCCAGCTTCCTCCCATCCCTTTCTCATGGCAGAACCTCGGTGTATTTCTTTCCCTTGGGACCACCTTCTGTATCCACCTGTAGCTCAAACACAGCTAAACTTCAGCAATCTTTCATGATCAAATGAAGTTAGCCTGACAACATGCATCTACTTGCAAATAGTTTTTAAATGTTCACATAAATTGCTTTCAAAAGAGCAAAGATGGGCAGATAGAATAAGGATTTTAATATGACTGATAGAAGTGGGCTACTTATTTTTAGCTTTCTACCTGCATGTCTTCATCTCTTCTGTTGGACCTCACAACAAACCATGACTCTGGAACGACTACTTCTACCAAAGCAGTCTCTGATCAAATTGAGTTTAACCAGTTGCGCAGAGCAATCTCTCTGGCCCTTGTGTTTGAAATCCAGGCCTGTCTTTAATGCTGCTCACAGAAAGCATGGTTTAAATTCATAAGTGCATTGTTTTCCTGAATTAGTTCCTAAAGTAAAAGAAACGTAAATGGGCTTTTACCCAACAGATTTTAGTCATCTAATTGGCTCAGAGCAGCGCGCTGACATGTGATGCTGACAAAGCCAGGCTTAAATAGGGAAGCTCAGTGGAACTTAATTTCTCCCCTGTGGCAATGGGGAATATTCTCTCATTTTTCTTAATTTCTTTCTGAGGCTGTTTTTCAAGGTACTTCATTGGATGTCTGCTCACTACCTCTGTATGGATAACTTCCACTAGCTGTTTCTGTTATTATTACTAATAGTTATTACAGGTGCTTACTGGGGGTTATGTTATCAGACTGAGCTGTGGTTGTATCCCAGAGTTCCTCGATATTTTCATTCTTTGGTGTTTGTAAGCTGTCGTATGAAGCAGGAGTAGGCAAAGTTCAAGCACTGGAATGTCACAGCAATGTCCTATTTGCAGTGTTACCTGCGGGCTGTGGCTGCATGCAGGTGTATCCCTATCACACTACTCTGCTCCTTCCAGTTGGAAGTGAAACCTCGAAATCAAATCCCTACTGAGCAACAGAAATGGTTTAATTGAAAGCAATATGTATGCATTACATTAACTGCTAAAGCAGCTCGAGGATGTTTTACTCAGAGACAGATTACCAGCTCCTGAAACATCACACGAGTAGCTGAGAATGCTTTGTTCAAAAAAACTTACTGAAGCGTGGTGTTTCAAATGATGGAATCAGATTATTGACAGCTCACACTAGAGGGAGCCAGGCTGCAGATCACCGTGCAGTAACGAAATGTGGGTACGTGGGAGCAGAAAGAGGCATCCAGGTGCATAAGATGTTTCTTTCTGGCTCGCTGCCTTCCTGCAAGCAGTTGTGGAGCAGCATGTGATGCCCTGGCAGCAGAATGACTCCTACGGTGGCTGTAAGCATCTGTCAGCATGGGGAACCAGCTGTTCTGCATCCACCTGGAAGCGCTTGTGGGTAGCAAGGAGCATCAGCACCATGCAAGGGGTGGTCACAGCAACGTGTCCTGGTCCTGCAGTTCACAGTACAGAGAAACATAGGGGAGGATAGAGAGGAAAACATTGGAATCGAGGGCTTCTGAGTAGACCAAAAGCAAGAAAAATGACCTCTGAGGAATCTCTCAACTTAAGAAACTGAGACCACTCCGAAGTCTGCTTTGTATTAAAGTCATTTTTTTGAGTTCTAAGGTGAAAGGTTAATGTGTTTGCATTTATAAAGCACGTCCATTCTTAAAGTGCTGCGAGCTAGCTCACCACAGCTCGGGATTGTAATTGGCATATTTGGTCCTTTGGCTGGTGGAGACTTACTGCAGAAGTGACAGTGACAGCTCTCAGGGAGGACGGAGCCAGGGGATGCACACAGCTGTCAGCGCTGGGTCGGGCAGGAGCTTTGCTCTGGAGGCAGTCCTTGCCCATCTTTGCAGCTAACAGGGAAGTAACCAAGGGCAGGAGCAAGCCTCCGTGCTGCAGGAGCGGTATTACAAATTCAGGCCTTCCAGTGATGCAGAATCATCAGAGAAAAAGGGAAGAAAGCAGAATGTTTGTGTGCAACTTTTTTTGGTGTACGTATGCGTGCAGAGATGCAAGGGAAATGGTTTTTATCCACAGACTGAATTAATTACCTGGGAAATTTAGATTGATTCTGCATCCCCTATTGTCTCATGTGGCTGTACAGCAGAGTGCACCAAGTTAATGTGCACAGACATGGGGTTGGCTTCTAAGCCCTTGCAGCTGTGAAGGTGGGGACATGGCAGTCAGCTTGTGTGAGGAGCAGACCTGGTGGGAGAGAAAGTCACTCAATCATCTGTATTGGTGATAAGGTTAATGGGCTTACTAAGACAGCTTTTGAAAATAGGGAAATACTGTCACGGGTGTCCCAGAAAAGAAATGGGAACAGGGGGAGAAGTGGTGGGATGAAGGAAGTTCAGTGAACTGGGATCGAGTGTGAAGCTGCTGCTGATGCACTGCCTGGAGCATCTCTGCTGGGGGGGCAAGGAAAAAGGCTAAAGAACAGAATTGCAGTTGGCGCACAAGGAATGGTTTTAAAGCCTGTAATATGATAAGCACATCACAAGTGTGCTAGAAATATTTTTGTTTTGGTCAAAATAATGTTGTTAAAATGAAAGATCACAGGGAAAATACTCATGCAAAATGGTTTTTCAATGAAAATGAAAAGCTTTTCTGTCCTTTTCTTTTTGGCTTGTCTTTGGTGAGCCTTGCTTCTTAGCCTTCACTAAGGGTAGAAAAGGGGAAAGGAGAACTCTAGCATGTCTTCAGTCTTCTGAGTGAAAAATAAACAGTCAAACAAAGACTTGCAAGGATATTCAAATGAATAAAAGAGTGATTTGTAAATGTACTAAGAGTCTGTGCTACAATTAAAACAGGTCCTGCTGACCCGGTCTCCTCTGACATTTACTGCAGTGTTGCCGTGAGTTTTGGCTGAGCTTTGTGTAGAAAGGAACGGTTCTTCAGCAGGCTCCCCGCAGCATCCTGCAATAGGAACTTGGAGGAGAACAGAGGGTTAACAGCCGTTTGGGGGCTGTTTCATTACAGATGCACCGTGTGTCCTTGTGGGGTCTGCCTGGAGCAGCGCTAGCCCTGCCAGCCATCGTTCGCATCCCGCGTCAGGCTCCTGATTTATAGGTCTGCTTAAGCGAAGGCCGTGCTTTCTCCTAGCACAGCCATTTGTTTCTAATCTTTCTCATTTTTTAACCACTTTGGAAGGATGTGGCTCTGGAGGAGCGGAAAGCTTGCTGCTGCTGAGAGTTGTGTGTTTCCCTTTGTAAATGAGCACTGCTTTCTCACTCATCAGATCCAGAGAAGGATTTGATGCGCCAAACAGCGGTGTAGATTCAAACAGTGATCACGTCTTCATTTCTGTACCATTTCTCTAATCATCTTCTCTACCTGCTGCATTCCCTTCTTGTTGAGCAAAAAATATTGAACATCTTTGACTTTCTTTGAGAAGCTGGCCACGAGTTCCTTGGTTACAACTTGAAGGAGAAAGGTAGAGTTAATAGTGATGCTATGGGTGGCTGCGTATGCGTGCTTGTAGTTGCTGTGCTGGCATCTTGATATAACTTTGCCTTTTAGCTATAGTTTGGGTTTCTATGTGGGCTTTGTCAGATCTAATACCGCCCACACGGAGAACTGAATTTTTTTTGCTACTTGTTCCCCTGTTCTCATTCCTACCTATGGGGACCTCTCTATTCCTCCATGTCAGGTGGGTGAATTCTTTAAGGTCTTTCATCCCTATCTGTGGACTTAGAGATATGTGGAAGTTTCTGTAGTTCTTTGCTATTGAAAGGCAGAAAATGCCCATCTGGCTGTGGGAGGAACTGGAAAGTGTACAGATCACTTGCACCTTGGCAAGTGACTGATCTCACATAGAAGTTTTGATGTTGCCAGTCAGGCTGGCCTGGAGGTGTGCCTCTGCACCACCTTATTTCAGCAGCGTGGGAGATCTTGGCAGTAATATAATGGGCTCTAACGTAAATAAATGATGTGTGATTAGTACTTTCAGAGACTGTAAGTCAAGAAATGTTGTATGAATGCCATGTCTGTTCTTTGGATCTCTGCCTTCAATTAAATGCCATGGAGGACAAAGAGTTGCAAAGGGTGCTGCTAATCCACATCAGCTCTGAGTACCAGGCTCAAGGCTTTTGAGTACTAAGTCATAGAATGACTGCAATTGCTGTAATCTAACTGCAAAACATTTCTTGAACATATTAAATATATTCTGGGGGCTTGAGTTTGAACAGCAGATGTTTGACAGAGGCTGAGACGAGAACTAAAAATCTGCAGAGACAGCAGGCCTATGGGTTATGGAAGCAGGGCTTGGCAAGGCTGCTCTGTGTGTGTGCAACTGCGCTGTGCACAGTTCTTGCTGCTACTTATTGCTTTCACACTATCAAGAGCAGAGACGTTCAGAACACACACATGGTGACAGGCTGGGGGATTTCTGTGTGAGCGTCTGGTTTAAAGATGATCTTTGATGTAGGCTGACAGGGGGTTATGAAATAGGCATCACCAGAGGTTGTTGCCAAGTCTCTGCAATGCTGGAAGCAACAGGCTTGACATAACAAAGCATTCGTAGGTGATGGAAATAGAATAACTGAAGTTCTGCGTGCACAGGGACAAGACAGAACGTGTGAGCATTGGAACCGAGAGGTTTGGGACCCTGTCTTAGTGCTCGTGTGTAACTTGCAGGGATCTGGTTGTGGCGCATTGGCTCCTTGGTGCTCCGATCTATGCCCTCTTCTTGGGATGGGCAGCTTGCAAAGTAGTAGAGATCCATGCCCTGTTGGTAATTTCGAGCAGATAAAAACGCTTTTCAAGAGATCCTTATTAAGATGAGTGATAGAAGAGGAAGAGAGTTTGGAGATTAAATGGGTGACTTCTGGTCATTTCCGCTCTTAGATGTTTAGTACTCTTAAACTGTAGAGTACTTTGCCAAACACGGTACTGCTAGCAGGACAGTGCTGGGAAATAGGGTTGGAAGATACTTTCTCTGTAAATATATAGTTTTGAACATTTCTATTGGAAAGAAAGTAGCTTTTCTCCTTTTCAGAAAGATCCATTCCCACAAGCAGAGTGATGCACAATGCAGTCTGAACTAAGCTTGGGGCAAATGTCTGGCACTTCTGCAGCTCACAGGAACACTTGGAAAACGAAGAATGTCAAGTGCTGAAGAATGCAAGAAAGGGGCTGTGTTAACATCTCAGAGCATTACGAAAGAATAAATAAGCAAACTAATTAGGCATTTGGAGGTTTTATCTACAATTATCTTATGTCACTGTTTGTCATTTCAATGCAATCTGTTGAAGATTGCAGTGGAATATATTAATCAGACATTAAGGTCTACGTTTAAAACATCACAAAGTAAACTCTCTTGTGTTCTAATAATGGTAGTGTTCTTTTACCAACTTCAGGCTGCCAGAGCTGTTACCTGCCTGTCTGCTGCCATCTTCACCATCCTTTGTCATCTTCCAAGTCCATTGTTTCATGGTCTCCACACCTGCATAATGTGACCCTCAGAATTGTACTTTCTGTCTGTTTCTGTGCATGGACTGAATCCTTTCTGACATCGTTAAAAGACAAAGTTCCAGTTGGTGAAGCTAAAATTTGGAAGTTAGAACAGCAGGCACGTACTGATTGGACTTCTCATGCATTGACAGTGACAGAAAATCATCACTTTCTATCACAAAGTTAGAGTAAAATGTTCCAGTTGTTGTCTTCCCTGTAAAGAGCCTTGTGCAAGTCTTGTTGTGTGGTCTGTTATCCCAGAAGTTCAGTTACACAAGAATTTGCTTAACAGCAAGCAGGACAGCAGTTTTGAGCTTTAAGCAGCGTGCTCAGGACTCCAACCGTATCACCCATATCCAGTAGGGCATTTCATGGCCACAGCTTTAATTTCTTCCAGAAGTCCGTGTTTGCTTTTGATGCCTTTTCTAAGGATGAGGCGGTCAATTGCTTGGCCATGTGCACAGCTGTCAGCGCTCGGTCTGGTCTTCTCCCATTTGCTGCTTCTTTCTGCCCTTGGTCTGTATTCAGTGTAGAAATCCCACATTTCTCTGCACTGTATTTACTGACCTTTTACCCTAGCTTTTTCTGCTGTGAAGTATTATAAGCCATCTCGAAGTCCAAATACATTATGTCTGTTAGTCTGTTCCATCAGTTCTTATTGCGACTTTTTTCATGGAACTTAATCAGATTTGTTCAGCATGACCTACCATCTCATGATTTCCCAATGTACCTCTCCCTTTGCATGTGTCCCTTTATCATTTATGTCACTTATTTCCCTGTTGTAATGACTGCATGCAGTGTGCAAACCCAGTCTTTGCTTCCCTTCTGTTTTCTGTAGTGCTGGCAGTGCTCTTCCCTCTCTTTCACTAATTTTTGCATTCACCAATGCTCCATCTGCATTCCATATTCCAGGCCAAGCCCAGCATATGTGAAGTGAATTGGATGTGAATTGGCCCTGAACATCTTAGTGCCCCATTTCTTTCTAAAGGAGGAGGGATTCAATCTTGAAAGATCGAATGAGATGCATGTTACAGAAGTGTATAACATGCATCTGATCTATCCAGATATTTCATGCATCCTAGCAGTCAGTGACTCTACAGAAACCCAAATCCTGCTGTTAATCTAAACATAGACAATTTCCTAAGGAGCTTTTATGGATCTATTTCTTCTGCGTTGTCATCTGGCAGCAAATCAGTTCCTTCCTCTTCCCAGTGGGAGCTGAGTTCTCATCACTGGGCCATAGATGTTGCTGCTGAGGTGAGCAGTGGAAGGAATGGATTCCTTCCAGCAGTTTATTGCTGATTTGAACTTCTAATAGTTATACTGGCACTAGTCACACTGCCACTGCATAAACATTTTAAATAGGTGGTTGCATGTAACTCACTGAACGTCCATAAGCAGACAGTCTCTTCTGAGGTTTATCAGTCTAATTTCCTCAACTTAATCAGTCTAATTGCCTCAACTTAAGCCTGAAGTTTAAATGTGAACTTGTGTTACTTAACTGTCATAAAAAGGGCATCACTTGGAATTGCCTGCTCTGTCTGCGTAAATGCAAGCTGCTCAATTTATTGATATTAACATGCTTACCTAAATTTAATTGTTTGTGTAATCATTAATTATCACTTACTTGCTGATATACTAATGGCACAGTGCACAGCTCAAGCAACCATGCTTCTCTTAATTCGAACGAGTACTTGTGGTATTGCTTTTCCACTCTCTTTATCCTGCTGTGCTTGAGTGCTCAGGAAATACTTTGGTGAATCATCAGGAGTGAAGGAGCAGGTTTGTTTAAGTCTAGGAGTTCTTCAGGAAATAAAAGAAAAATCCAGCCTACTGGGTAGGAAGCTTATTTCTCCGCAGTCATTTTACCCCAAAACTTGCTGCTTATCTTACGCTCATGCAATTTTCTGAATGCTCCCTTCCTGGCATACCGCGAATGAGAAATTACCCAAAAGATGCAGCTGTGGTAGTGACCATTACGAAGGAAGCCTTCATCATTTCTTGCATTACCTGCACCAGTGCTTGCTAGTCAATGTAATTGGGAATTGAAAAGTTGCTATTTTTGGCTACTGAGTGCAAAATGCAGATATGACTTGACAGCAATTGCCTATTCCTTTCTGCCATCAGTCGTGATGCTCTGTTGCTCATTTATAAAGATTTGGCTTGTAAGAAGATGCATTTAACAGAATATTCATTCCCCCTGCTTTTAGAGCCTATTTGTAGTATGTTTGTCAACAGCTGCTATCGAGTGGAAAGATTACAGAGAGATGAGAAACAGAGTACAAATCAAAGATAAGATAATCTTTCCCCAGTCAAAGCATCTGGTACAAGTCCTACATGTGTAGTAGTGTCGTCCCTTCCAGTCTAGAGTGCTGTGGCTTTGGGGAATGGAAACAGACAGTGAGCACTGGGAATCTGTTATCTCACCAGGGTGTGATGACATCTTGCTGGAAATCTGTAATTGGCCCACCTTCCTAGATAGGGTTTAATATATCATTTGCTCTGGGTTATTGACAAATATTAACAATTTATTCTGAGAGTTCAAGTTGTCTTTTGGGTATTCTTATTTTTCGTCTGCCTGTATTTGCAATTAACTCCATTTAGAATTTTTTCTAGCAAGATCTTTGCATACAGCTCATACAGTCTCACATACGGTCTCATGGACTTCCTATTTATTTTTTTCATGCTTTGCATGTTAAGCTAGCAAGACACTTCTCTAGTTTTCTTAGTCAATCTGATTTGGAATACATTTTTCCTCCTAAAAAACCCCAAGAGGAATGGAGATAGGACAATTTCATTCAGAGGAATTAAATTCATTTACTTCTGCCAACTACAAGGTAATTTAACAATAAACACTAATAAATAAATGATGACCCCAATGACTCTTCTTATTAAATCTGACCATCCTTTGTCTGATTCATCAGTAAAGTGTGCTAATAGAGGGATATCTGCATATTCGTTTCTTCCCCCTCTGTTTATTAGAGGGGGCATCCTCACAGTGAAAAAAATACTCTCCCTATGTTTCTGTACCACAGCTGCAGGGGGAGCAAAGACAAACAGTGGAAGTATTTGAAGCACAGCAGCCTAGAATGTGCTATAGTGCATCCTGTGGTTGGAACAGTTCGGACTTCCAAGCCAGCGGAATAAATACAGTTTGTGGACTGCGGTTATAAATGTAGAAGGATAAGTTGAGTTGTTTGTTTGTTATCCTCTCAATACAGGACGAGCAATGCTATAGGAAAAGCCCAATTGAAGTTGACAGATCAGAGGAGGTGATGGGAAATGGTTTAGAGGAGGTTCCTTTGGCCACGGATTCTATAGGAATACGTGCAGAACTGGGGAGATAACTGCAAAAGATTTTGCCTCAAAAAACATGTCTAATTTCATTTTTAAAACCCTTCTAGTGGAGGTGAAACTGTCTTGTATCTGTGTATTATTTAACCCCAGGAGGGTTTCGTAATGGACATCAAAATAGATGAGTTGTGACAGACACTTCCTGAAGTCTGCAGCAGCGGTTGGCGCTCAGTGATCCAGCGCCGACTGCAGAGGGCTCTGCGACGGCTCCAGGTGTCTGCTTGGGAGATGCCCTGTCTTGGTGCTAAGGCTGCATCATGATGCGAACTTCTTGCTTTTAAAATAACCTGTTTATAAGCTAACATCATGTCATCTTTCTCCTTAAATTTCCCTTAAACTGGAATCTATTTCAAGTAAGAGCAATGTTTTCACTGGATGCTAGGGGCGGTCTGTCCCTGCTTCACTTGGAGCTCTCTCTCCTGCAGTAACAGCACATATCCTGCCATGTTATCTGTGGTTTCTTTACTCCTTTCATATTCTTCTCCTGGTTTTCTGCTCCTCCTTTTTCTCCCACCTTTCATTGCCAGCTTTCAGTCTCTTTAGTACCGTCTCTTCTCAGAAAGGTCGGTGGGTTCTGTAGGTATGAAGGAGTGGTGCCTGTGATGTCTTCCAGATCTTTTTCAGTTTGTGTCAACAAGGCACTTTGCCTATCAGCTACATTTCAGTGTGCTTTTAGGGTCAGGCTTCACAGAAGAGTTCCCAGTGGGTGCTCGGATCATTGGCACACGGTACTCAGACTGCACAGTGCTTGGTGGGAGGCTGATAAATTGTTCTTTTCCTTCTCCTTTCAGTGAGAACTATTGGTGACAGGTGGATGGTTGAACTGAATGATCTTGTAGGTCTTTTCCAACCTTGGTGATTCTGTGATTCCAGAATCTGAAGAAAAATGGGTATGTGCCCCAAATTATCCCACCAAACAGGGCCTTGGTTCCATGGGGGGCACCTTCTGGTTGGTGAGAAGTTTTTCCCCTCTTGCAGAGCTAACACAGCATTAGTTTCATGTGATGAGGCCCATTTAGTATGCAGCGGAGAAACAGAACTACAAAGAGTATGAGATAAGGTGGGAATGTTGAATATTCATTTTTCATGGTTGGAGGGTATTTTTCCTGTAATTCAGTTATTCAAATCAGCTTTGAATGGTGGCTCCTATTTAGACAACAAAGACTTAATGGAACACAACAAATTGTACCAGTCCTGTGAACTTTCCACAGGAAAAATGACTTTTTAGGTTTCTGAGAACTGTGTTTAGCAAAGGAGCTTAAGAACATTTATTTACAGACTGCTCTTTTTTTATTGAATGATACACAATGATTTACTATAGACTTTTTTTAGTTACACACAGGGAAAGTTTGATTAAATTAACAAGCCCCCAGTTTTCAGAAGATCAGAACGTATCTTTGCATTTCCTCTAGGCTGAGCGATACTGCTCAGTGTAGGGAAATCCTAAAGGCTTTGCAGGTAGGTTTTCTTGGTTCTTTTAATACACAGCTATATAGTCTTACCAGATCTACCCATAGGACTCAAAAAAACGAGACGTAGTATTTACAAAACACCATCCTTGATGTCAAACTGTGCTTTGGGTTTTATAATGTTTCCAGAGGATGTGTTGCATCATTTTTCAACAAACATTCATTTTTCCTTTTTCATTTCATGTTTTCTTTTCTGCTGTGTAGGAACGCGGTGACTCCGGCAGCTCAGAGCCAGTGGATTCTTTGTGCTGATGGCGATGGAAGTTTGATTTGTGCCACTTCTAACTCACCCTTCTTTTACTAAAATGAGAAATTTCCTGAAACCCATAGTAAGCTGACAGCTCCCCTTGCCTTTGGTAACCAAAGGGCTTGCAGTCTTGCAAGAGAAAGGCTTTTTCATGACTGTTATCACATCCGTGTATGCTTTTCCACCCTGGATTACTCGCTGTCTGCTCTGCTCCCAGTGTGCAGTATGCTGTGACAGAACCCTTTTCTCTGGTTCAGAGTGAGATTGATGACTCTGCGTGTTCCTGGGACTGATCATGTCTCCAGGCATCCATCCTGCCCTGCATTTCCTTGTGCTGCGGCTCTGGTACTGCGGTGCAGCAGTAATAGTGCAGGGCAGGATTCGGTGTGTCATTCATGCAGCTGTATGTCACAACATAAGCTTTACAGAAGCCACTGAGGTGATCTACAAGGCAGAATTTTTGCTACTTGGAGTATCTTCCTAGGAAGGAAATCTGGCCCTCGTGTCTGGGCTGGAACATGGGAAGTAAGGCTACTGGTGTCTGTCATATCTCCTATGGAGTCAGTGGAACAGGCAGTCAAGCTTCAGTCTCTCTTTAACGATAGATATTATTTTGTTCTAATGTCATTGTTTATAGTGATATAATTGTAAGGAAGCAAGATACAGTAATTGGGGGGGAAAATAGAGGAAAAAGCTTTAAAAATGTTGTTATCATTGGATTTGCAAAAGCTTATGAGGGAGTTGCTTTATGTTAGTTTTGGCATTCCAGTTTTTTTTTTATCTGGGGCTCAACAGTACATCCTTGTCTTTGAAAGAGGCTCCAGGTTGGATTCAGTGTAAGGAAAGCTTATGCTTCCCCAGAAAGCATGTGCAGCCCTGAGAGCTTGGTGCAATCCCATGAAAGGGGTTAGTTCCAGCAATTGGGACCTTTGACTTTTCTGACTTTTCTCTCAAAGAGCTGCAGTTGGGATGACAGTCCCATGTAGTTCTGGCATGAGGTGCACTCCTTGCTGATCACATCCTGTTTCAAATGTCTTCCTTAATTCTGCCTTGGGAGGAGTGGTTCTGCTGAAAGGTGCTACTGACGTTTCAGACTCTTAAGACACGTTTTCAACCTGTTTTGCTGCCAGCCTGATGGCTCTAAGGCTTCTTTCCATTGAAAGAGTGCCTGCCTGCTTTGCCTGCTTGCAGCAGAAGTTTGAGGTGGTCAGACAAGAAAGTCTAGGAACTGTGATCTCTTTGGTGCCTGTGTGTTCATTTTAATGTGCTTGAACATAGAGGAGAGCCTGCCATTGGCAGGGAACTGAGCTGGGTCACCAGGCCACTATGAAAACAGCGTGCATGACAGCATGTGGTTTGAGTGCCAACTCTGCTTCTTTGTCCACGCTGAAATGTCTTCTGAATCTGCAAGTGAATCTGCAACAAGTGAAAGGGAGAAAATAAAAGAAATCTCTTTTTCTGTTGTTTTTTTTTTTCCTATCTTTTCGTTTTGGTCTGCTTATAGGCTCAGTAGGACTCCTCTAAAGTAAGGGGTGCATTTCAGAGTCAAAAGCTGCTGTTTTCTTTCAGAAACCTTCCCAATCACATTTATTTCCTCCTCATCAAAGGGGTTTTTTCACCGTCTGATTGGGTTTGAAGTTTCTGTGAAGATTGCTTGGGAAGAGACAGAACACTAAAAATTGTTGCTAAAAATACAATTTTTCTGCAACTGTCATAACAACATTTGGGCTAATTGATTCTCAGTAGAATAATGACAACCAGTATGTAGTGAGAAATATTCATGAAGGAATCTGTGAAAACCTAGATCTGCCTTACTCCCCCAGTATCTCAGGGAAATTCATTAGAGTCCTCTATTTAAGAAGAATTGAAAATAAGCCGTCATTAGCGATTCTTTTCAGTCTGATTTGAGGACAGTTGGAGTTCCTTTAAGTGTCATGGAATTTAGGTTTGACAGAGCTCCCGTTCCAACAGGTTTTTTGCTGCATATGCTCTGGGAGAAGGCCAGAGGAGCTTAGGGAACGGAGATGAAAGGGAGATGTGCAGTAGGAGGGGAAGGAGCAAAAGGAAGCCTGTGCGGGTATAATCACTACCCAAGATGTTATCCATGCAGGAGATGGGATGAGTGAGATAATGGTAGGTCAGCTTCCAAAATGTGGACTTCAGACATGAGTAAGTGTCGCACAGTGATGTGTAGGGAGACGTCAGTACGTCTGTAGACTCAGCAGGTGGATGGTGGTTTGGCAGCTGTGATGAGCTGGAAAAAAATCATCCACCACAGGAAGGGGAAACACAAGGAGCTTGCTGGGGGGTTTCAGCTTCAGACAGAACATTGGAGTGTTCTGTCTGAACCACAGCAGGCTGGGGTCTCCCTTCCTGCAAAAAGGGAGCTTCTGTGTTAGGCAGTATGGAAGCTTTCTAATATCACAGACAGTCAAGCACTGGAAAAGATCTGTGAAGTTTGATCCCCTGCAGTTCTTTATAACTCGATAGGCAAACACGCATTAAGAATGTCTTAACAATAGCTTATTCTGCCTTGAGCCACAAAAATGGTCTTTGCACTCTTTACAGTGGTGTCTCAACCCTGTTAAGTTGGGAGATGGGCAACATCTGCATTGCCTGTGTTCACTCCAGCAGTGCTGTGAGCTCCGCTGTTTGGCAAGATGCTGTGAAGCTGCTCATTGTCCAGGGCTCAGTGTTCCTGTCCACTGTCTTCTAATGCACACCAGCATGCTTTGTCACACTAGGAATACTTCAGAGATGGGAAGAGGGGAGGTGTTATGAATATACATCACAAATCCAATCTCAGTTTGTTGGTTGCCTTGCCTGCCAAGCTGGTGCCATCATCTCCCTCTGTGTGTCCCAAACCCAGCCTGGATTGAAGCAGTGCCGCCTCGGAGCTGACCCTTCCTGCCAACCAGTGGCTTTATACAGCATTTACATTATTCTGAATGGTAGTAGCTGAATTTATTGATGCTGTAGCCATCAAAATCTGCATGGACACCAAGCCCTGCTGCTGCTTCATAATTATGAGGGACATGAATACGAATCAGAGCTGAACACACAGGCAGCCAGCACACCCACAAGCCAGGGGACTGGGCCCAGTGGCTGTCCCACTGCTGCCTGTCTGTGCAGCCGCTGTTTGTATTCTGTGTGTGTGCTGAGAGCAGGTATTAGGGAGGCAAAGGCTGTTCCCGAAGACTGATTTGTTGCTATTGAGACTCATTTATCACAGCTTTCCACAAGAAACTCTCACGCAGGCGCTTGCAGGTCGTTGTGGGAGGGATGGTGAGCGTGCAGCCAGTCATCAGAGGAAAGGAAAACATGGCCATAAGTCTTCCTGGTGGCAGGAATCTGCATGCCCCTGCTGCGGCTGTCATTATTCAGGAGTATAACATTAAAGCTGAGCTTAGCTCAGCATCACGTCTCCAGCAGAGGCCAACTGTGGAAGCCTTCACTCTTTTGCAGACTATCAGAATCTTGAACAATACAAACACCGATTCAAATCCTTTAGAACTCAGTAGTGACCATTCTGTGAGGCAACTGGTTAGTTTGTGTGAGAGGTTTTAATTTGAGAGCTTGCTGAAATGTGTTTTGAAGTTTGTCTGTTGGATTTCTCTTCTCTGTATGCTTTTTGGCTTCCTGAAAAACCATATTAATTTTTCCATTAGAATGTATTCTATATATTCCTTCCTTGGTCTATGCAGGAATCTGAATGACTCTGGCAGAGTTGAGAAGAGCAGCAAGCAAAGTGATTTTCTTACACCACATGGGAGTGTTGAGCTGTTGAATTTGGTGAGGTCTGTCAGATCCTCCTTTGGTTTACTGAGAACTTTCTTTGGATCCCAGTTCCATTCAACTTGATTTCCAAGCACGGGAAATGCATTGGAGTAACCTCCTCATTACCATGTTTTGCTTTCATCTTAGTGCTTGAGAAGGAAAACTTGAATTACCACTTCGGTAAGTCATGAATGTAGAGCAATGTGTCATAAATGATCCTGTCCCAGCAAAGCTAGATCTCTTAAAACAACAAAAAAAAACTTCTCTAGGTGGAAGAAGGAGATAATACTGAAGTTGGATTGATGTTGAGTCTTTAATTAACGTTTGTGGAAAAACTTTGAACTTACACAAGGCCTTTTATGTAAAGTTGTTTTATCATTATTTATTGTCTGTGCTTGCACAGGTGAAATACACTCTTGATTGTAATACCCAACTAATATGAAGGCATAATAAACTATCATACCTCAGAATTTTAGCATCCTTAGCCCAGGGAAAACAGATCAAGGATAAAGGTCTTCATATGATTCCAATTAATCCATTCTTTGTGGATAGCCATGAAGGGTCAGAGCTATTATGTTTTCAAAGCGCATTCCCTGCTCCTACCAGGCAGGTCCTGGTTGCTCGTGGATGATCAAACCATCCCTCAGCTGTGATATTTAAGCAGTTCTACCCAACAGGACAGACAAAGCAAAGGCACAGCTCTTTGTGGACTGTTTAGCATCAATTTGTCCAAGTGCCTGTGATCTTTCCGCACTTTGATGCCTGTGATAGCAGTGAGACAGTTAGCTTTGAGCAGAAATAGTGTCACACTTGCAGTGCAGTGTGTCAGCAAGTGTGCGCTCTTGTCTTTGCTATCCCACAATGTTGTAAACAGGTAAAGACATGATCATCAACAATTCGGAGAATGCACAGGGCCTGGTTTTGTCTTTCATGCCTCTGATACCAAATTAAGCCTTCTGAAACTTATCAGGCAGATCGCCTGATTGTGGCTGGGTCTTTAGAATTCGTGTGTTAATTACTATTCAAACAGAACTCTAGAAGGGCTACCAGCATTTTCTTTATTCACAGTGTGTTCTGTCTTCATTTTAACAGCATGGTTGGGATGTTTGTAAATTATACCCAATTCTGGTTTGGGGTATACGTTAGATGTACCTATGCAGTATT
This sequence comes from Pavo muticus, assembly GCA_016647715.1. Classification (NCBI taxonomy): domain Eukaryota; kingdom Metazoa; phylum Chordata; class Aves; order Galliformes; family Phasianidae; genus Pavo; species Pavo muticus. Next base: position 612,102 of record JACDJE010000166.1, on the reverse strand, counting down.
CTGCCTCTGTCAGGGAACTGGTATCTCAATTAGAGTGGAATGTAAGCTGTTAAGTGGGAACACTGGTTGGAAAGTTAGGCATGTTTGGTGCTGAATAATGTGCTACAGCCACGCACCTTGCTTAAAGCAATGTGGAGGTGTTGATCTCATTCAGGAGTTCCCACCCCACCCTCCAAAATGAAAGAATTAGATATAGTGTCAAAGAAAAACGCAAAATGAATGATGAGTTGTTTGTGCCAGAGCTTTTAATTATGTATTACATTGTTTTTATACGGTTAAAATTACTCTCAGAGGTAGTTTCTCAGTTTACTAAGAGGCAAAAGCAATTTCACAATAGCTCCTCCATTAAGGGGCTCGTGTGGCTCACAAAGCTCCGGGTCTAATTTCGTGATCCCATTGCTTTCAGGCAATGGCACTTTGATCCATCTACTGAGTTAAAGATGGCAAATGAATTGAGCACCACTATTTTGAATCATGTTGTGAAAATCTCAGGGCAGGTTTATCGCCTGGGGGCAGCTGCCCCAGTGCAGAATATCAAAACGAAAGTGGTGAACCTGCCTTTACAAAGCAACCTCCTGCATCTGAAGTGCAATCAGCCCTGGGTCCGGAGAGCGGCTCTGTTGGGCTGTGGGTGCCACTGTTCCCAAGGGGCTTCGTTAAAGCCCAGGGAGAAGGCTGGCAGCAGCATCAGCCGATGTTATGCTCTTGATCAACGTGTCCTGATGAGCATTCTTCTGTTGATTGCCAGGATTTGGAAATCTTTCATTGCTGGGATTTTGGTGGTAACATTTAGGTGTTGTTGAATATGTGTAGTGAAATAGATATCGCCTTCCACAAGTATGAAGTAAAGCTCCATTCTGCATGAAATCACAATCTGTGAAGGAGGGGTAGGGTAATATTAATAACAGTTCTGAGAGGAGAGAGCTGCTCTTAGCATGGCTCAAGCATCATCAGCTCTCTTTTCCTTAGAGAACAATGGCAACTCATGAGGTGAGCTGACGTGAGAGGCTTGGGGTTCACCCACCTGCAGCCAGCTCTAAATGGATGAACCACTGCAAATATTTTTCTTCATTCCCACATTTGAGTGAGAGTGTGTAAAAAGATATCTCAAAGAAAGAGGTAAATAAACTGATTAGGGGTGACAAGCTCCCACATTAGTCTTCAATATGTAACACAGACTTCTGCAGTCTGCCCAGAGGTGGACTTTTGCTGGAGTGCTCCTATAGCACGCTGCCTGTGGCAAGCTGAACTCCTTTCCAGAGCACTATACATCCCAGTTTAGCAGACTTCCTAAGTTGCTAAAAATTATTGAAGAATAAAGTAAGCCTGTCTTCAAAATGGAAGCCACAGCCTGATATTTAATGTGAAGTCAAGGCAGGTTTGCAGTAGAGTATTTTCTGTTTTAACCATGCAGTGATCTGGGCACTGAGAAGCTGCCACTCTGATTCAAGGCTGAAACAGAATTTATGTCTTTTATTAAAATTCTTGATCTTCTGGAAGGGAATTTTACTGCGACTCCAGTGCATATGTCTGTGGGGATTTATGATTTTATTTAATACACATAAAGAGAAAAGAGGGAGGGAGAATTCATAATGGGCTTCCTGCAGATTAGGAGTGGTTGCAGCCCAGGCGAAAGGAAGGTCTATGCCTGCGTTCCACATCCACCCCAGAATCTCATATTGGTGACAGTTGTGACCATGATTAAAGAACTAAAGCTGCTGGACATTCTCAGCTTGTGTTGATCAGATGATTGTGAAAGCCTTATTTGGAACAGGAATCTCACTGAATGCAGTGCTAGCAGGCAGTGCTCCACCTGAACTCCTCCAGTGTGGACCGTGAGCACTTTGGTGCCCTGGGGCTGCCAGCATCACCATGCCATGGTAACGCCTGCTGTCAGGGCTGAGGCTCACAGCTGCCACATCACTGCCTCTGGTCCCCACGTGTGCTTGGCCCAAGGGGCAGTGAAGGCTTTGTGGGGGATGGTTTAGAGGGGAAATGGTGGTGGCGGGTGGACAGTTGGACTGGATGATCTCAGAGGTCTTTTCCAGCATCGGTGATTCCATGATTCTATGTCAACACTGGTGAGCTAGCAGTCATTTTAATTATGTTGCATCAAGGCGCTTATTATGAGTAAACAGCAAACATCTCCAGTAACTATAATTAGCTTTTGCACTATTATGAGCAAAGAAGGTCTTTAATTTCCAAAGCATGCAATAATTTTATTTTATGCATGCAAATCACGCTTTCTGGAGCTGACTCAATTTGCTTGATTTGCCTTGTGACTGCTTCCTTCGCCCACTGTGGACATGGTTACACACCCAGTGCTGTACCTGCTCCCTTTGGAGGGTGGTGCTGCAGGCTTCAGTTCATGTTGCATTCCCATTGGCAAGTGGAAGCACCGTGGGAACACAGAGTGCTGCTGCTCTGGGAGGAGTAAATGCAGCACCAAATCCAGATTTGGACAGGTCTGAATGCTGCTCCATGTAGGTGTGCTCAGAGCCTGCTGTGTGGCCATCAGCTTCTGCTGAGTGCAGAGCTGTATTTACTCCATCTCTTTATAAAACTGCCTCCAAGCCTTGCTCAACTTATCTGTGTAAAAAGTATTGACTTTTCATGGGATGGATAATATATGTGCCCTATGTTTGCATTACTTCTTGCCAGTTACCAGAGTGCAGTCGGCAAAAAGCAATGCTGTTGTGGGAGGGGTTGGCTGGAGAGTTGCCCTGGATGCAGAATTTAAGCACTAAGTGCAGCAGAGCACTTGCTTTCCTGGCTTAGTTCCTGCCCAGGCTTTCCCAGGAAGCACACAGAGGAAATGGGTAACTGATGGGCAAATTAATTTTGTCTCTTACCTCGAGATGGGAGTGCTTGCAGGAGGCTGCTGTACAACTGGTCACTGGGTGTCAGTGTTACCCTGCGGGAGCTGGGGGTGAAGAGTTTCTGGGGCCTGGGATTACAGGGGCATGGGATACGCCAGGCAGATGTTGCTGAGAATGGAGGCAGCAGCTGGGATGCCGGTGGAACCTATTGTTAGAAAAGAGTAGAGCAAAAGTTATTTGCTAACACGTGAACTCTGCAGTGTTTCCTGAGCAGCCCATGGCGGAGCTCCGGGAATGACCAGGAGTGGGATTTTCCTCTGCACTCCGCAGAGCAGTGGGAGTGGTGAAGAGCTGCTCCTCTGTGTTGTACGCAGCCATGTGCCAAGGGATGGGCACCGTGTTCCAATTGCACAAAGTGAGATTGAAAAGTATTTTTAGTGGACATTTCATCCATTCATTTAGGACAATTATGTCTTAAGCTACTCCTGATGAATGGGTTTTTGAAAACAACACTGATTTTTCTGTGTTCCTGGTGATCTCTTCCAGTACTTAACTCATCTGGTGGATTTCTCTTAGTGTCAAACCTTGATATTTTTCTCCTTTAAGTGAGTTGTTGTATCTTGTTCCACCTAGCAGCAACCAAGATCCAAACCTTCCCTTCCTCTTTGCTACAGACTTGTCAGGGCTTGGCTTTGGGTACTTATTTATTTATTTTTTAATGAACAAACAAAGAAATATGCACAGTAGTAATGTATGGGAGTTTACCAGGCTAGCCCCTTACAGTTTGAAGTGATTTGCAAATGACTTAAGTCGTGGTCTGTTCCTTTGCTGAAGTTATTCATGGAATATAAAGAACTGCAGCGTGCCAATGGCTCTCTGCAGTAAATCATGTCCGCTTTGTTCCTCTCCATGCAAAGTTTGGTCATCATGGTGCTCACAGGTTCCTTGTCATCTCTTGCTTTGCCTTCTGTCAGGAGAATCTTTCGCCATCCAAATATCTGTTGGAGAGCTTCCCTAACCTGGTGGGTTGCTTTCTATGTCCTCCCTTGATGCTCACATTGGGCCCCTCTAGGTTCCATGAGCACAACTCTGGCCCCTGGGTCACATGGGCTCAGCACAGGTTTGTCAGTAGCCTCCACTTGAGCCCACAGAGCCAAGCTAGACAAATATTTAGTTCCTTCCAAATTCATATGGCATTTCATCTCTGGCCTTTGGTCATTTCAGAGCCCTTTTCTGAAGTGCTCCCTGTTTGGCTTTGTTCAATTCAGGTCTTTGTCGGGCTGACCGGCCCTTCACTTCCTACTGCACAGATGAGTTCCCAAACTTTGCTTCTGCTAAGAGAGCCACTTGTCATTCACAGCTCTCCAGATCCCAGCAGCTGGTGCACCAGCTTCAGCCTGGAGCTCCGCACAGCAGCCGTTGTGTGACCACCCGCTGTAACCTGCTGGGAGAAGAGCAGGTCATCCAAGTCACCCAAGCGTGCAAGGTTAAATGCAAGCTTCCAACTGACTGCCGAGCAGTAATTTCACAAAATTGTTTATTGCCTGAGGAAAGGATCCAGATTTACAACTCTTTTTGTTAAGGGAATTGGGGCAGACGAATAGCGGCAGGCAGATTTCTCTTGTGAGAGGGTAGAAAAGCTGTAAAACTTAAACTTCCGAAGGATGATGATAAATACACCCCAAATAAGGCATGGTGAACAGCGAAAGGCTGGCAGGCTGTTTTCTGCCTTACTGCTCTCAGCTGCCACAGCACAACTTCTGCCCAAAGCTCCGACTGGAAGTGGGAGGAGGATGGAAATGGGTCCGTTCTGCCTTTTTCCTGTCCTGTAAGGAAAGGTTCAGTTCTATTTTGGAGTTTTCACTCTATCCCCTGTGTAGTGACTGCAAACATAGGTTTAAAGGAATGTTTACAACATGGATAAGTAATTATTCTTTATTATTTTCTGTGTGTCTTATGTAGAAGCAAGACTTTCTTTCTGCAAAGAAGGGACAGGGATGGTGATTTGAGATGACTGATGTCTGGGGGGATTTTACCCATTAGAAAAGAAACCTGTAAACCCTTAAACATTCAGCATCTTCTTGTTGATGACTCGTGCTGAGGTCAAACCAAATTAGCTTAATTGCTGATTTCATAATCAATTTAGTTACATTTTACCTTTTTCTTAAGGTTAGTGGGTGTTTGCAGGTCATCTGTGCGTTTTGGATAGGATGGATGAGCCTGGTGCCATGATAGTAAGCCAATTGCCCATAACACTTGTTGAAAACCTTCTAGTTAATTAAATGCCGTGTTTATTGTGTTGCTGTAATCGGACACAAGCTTTTATTTCTTCCTTATTAATCTTCTCACATTTATCAGTGCTGCTTGACTCCATGCTCTTGTGGTTTCCTAGTTTATCAAGGAGAATTTTGCTGCACATATATCTGCTTTTCAGATTATTTTCAGGGAAAAGAGGCTTAGTATAGGCATCCTCGTCAGCTGCATTGACAGCTGATGCTTCCTTCACAAGCATATTAACTTGACCTCATTAGTTTCTGCATCCAACTCCCTTAAACACAGAAGATTGTATTTCAGTAGGAGCCAATCATGTTAATTACATCTGATCAGTTTGCATATTCATAAGGCACCGCCTGTTTTATGGACAGCAAAAAATAAACGCCGTATCTTTTTAATAATTTTAAGTGGGTCACTTTCCGGGCTGTATCTGTTTTAAATAAATTATCATATTGTTAAGGTCCATTGGCAAAAGCTTTTTATTAGTTACGTGCTGGAGGTGGTCTTTGTTTTAAGGACAGCGATATTTGTTTGTGAAATCATCAACCCCTCTGAAAATCCCATTGCAGACCCCCAGTTTGTGGGAATCTGATGTCCCGTGCATGGTAAGGTGCCATTTTTCACATGGAAATGCTGTTTGCACAGAAAGCAAATCATAACAAGGGCTGTAACTCCTCAGCATTTAAAATTCTCGTAGTGGAAATCGATATATTCAAGCTTTGTAAGTCTCTGCTGATGTCCCTTAGTACTCCTGCTGGTGTCTCTTGCACACGTGAGCGCTCTTTTCTGCTGCTACACAGTGCTGTGATGGAATGTGGGGAAATGGAGTGGAGATGTCCTGGGAACACGGTGTCACCCGCTGCACCGTGCAGGGAGATAACAGCTCAGCTTTCCAACACGCTGTCTGTGTCGTTCCCTGCAGCTCTCCTCCCGCTGTGGTCTAGGGAAGGAACTGGGGAACACAATAAGAAAGCAGCTCCTAAGCAGAACCCGAATAGAAGTGTTTTCTTGAAAGAGCTATGGAATAAGTCTCAGTGAATATCTTGGCGGGGATTGCTCTGTCAGTGATCACAGCAGGCATCCGGCTATATAAATAACAATACGAAACGAATGAAATAAAAACATATCTGTGCTCAGCTTAACCGAAAACAAATGTGTCATCAGATGAGCATCAATAAAAGAAACGAACTCTGCAAGGAGAACGGAGCCTGTTTCCCTGCAGCTCATGCTTATGGCACAGAGTGCTGAGCACGGCGGTGCTCCAAAGGCAGCTCTGGATCCTCTGCTCCCAGCATGGGTCATGGGGAACCTCTCAGAGTTGCTTTTCCTTTCCTTCTGTCTCCCTTGAGGTGCATTTTCCACCTATTCCGGCCATGTATCAAAAGGTAAGGGAACTTATTTTTATGTTTTTAATTTTCATTCGTGATTTTAGTGACGTTCTTACTCATTTTCTGCATTGAAGGGGGCAGATTTCAGGCTGATTTTTGTAACACTTCCTCAGGCTTTTGAAGGATGTTGTCATAAAAGGGTTTGGGGCTGTTTGTCTTTCTCTGAGTTGTCACAAGGATGTGTTTTTCCTCCCATAGGCAGCCAGGCATGTGTTGAGATTAAATATATTTATACACACATAAAATGCTTTTATCAGATACCTTGCATGCACACAAAACGTTATTCCTCCCACAACACTTGGGTTGGGATTGGGGCACTCTGGGCTCCTGGTTTTGACACCAGGTCTGACGTCACCCAGGCCTCACTGGTTTAAACGCAGCAGAGCTTAAATGGGGCTCCTTGGGAGCTTGCTGTTGATGTGCTCTTGTTTTGGGACTGCAGGTGTGCTCACATGGCAATGTGTCATCATCTGCACGCTGCAAGGTTTTGCTATGTGCTGCACAGAGCCTTGGCATTGTGACCATGCTGGAATTCTGCTCAGGTTTCAGAGGGTTTCCAAAACGCATTTGACAACGGATGGGGTCTGATTTGTGAACTGAAAATACCTCCTGCAGTACAATGTTCCAAGTTCCTTTACCTCTGGGAGATGCACAGTGATCATTTCTGTGTGTGTGCTCAGCCTGTTTCAGATACAGAGTGGGACTGATTGACAAATTAATGCTTTTATCTTCTGCTCCAAGCCTGTGAATTACAAGTACAAAAGGCACGTTATAAACTATAATGATTTTAACTCAGTTCCATTGCCAAAATCTACTAATAGTGAAAACAAATCAAAATAGTAATGTAGCCTAACTCATGGAAGAGGAAATGAACAGGCTGAGGAATAGAAAATCATAGAACCACAGAATGGTTTGGGTTGGAAGGGACCTTAAGATCATCTAGTTCCAAACCTCCTGCTATATATAGACCAAATAATTGGTTTAATTAAGAATCAAGGAAGAGTAAGGACATTACCCCATTTCTGTTGGATTTGATTCTGCAGGGTCATCTCATAAATCATTTTTACATCCATCTCCTGTTACAAACACACAGTGCTAAATAGTGTGGCCTGCATGCATGTGCTGATGGAAAGCTATTTCTGAGGCTGCCCTGTGGAGTCCCACGCTCACTACGATCAGCACGGCTCTGGGGTGAGTCATGCACAGGACCAAGTTTGGAAACGTTGCTTTGCAAGCATGAGCAAAAGTGGCTTACATTCTGAAGAGTTTTTTCTCAATATTTGATTTATTGTAATATTATTAAGATTTTGTTGGATTTGTTGTTGTTGTCCCACACCTCTCGTGGGTGCCCTGCAGCTGTGTGTTCCTCAGGCAGCTACTGGATGGGCCATGGGCTCTGAGAAGGATCCTGTGGTTTCTGTGGTAGTGCTGCTAAGTTTTACCTTCCCATTTTGGCACGTATTTTCTCACTGCCCAGGCTGTCACTGCGTAGAGTGTTTCAGTGAATGTGATGCCATCAGCTTCACGTAATTCTGCTTATTACACCTCCCTACAAGATGCCCTAAAGAGGCTGATGTTTCAGAAGCAAACCTCTAAGCCAGGGCCAGATGCACCAAGTCTTGGAGTTCTACTACATCAAATGGCATAACTAAATAGAAAAAAAAAAAGCATGTTACTCGTTGGTTTTGGTTCTAATTTTTGTGTAGAAAATGGATTTCCTTTAAAACATAAAATGAATCCTCTGCAAACCATAGTTGCTTTTTGGTTACGTAGCATGGACAAGAAAACCTGTTGGCTTTCTGGTTGCGTGTGCCATGTGTGCTCTGTGAGGAAGGTGGGCAACCAGAATGAGTGCAGGTGTGATGGGATGTGATGGGATGGCACATATGGCTCTGAGCGCATCGCCCTGTGCAGCATCGTGGGTTCCTGTTTGGAATGAAGCACAGATGCAAAATGCCTTGCAGATCAGAGTAGCTTTCACCACTGTCTTTAAGATCTATGCTAAAATGAGGATAACAGGAGATGATGAAGCCGTTAAGGACAAGCCAGCAAGGATAGGGTGTGATTATTGGGAAGGTTAAGCCATCATCTCTGGACTTCCCATTATGCTGTAATGAGCTCCATAGCTGATCATTTAGGCTCAGCAGCCATCCCTGCACCCGTAAAGGACTGAGGGAGCTTCCTATGATTGTAGTGCAGCTCTGAAGTCTGAGCCATCTCCATGTGCTCAATTCACATTCTGCATGTTTTAGCACTGTGGGCTTATTGTTCCTTATCCTGTCTCAAAAACAGAACAAATTCATTCGCACGCAGATAATTAGGAGGCAATGTAAATTGAAAGGAATATTGTCACAGGGTTACTGGTTTCCTGCTGCTAGATTAATGCCTCAACTAAATCAAAGGTTTTACCCTAAAATGGAACACCTTCCTTCTGTAACAGCATTCTGCCACAATCTCTTTGCTCCCATTAAATAATGGGGTGTGATCACTTTGCATAATGGATCAGGTGAGTGGCATTCATCAGTACTGAAAAGCCACGCTGTGGGTTAAAGACAGGTCATTTCCATCCAGCTATGTCAGATGAGCTCTCAGTATCACTGGGATTTTGGAGCAGATCCTCAAAATTTACACACTGGAGGACTTATGTTCAGTGGCTGAGAGTAAGCCTAACTGATGCTGAAGTGAATGCATGCAGGTATTGAAAATAAGCCACTCACTCAGTTTCATCACCCGCTTTTCTTGTGACAAGCTCAAAACTTGATCGTGTTCAGGTGTTGTCCACAGAGTGTCATTGGAGGAATGCCCATGCACAGCATTCTAGCAACCACAGCTGCCAGATGCCAACCTTAGGGGCACTGTACGGTTCTATCAGCTGCCTTCCAGTGGCATCAGCACTGACTTCCACTTAACACTTAGGTTATAATGTTCTTGTCTGTGCCATTAATTTCTTTGGTGTGATGCTGGTGTGGATTGTGGGCTGGTTTGATGCTTTTCTTTGGTTCCTAGCTCCACCTTCTTAATTAGCTTCTCTTAATGTTTTACTGTTGGAACTTCATATTGATTGTATAGAACCTCAAAGAGTAAAGACTGTATTGTTCCTATTAATTTATTGTGTTCCACATAAAGACATAAACATTTTCTTTTACGTAAGTCAATACTCAATTACAGCAGAGGAGTATGCGGAAACGGCTGAATGCAGCTGTCATCCAGAATTAGGCAATTTTACCCTGAACATTACTTACCATATAATAGAAAAATTATTCAGTGATGATATGTTAGTATAGAACGGATTGTTGTTATTCACACAGCAAGGAATATTGCTTGCAGAGAAGAGCATTTACGATGATTCAATATTAACGATAGTTGCCGTGTTCTTTTCCTGGTGGGTTGTTGCACTCCATTGGTGGTGCTGATGCTTTGCTTTGTGCTGGGCAGCACTTCTCTTCCCAACCCATCAGAGAACACCCCGTGCCTCTGGGATTCAGTGTGGCCAAGTCTGCTTGCTGCTGCAGCGTGCATCTTTGGGAGGCTGTGTGGTTTGCTGGTTTGGTTTTGAGTTGCTACGCTGCACTGTGTGCGGAATGGAGATGGGTAAAGGCTGGGGACACAGCTCCAGCACGGGGCCTTGGCAGCCGGGTGGGGAATGTTTACATAACTGCTCAAAAGAGCCTTTTTCCACAGACCTGTTTACGTTCCTTACTTTTGAAATTCTTTAAGCAATCAGCCTGTGGAGAGCCCTTACCCAGCGCTTAGTGCCCTTGATTGCCAAGGAGAAAATCCCTGTTGGTGAATCATTGGGAAAACATTCCATAACAAACCCGGGCATTAATGAGGGTCACTGCTGCCTTTGCAGTGCCTGGAAGGAATGGGAAGGGGGAGAGATGCTGCTGTATTGTGCGACTGCTTCGGACACACAATGGTGGGGAGAAGCGCCAGACACCGGGCCTTTGTGTGTAAATTTCCCACCAGAGCCAAGCAACTTTTTTTTTTTTTCCCTCCTACAATTTAATTAAGTGGGTTTGGAGGCTGGTGCTGGCCTAACAAGCACTTCTTCATGAATGAAAGATTTGTCTCTGGCAGTGAGGCAAAGCTCCGAACAATGTCAACAGCAATTACTGCCGACTGCGGCCGCTCACACAGCCCGCGTGAGCAGCAGGCTGCGGGGAGGGCAGCGTAGCGTGTAGGGCTGGAGAAGTGTTGGGGGATTGTCTTCAGCTATTTTACAGCAAACTTGTCACTCCCACACCCCGGCCTCTACCCAAAGCCTGGCCCCTCCTGGGAAGTTGTTTGCTCAGGGACGTGATTTAGTGGAGGGTTGTTAGAGTTAGGGTAGTACGGTTAGGTTGTGGTTAGAGTTAGAGTAGTACGGTTAGGTTGTGGTTGGACTTGGTGGTCTTTAATGTCTTTTCCAACCTGAGCAATTCTACGATTCTAAGTGTTGGTCTGAGGATGTTGGTGCAGCTGGGGATTTCTAGAAACCCTTAGCACCAGCAGAGGTGCTGTATGTTGGGTTATGGGAGCTATTTAGCACCCCAGAGTTGAAGGAACTTTAGTATAACTTCAGTATAACTTGAATGGGATACATCTCTCAAGGTTATGTTGATCTGCTTAATGGATCCACTGAAGTTTCTTAATCCTTAGGCCCATCTGAATGGAGTTTAGTGGGAACTAATGGGGCATTTTCTCTATTTGTTTCTTTCCTTTGCTTTCGTAGCATCCCCAATTCTATGCTCCCAAACCTGAAGTTCTTATGAGGTTGCTGTTGGGTTTTTATGTGTTTGTAGCAGTGCCATCAGGTTTCCTACTTCCCTGCACTCCTGATCTGCTCTCTGGAGCACATAGGAGTGCCCAGAGCCTGCTTGCCTGGATAGAGCAGCACTCTGTGATCCAGGTGTGCCCTGTGCTTTTGTGTTCTCTGAGAAACACAGCACTGCTCAAAATGGGCTCTTCTTGCTCAGGTTGAGGAGCGCAGCTTCTGAGTGGAGAGGATTCCCATCAGTCCAAAACCCAGACGGTGCCATTGAGCTGCCAGGACCTGGGCTGAGCTGCCTGCAAAGCAGCATGAAGCAGACAAGAAGTTTCTTTGGTGCATTTCTGCAGCAGATCAGGGGGAGAAGTGCAGCTGTGCACACTTATGCAGTGCTTTATCTGCGTGATGCAATGAAATATATCCAATAATATTATCATTACAACACTCTCACAGTGTCAGTCTGGGTTTTCACCCCAGAGGACAGTTTCATTAACGGGGTTTTGTAAGATTTTTGTTGTAATATTTCTCTTGGCTTGATGGTCATCGAGCAGGACAGAATCTCAATTCCATATTCCAAAGAAAAAGGCAAGGGATTGCAGTTTAATATCAATATGTTTCTAACAAACAGAACCACATCTATTTACTGGTTTTGAATTATTTAAAAGTTCTTTCAGATTTCTTTTTTCTCTCTGCTCAGTCCTTCTGAAGGAATTTACCTTGAGAGGCCGTGATGAGTCCCTGTGCAGAGGTGGCAGAGGAATGCAAGCAAACACCCAGCAAGGGCTGAAAGAGATAAGCAGAGCTGTGGAGAACCTCTGGAAATAGAATTACAAATTTAAGCACTTAATCATTGGATGAATAGGATGGGGGAGGAATTGATGTGACCAGGTTTTGTTAAGTCTGACTTCAAGAGTGGTGCTCATGTGAACAGACTTGGGATGTTTCAGCTTAAATCTGCAAGTGTCTGGGATGTGTGCATGCCTGGCTGTAGAGGAGAAGGGCTTCTGCCCCCTGTGCTGATGCAGTACCACTCTGTCCCATCTGTGAGACATTTTATGTCCTGTGTGGGATCGGGACAGGACTCCTCTGAATGCCCAAGAGATGCTTCAAATTCATTTTGGCAGATGCTTAAGGACGCCAGAGCCAGTCTAGCAGTAATTAATGCCGGTGATTCCACCCTGATCCTTTTACTCCTATAATGTGCATCTCTGACTGAGAAGGAGATAATGGACAATCACATAAGAAAATCCTTGATTATGCCTTGATTGAGCTTGTGTGAGCTCCAGACAGCCAGTGTTGTCATGGTTTCCAAGCCATTTAACATATGATGTTTTTGCACTGACAAGGTGTTAGGTGGCCCACCAAAAACTTGTAATCTGGATTATGTCTGACCCCTCTTTGAATACCAAATCCCATTTATTTTCCTGTCAAATCACTAAATCTAGTTTTCGTGTTAGAAGCTATGCTAAATACATTCTCTTTCATAACGTTTGCAAAATAGAGAACTTCTCTGCCCCTTTTCTTCACTGGAGTCTCCATCTGCAGAGTTCCACACGTGCAGGTTATATGTGCCAGTGGGCCTCCATCCAGCCTCTGTGCAGCCGTTTCCCCCAACAGCTGGCAGTGCTGTCCTGGGGAGCACTTTGCTCTCGGGGCTCCCATTGGAAAAACCCAGAAGTCTCTTCCTCTGAACCTTAAGAAACTTAAGCTGAGATGTGGGGCTTTTACAGTGTCAGGCTTTTTGTGTTGGTGAGCACAGGTGTTGGCCCAGCTCTGCAGACCATTTTTTGCCAGCAGTGATTTCTTTAGGACCAGCAGAGGGAGCACATTAATAGAAGTGATCGCACGCGTCTTAACGCTGAAGTCTGAGAATGGGAAAGTGTTCCTTGGTCATGGCAGCGCTGCAGCTCCCGTGTCCCTGACCCATGGGGTGTGTGGCGAGGGGGAAGCACAGGTGCAGGAAGTCTTTCAGTGGTACACACATCTCAGTGAAGAATTTGCATCTGAGAGTTTCTTAATGTCTTTGGAAAACAACAGCAGCCGTATTCTGCTCCTCCAGAACCTACATTTTCTAGGTTGCTTTGTTTTGCATTTGAGTGACTCAATGAACTGGGCACTACTGCCCTACGTAGGAATAACAGTAATGAGAAAATAATTAGTAAGACAATGGGTTGGTCATCTTCTGTTCCAGTTTTGCTCTTCATCAGTGTTAATCTCTTATATTCAAGGCCTAGTTTTGGCTCCTTGTGCAATCCCTGGCAGTGGGGCTAACCATGGATACTGTTGTGTTGTGCCATCCAGCATCGAGACAGGCATCATTTTTGACTGCTGAGCACTCCTAATCCTGTGATTTTTCCGAAGTTTCCCCTGCAGAGCTGTGTCTGCTGCTTCAGCTTTACCTGGTGGGGCTCTGGTTCTGTATGTGCCATTTGGGCTGGGTTATGTTGGTGAAACTCCCTTTGCAAAGTGGAAATCAAAAGGCAGACCGCTGCCTGGCACTTCGTTTTCACATCCTGATCCAAACTTTACTCAGTGAACAGAGGATCCACAGCTGTAACAGCTCACAGTCCCCAAATCACAGTGCTGGGTTGGCTCAGCAGTTTGAAATGCAGCACGGCTGCTGCTCCCCTTGGGAACGTGCCCACTGCCATTCCCCGTGTGCACTGTAAGGCCCTCGGTTGTGATTAATGGTCAACGTGCTGATTGCTTTAATCCAGCGTGTCAGCTGCGTGAGCGTGCAGCACCTCCTTTCCTCTGTCAAGAGAGGATCCTGTGCTGGATGGAGCCTGAGGCATTGGGCTTTTTAGCTGCGAAGACAGGATTTGCAAATTAAAAGAGGAATGCTAATCACTTAGTGTCCTTGTTTGTTCCTTTTTAAACTTTGTGGACTAGACAGTTAATCAATTGTTTGGAATGATGATTCCTGCATTGCTCACATATTAACAGCAGCACCCTAAGAAAAGTCAGTGGGCAATCTTGTAATCAGATTGGTAAGTGGGTGATAATTTAATTTCTTACGCAGTCTTGCCAGCTATAATACACTGGTAGTCTGCGTGTTGATGCTTATTTTAATATAATCAAGGTTCGTAACAAATATAACGTATAATTTGTGTTTTTGTAACTGTAGGATGTGGATTTTATTCACACATTAATGAATGAAACTGAAAATTGAAAGCAATCCCCTCCCCCACCGCGGGGGATTTTCCCTGAACAAACCCCATCCATAGCCCTCCAGGGGACAGTAGCTGTGATGTACACCCTTTACTTTTCCTGGTTTTCTGAAAGTAATTCTTTTCCCTTCATTAGCTCTGGTTGCTTTTCCATCTGGCTTTCTGTCCAGGCTGGGAGGGCATGAGCTGTGCTGCCAAAATGTTCACTGTTGATGCTGGGTCTGTGGCATGGGGAGCTGTGTGCACGGCCAGATGCTGTCCCGGTTATCCTTCCTCTGTTTTTTTCTAAGCTACCAATTATGGGTGATTCTAACAGAAGAATTAATTAGGTGTGTGTGATCTTCTTTAAATGACCTGGCTCCCCCAGGCCAAGGCAGTGCTGGAGAGGATATTTCGGTACGTGCTGCAGCGAGGCGGCTGCTGAGACCCAGGGGCTGGAAATCAGAAATGTCTGGATGAGAAAAGCGCCTCCAAGCTTTTCTACCCCAGGGAGTGCTGCACAGGGGAGTTTTCCCATTCTCTCTGGATCAGGTGCAGCTTCCTGTGCCGTGTGCCCAGGTGAGGTTGTTGGGATCCCACCTCCCTCTGTCTTTACAGTGAGAGAGCCTGAAGCCTGTTAGCACACGAGGGCATTACAAGCACTGTAAAAAACCAACGACGCTCTCTGCTGCTTTTACACCCAGTGCACAGCTCGGTGTTTTTGTAGCAGGCTGTCTTGGACAAAGGCACTAAATTCCTATTATCAGCTCTTGGCTGAAGGAGCCGCCAGCAGCGGCGGTCGCTGCGCCTCGCACCAGATGCATATTCCCCTATCAAACAGCCTCTTAAGAAAACCAGCAGTGATTACACACAAGCTGGGTGCAGCAGGGATTGAGGGGGACCGAGTGGCAGATGTGGGCTGCTCAGAGCCCTGTCAGCAAGGAATGATTAATGAACAGCGGCTCCAGCTGAGGCTAACCTTTGGAGAGCCGAGCAGGACATCTGCAGAACTGTCACCGCTCTGACAAGGACAGAGCTGAACAACCAATTATTCCACCATCACTAAGGTGGGCTGTCAGTTTAATCCCAGCCATTCACTTAGGCAAGGACAGGGAAATTTCTCCTTTACATAGGACCGCTGTGTTGTGACCTTAACCATTTCAGTGCCGCTGTGGGGCCGTGGCACCGAGCTCAGCACGCAGGAGATGCTGTGGGGCTGCTGAGGGTGGGGTGCTCAGCCCTGTGCCTCCAGCACTGTGTCAGCTGGGTCAGGGAGCTCACTGCAAGGACACGTGGGGGCATCATGATTTTGGAAAATGGGGCATAAGTAGGATATTACTGCAACAAGCCCAGAAACAGTTCTGGGAGACTTGGAACCACATGGTCTAGTGGGAGGTGGCCCTTCCCAAAGCAGGGGGATGGAACCAGGTGTTCTTTAAGGTCCCACTCAAACTGAGATTCTATGCCTAGCTCACCATGCAGGCAGGCAGCAAGCACTTGGCTGTGTGCTGGGTTGTTTCCTGCCTAACAGGATGGTGCTTGAACTCTGAGGGTTTTCTGAAGTTCTCCAGGGATTTTACATCAGAATGGCTTTCTCTTTACTGTACCTCTTTCTTTTGTAATGTGAGAAACAAAAGTCAAGCATCCTATAGCATGTTTTTTTTTGCAGTAGTCGCTTTAGGGAGTGCAGCACCTCTGTAACTGAAAGCAATGGAGACTGAGGTGTTACTCTCATTCATAATTTCACTGAGCTGTGTATACCTGGTACTACATGGGATGTGCAGGTGAAGCAACCTCTGATCACACAGCTTGAGTTTCACTGTTTAAATCTGTAGCGTAGCTCAGAGGGCTCTCACAGGTACCTTCAGTCTCACCAGAGAAACTTTGGTGAGTGGGAAAATACACAGCATGGTCTGAGTTGTGGAAGGAAGGCACAGCACAGCCATGGCAGGTTGGTTTCCCAAAGCTCTTTTTGTGCTCAGTGGCAACAGGAGATGGAATTGCCACCACACATCCATTCCCAGATTCTCGTTGTAAGCCTGGAATTTGTTCTTCTTAATTAGGACATCCAGTCTGTAATTGCTTTTAAATGCACTTATATCACAAATTAAGGGCATGAAATAAATAGGAAGATTTTTATGTTAGTGTTTTGCAGTAAAACAGAATAAATCTTACTCCTTCCAGGCTATAGCCTGCGTGTGCTTGAAAAGTTCTGTACTGGAAACACAGAGCTGGTGGTTTGTCTGGTTTACACCTGTCTAAATATATTTTCAGGTGTGTTCCTGTTAATTGGGGATGTTGCTCATGAATTCCCAACTGAAGCTCAGGCTTTATGGCAATGCTACTGATAGCAAAGAGCTCATCTGAATGAAGACAGAGTAGTTTCTCATGGAACTACACTTGCAGATTGGCTACAGCACGTGCCAGCTGTAAAATGATGGTGTACCCCCTGTTATTCCAGAAGCTGGTGTTAAAACTGCAGATAATCTCTGGATTTCTGCACTGAAGTTTGAGGAAATCTTCTAATACATCCTGCTAAAATTATAGAGAGCGTTACTTTCCTCATCTGAATATTTATTTCCATTTATCACCATCCAAATTTTCACACGTTTGCAACACTTCCAGTGCAACATCCCTGTTCCTGTTTGAGGAACGCGGGAAGCAGTTGCAGCAGTGGAAGGAATGCAGAGATCAGTCAGTGCACACACACCAGCAACCTGCAGAAGTTTGCAACGTCTGATCTGTACACACAGTAGTGTTCTTTAATACACGGAGATGCATTCATCCTCTAAGGCTGCTGGAAATGTGTTCCTCAGTTGCAAATAGTGTCAGCGCTCTGCTGGGGGGTGGGATTGGGTCTGTGTGTCAGAGGCTGCAAGGGGAACAGGCTGAATATTGATTATTTGATGCTGAATTGCAACCCAGAAATGTTGAAACAGCATGTATGCAAAACAGGGTTTTCAAAGCTAAGGTTAAGGCCAAAGTGATTGCTCTTCCTGCTCAAGAATGGATTAAATCTGAAATTCCAACATTAACTTCCTCTGCCCTTTGAAACTCGTCGTGGAGAAGGAGTCTGTTGGTTATCTTTCATTTGATGCTGTTGGTTTTGTTTGTTTTTCTTGTTTATCCCCCCCTGCACTTCCCTTTGGGTTCATAGAGCATGCAGTGATGGCCGTGGTCCTGACGGGGTCTTTAGTTCCAGAAAGCAACATGAAAAATAGCACGAAATAAGGTGCAAGGTTTTTGTTTTCATTTTATTTTTAGCCTAAGTTATCTCATATCTAAGGCTATGAGATAGGCACATGCTACTTTTGCCTAATTTGGTTTTTTTTTTTGCATTAAAGAGCATCATGGTGGCCCTGCCTGTGGCAGGGGGTTTGAACTTGATGGTCCTTGGGGTCCCTTCCAACCCAAGCCATTCTATGATTCTGTGTAGGACTCAAAGGACAGAAGTGATCTTTATGATTAGAAATATCTCATTCAAACTCAAAACTGAATGTGAAAACACTGCTAGAGTACAGAATGCATGACCAATTGGAAGAAACCAGTTTGCAACCATTTTGATGTGGAAGCTACCAAGTATATAATGGGCTGTGGTCTCTAATTTAGAATCAATATGAAAGGAAAATACTTTTCTCTAAAATGGTGGGATATAGGCTAATCTAAACCCATTCAAAGCAGCTCATCATTATTCTTTCCGTGGATGAGTTCAGGGATGTGATTGGGAAAACATGCTGCTTGTGTTCCATAGGATGCTGCAGGAGGACTGGGTGCAGCAGCAGGGCTGCGTGTTACTGAACAGGGATGTTGCACGTTCACAAGAGGAGAAGTGAGTGTTTAGGATTCAGCACATCCCATCATCTGACATGTTATTAATACCTTCAAGTAAAAGTCATGCCAGCCCAGCGGGCTGTGCTTTCATCCTCCTTATGGGAAACGGCAGCCTCCATGTTGTGCTCAGAGCCGGGCTGTGCTGCTGCAGTGTGAGCAATGGCAGTCACAGGGATCAGAACACAAAGTGTGGCAATTAGGCCCAACGAAGCCTGAAGACTGTGAGAGTGAATCCAGAGCAGGCCTGCAGCCCGCAGCAAGGCAATGTTCTGTCTATTGGCTGGAACAGCAAACGCAAAGCTGTCTGTTTATCAGTGAAGTGGCAAACGCAAGTGAAGTTTGGAGCATTGCTATGGAAATTTGAATAAAATGTTCAGAAATCATTCAGACTTCCCTTTCCTTTGGCCTGCTCTATCTAAACTGCTACGAGATTCTCCCTTTAAGGCTGGGGAATAGAAACAGGACAGAAGGAGCTTTCTCCCTCTCTCATAGTGAAAATTACTGAAAAGTCTTTGATGTTTCTTACCATAAAAGTTGATAAAACTTAGAGAACAGATCCTTAAAGTCTACTGCTCTGTAACATTTACTCAGGGCACAAAAGCCACATTAAAATAAGACCACCTGGTGTGAGGTACCAGCGACTGTGTGGCACTGGTCAGTGGCAGTGCTGTGCAGCTGCACTGGGTGCAGTTTCCTTCAGCAAGGCTCCCTTCCAGTCTGAGCTGATTTATCTTGGTGGGATAATTGATGTTACAGCTTCATTTTAACATACATTAATATGAAAATTGCATCTTAGTATGATATCTTATCTGGAGTTCTAAAATTCTGACATTGCACACGTGTTTATACGTGTTAACATAAATCCACCATTAAGATCCATTTGTTTTCCCTCTTTAATGCATGCCATATTTATTTGTATTCTTTTTCAGCAGTGACTCATTTATTAAGGTTATCGAAGCCCAATACACGCGAGATTCTCGTGTAGTGACAGTGTATGAAGCTGTCTACTCTGTTTTACTCTGAGAAATATTATAAAATTGAGAAGCTCTGGCTTTGATTTTGTCTCAGGAGAGTGGAGCACGTGTTGAGTCGACTTCCACCGTGGAAGAGCTGGGTGAGGAGGTTAAGTGCATTTTCTTTGTGCAGTACCCATTAAACTTCAATCAGAGATACAGAAAGAAATTTCCTTTAGGCTGATATGGAAACAGGTATTGGTTTGACTTTAATAAAAGTCATAACTGATCTCTGTGAGGTCTCCTGTGAAATGAGCTCGGCAAAATTCAGGCAAGTCTTTGGAGGGCAAAAGAGTCCCTGTTAAATGCGGTGTTATCCCATAATTCCATTATGGAGCAGGATGTCTGCTGCCTGAAAGGTCTTAACATTGTGATGTTTGTTATTGGAGGAGGTAGAGCTGCTCTTGTATGCAGAAATGTTCTATTTATGGAAACACATTTGTTACAAATAAAGATTTAAGTACTCATGGAATGATTTAAAACAATGCTGTAAATTCTCCTGGTGCGATTGGTGTCCGTATGAAGCTGACGTTCAGAGCTGAGGCTGAATCCCATACTTTATTTAATGAGCACCAAGAAATGAAGAGATGCTCTTTCACTTTGAAGTGGATTTTGGACTGAATCTGGGGGAAGAGTAACGGGTGGAGGGGGGCGAGAGCCCCAAACAGAGAAAGTGCTGAAAGATGGTGAAGCCTGGTCTGGTGGTTGGAGACCCTGCCCATAGCATGGGGATTGAAACTAGAAGATCTTTGAGCAGCCCCGTGCTCCAGGACAATGGAGATACTTCTCAATGCATGTGAGGACATCCGTTCCGTAGCATTTCTCACTGCAGCAGTCCTTCCTAGATAACATCGCTTAGAACTCATTAAAAGAAAATCAAATTGAACCAGATGTTAAATATTAAGAAATTATTCCAGTTTTCCATTATGACTTCCAGTTTGCTTTCATCCCATTTGCTTTTTCGCACAGGACCTTTTTTCTGCGTCACTGCCACGTATGTATTACCAAGCCCACGGTGTAGGATGCGGTCTTCAGAGTGCAGGGACCATTTCAGGATATTAATTTTGCCCTTTAAGTGTGACTTTTGCATTGCACAGCCCCTGTGACACAGCAGCAATCTTAATGATGTTCAGACTGATGGACAAATCGGAATCTGAGCTGCTGGATGCCATGTGTTGGGGCTGTCCCAATGGTTCCTGCTCTTGTTGGGTTCTGCAGGTGCTGCCACGTGCACTTGGGCATCAGTAGTTCGTTAACTCGAGTTCTGCCTTCACGATATAGATGAAGTATCCACTAAATGAAACAAAATAATTAATTACTGAACACAATGACACCATTTAGCCCTAAATTTTTGCAACTAGAAGGATTAACTAAGTATGTAATACATCACTGAATGATTTAACGGAGCATCATAACTCTTTTCTTCTCACCGTAAATTGTAACCTGGAATTGTTTTTGTAATGCTAATTGCCTTATCTTCATAAATTCTACAGTCTTACATAATTTAACTAGTATTGTAGCAGGATTTCCCAAGAATAAAAAAAAAAAGCAGGTGCCATCAACGGCAATTTAAATAAGAAAAGACATGTTAAGTGGTTCTTCTTTCACTAGTAATAGAAATTAATTAGCTTTGAGCTGCTTTGGAGGTTTTACATTTTTTGCTGTAGCCTGTTATGTTTTATAATTGTATGGAAAGTAGTTTTGATTTGATCACATTATCTGGTGTGAGGGTTCTGCTGGAAGGCAGAGCTACATACATCAAATGTCAGCCTGGTGCTGTGGAGGCTGCAGAGGATCAAGAGTGTAAATTCAGATCTTCCAAGTCAGGAGTTGCAGCGCAGTGATGTTGTGCCACCGCCTGAAATCTGCTGCTGAGTGCTTCCCATAGAGCCAGGAGCGTTGCAAACCCAAGTACGGCTGCTTGGACTGGCTCGAACCTGCTGTAAACTGGGGAAAATAGAATTGATTTGTTTGATTAAATCAGAGCAAAACTAGAGAGAGCAGCCCAGGTAGGCGCTGTGTCTATGCGTACAGTTGGTATGTCACTCAAACAAATTCTTTGGTCAGAGAGCTCTGCTCTATGTATGCGCTGGGTCCAGTGGAGCACTGTGAGTGTGGATTTGTGCAGTAGAATCATAGAATCATAGAACAGCTTGGGTTGGAAGGGTCCCCAAGGATCACCAAGTTCCAACCCCCTGCCACAGGCAGGGCCACCAACCTCCAGATCTGGTACTAGAGCAGGCTGCCCAGGGCCCCATCCAGCCTGGTCTTGAGTATCTCCAGGCATGGTGCATCCACAGACTCTCTAGGCAGCCTGTTCAGTACGTGCTGGGTGTCGAGGTGTGTGTTGTAGCAGTCTGGTCCCACAGCCTGTCTGCATACAGCTCACTGAGAGCAACCTCTGGGCTGGTTTTCTGCAGAGGAACTGGAATAGTGCCCTCCAGGACTGCTCACTGGATGAGCCCTGGGGCTGATGTGCAATAATGATGCCCAGTGTCCTCAGCAGCGGCGAGAGCAGCGCTGGTTTTGGGGAAATACGAAGTGTTTGCTCTCAGTGTGCTGCTGATTTGCTTATCTTTTAAAAGGAACACAATTCTGTTTATGTTTTCATTGATATCTGATTATTTCAGAAAGGCTGTTATAGTGTTGCATTACTGCTAATCTGTGTGCTTGACATCGCAGCTGTATTAATAGGATGTGGCCATTAGGAAACACAAGCCAGCTCTGCTCCGTGTCCCTTGTGCCAGCCTTACTTCTCATGTGTGAATTACAAGTAATAATTAGCTCCTTAATGTGAATTATTCTTGGAGCTTGGTCTGACTTTGTAATAATCATTTAGTTTCTCTTACTACGAGGTAGTTTTTATAAAGAGATAATTGCCAGATCCTGTTCGTATTATTGATGGTTACAGATGAATTTTTTCTTTACGCTGGATGTATAAATTAGGAAAAAAAACATATTTTTAGTTAAAATTCAGGTTGCTGTTACTTTCCTGAAGACCATATTTTACCTTTAATGTCAAGAGTGAATGATCCAACTGTTCCAAGGTGTGCCAAGACTCAAGCAGCATGAGCTGTGCACGTACTTCCTACGTACATGGAGAAAAACATTCAGTGTACTAACAGGCAGTGGCAGGTCTGTGTCCTGTTTCCAGGCGTGAGGAGGTGTAGCAAGGCTCTCTGCTTTCTGTATCTCAGTTAATGGGATGGGATCCTGAACGTGGTTCATGGGGCTCAGTGTCAGGCTGGAGGTAACCATGAGCAGCAGAATCTGCTGATGAAATTTGCTGTCCTCTGTTGGCTCCTGAGGTGAAGTGTTGGGTGCCCTGTTGTTGTCCAAAAGAATCTGGGAGAGCTGTGATCTGAGAAGAACCAGCAAGATCTATTAAAGGGGTATGTGTGGGATCATATGTCAGATGAGAAGAAGCCACTGCAAGGCTGGAAAGAGGTGGGAAAGTAAAGCCTGGAGAAGCAGGTTCTATTTTTCCTTCCAGGAACCATCATGGAGGAACAGAAGATGGTATCAGACCATTGTGATGCTGGACAAAGCAGGGAGAGCTTCAGGAGGTGATTCTCTTTTTTCTCTGATTTCAGTGCTGGCTGTGCAGCCATGCAGACCCTGCTTACAGATTGTGGCTGAAGCCCTGGGAGCTTCTTCCCACTGAAAGCGCTGGCACCTCCTGAAAGTGAGCCTCATAATGCCAGCTATGCCAGAAGAAGGAAAACACTCAGAATAATCCAACAAACAGTAAGTGGGCAGCAATCTAGGGAAAAAAGAAAATTGTATTTTCAACATATTCGTGATGATATTTAATTACTGTAACGAGAGCTTGGAAAATCTGAATGCGAGTACGCTTTAATTTGGCATAAGTGAACATTTTTATTTATGTCGAAAAGGGTTCTCTTGCTTTGTTGTTGGCTGTGCTGGCAGAAGGCAGGTGACAGAAACAAGGGGCCAACCCTTCCCTGCAGAAAAGCCTTCGCTCCCTCCCAGCCTGAGTTGGAGGCCTCTTAACTCTTCTGCCAGAAGAAATTTCTTTTCGGTTGACTCATGTCACGACTGCAGGAAAGTTGTGAATAGTGTGATGGGGAAATGAGGCATTCCCAGCCCGGGCACACATCTCGAGATACTGCAGTAGGTCTGACGCAGTTCATAAGGGGCCTCTTCAGCCTGGGCGAAGGGAAAAATCAAACCTGGCATTAAGCATCCTTTGGTCTCTCTTTTGTACCTTATTTACATGGAATAGAATTTGTTCCTGCACCTGGATGAATTGCACTTGGCAACCAAAATGGCTTTTGGGCTGTGGTTGGCCTGGCGTGGAGCCTCGGTGTAATCGCTGGGGCACAGCGCTTGCTGTTCTTCTTTAGGTTAAGCTTAAGAAGAGACAAAGGAAAATACTTGTTGGTTGACCTCTGGCCCCCGTACAAAATATAGAGAGAATAGTGATGAATCTCCAAAGCCTGCTGGCATAGCAAAGTGCTTGGGATTCCACGAAAAACCATCATGTATTCCCTAAATAGTTCATTTTGTTTTCTAAAGTTCGGAAAAACTCTCTTTATTGAAATGCATGTTGTTGCATCGATTTTTCTAAAATACACCTTGTTATCTTTTCTTTGGTAATTGGTGACTGGTAATGACTTTGGCAATTTAACATGTTCTTGCAGACACTTTTCCCATTCCCCCAGATAACTGAAGTCAAGAGAGAGGGCCTGTCTGTCAATCCGTGATGCCTGTCAACTCGCTTGATTGACAGGTTTTGGTCCCACAATAGAGACCATTTCTGCAGCCCCCGTTCTGTTATTTTCTTCTTCCTTAATACTTGTGGGGGATGGTGTTTGCTTTATAATCTGTGTTTAAAATCCAACTTGGAACGAGGCCAGTTTCTAAGAAATTATCACAAAGTCTTGTTAGCTTTGCATCAAGATTATTCTCTGGAGAGTTTCTTAAGCTGTGATTCCACCTTCAGAAATTACCTTTGCTCAAAACCTAAGCTTCATTCTTCAGCCAGAATCCCCTTCAAAATCCAACAAAGAGGCAGTGCGGTTTGCCCCGTATGTTTTGAGACAAGAGAGGTCATTTGTTCGTGCTTTATTTTATTTGGGATGCTCTTGCTCGTGGGAGAACCGGCACAGAGATTTTTACATGTAATGAATGTAGGCAAAATCTGTGAGACTGAGAGTGGGAAAGGGATAATTGTTGTGAGGAGGAAGAATGTGGGAAAACAAAAAACAAGGAAAAATTCTAGAGGAAATGTTTAATATTTACTACCTAACATGGAAAGTAATTCATAATTTTTAATCCCCAAAATTGGGTGTTCTTACAAGCATCCTAATTACTTTGCATTTATTTTGTGAATTAGGGTTGTGCTCTGAGTTTGTTGCTTGTATGAATTGTACTTAAAATTTACTGCAGTTCTCTATGATGAAAGGAGAGGGATAAGAATTTGTTCTGTATTTACAAAAAATCAAGAAGTTCATATTTAATTCAAAAGTTAAAGCTTCAAATTCTTCAGTTCTTCTTCAAACCCAAAAGGATCTCTGTACTAAAATGAAGAGACCTCTCTGGTTGCTCTGTGCCCACAACATCTGGGTTGGATTATAGACAATATACAACAGTGAAATTTGAGTTTGTTGTTGCACGTATTAAGGAACAGAGTGAACAAATCAGTCCCCAGGTAGAATGCAGTAAGCTGGTAGGGAAAATAAATGGCTGACATAATCTTGTCTTATATTTGCTGTCTCCGTTATAACATGGGTGTTTTGGCTATCTGCAAAGGTTACTGATAGAAAGCAATCCTTATTACAGGGAAATTGGTACCAATGGAAATAGACTGTGTGTGTGTGGATGTGTGCGAATGTCCTTCTGTTACACATTGGACCTTGAGGTCTTGCCTCTTGGTTTTTCTGCACAGTTTGATGAGCCTCCCCCATTCTGATGCATGGAGCACACAGTCATTGAAAGAAATGGTCCTGAATGTTCAGAGTCAAACTGCTGGTAGCTGTGCTGCAATGTGCTCACACTCATCCTCTATGGACGCATGAAGTGGTGGTGGTGGCAGCTCAGCAGCAGAGGAAAAGGAGGAACAAGGCAAAGATACTAGCGTGTATTTCAAGGGCAGGGGGGACAAGTGTGGGAGAACATAGAAGCTTTGGACTTCTGAGTTCTCTTTGCCTGAGTGACTTAGTAATATATCCTGTGTGTCAGGAAAATACCCCAATAAATAGAGTGTTTGGGTGACATGCCCTCTGCATCTTGGGTCTGTTTGGGTGGTTATGTCTGGATGCTGTTAATCACAGAGTGGGTTGAAAAGGACCTCAAAGATCATCATGTTTCAACCTCCCCGCTATGTGCAGGGTCGCCAACCACCAGACCAGTCTGCCCAGAGCCACATCCAGCCTGGCCTTGAATGCCTGCAGGGATGGGGCATCCACAGCCTCCTTGGGCAACCTGTTCCAGTGCGTCACCACCCTCTGCATGAAAAACTTCCTTCTAATATCCAACCTAAACCTCCCCTGTCTCAGTTTAAAACCATTCCCCCTGGTCTTATCACTATCAACCCATGTAAACTGTCATTCTCCCTCCTGTTAATACACTCTTTTCAGGTATTGGAAAGCCACAATGAGGTCTCCCTTAATGTGGTTTTCTAAGAGTTACAAAGAGTAGTTCTGGGTAAAAACTGGCTCTTTCCTCTCTGTGCTTTCTGCATTCAGTGGCCACACGTCAGAGCACACGGGCAGTGCATAGGAGCGGTGGGTCCCATGGAACCAACAGAAATCCATCTCCAGTCAGTGCCTGCCAGAGGAAGGGTTTCCTGTCTCTGTGAGCTGCTCAGAATATGCTCTTTGTGGAAAGCTGTAATATTCTATGCTTCGGAATAGGGGGCAGTAAGGTCACAATATTCCTTGAATGCTTTTTTTTCTGTTACTGCTGGAATATGCGGTGTTAATACTGCTTAGAATGGCCACACCTCTGGCAGCACGGTGAGCAGCTCCGTATGGACGAGGTGTGGAAATGGTCCGCAGTCACCTTCAGTAACTCTGCTCTGAAACATGGTGATTCACATCGTGGCATTAACATTTGCACTGTTGTTTCCATCTCTGTCCATATGCATCCCAACTATGTTCCGCTCTGCTTTGCGCTGCACTTCTGCAGAAGACTGTAGAGTTCTCCTGCAAAGCTGTTGCACTCCAGTTAGAAAGGGGAGTGTGGAAAGGGGAATGTTGAAAGGGTGCAGAATTAGTGGTAAGGAGCAGATACACAGAAAAGTGCTAATGACAGCCTTTGTTGGAAGTGGTACCAAGGCTGCAGCAGGTCCAGAGAAGCTGGGAGAAGGAAGAGTGAAAAATAGCTGGTCAGTGGTGAGATGCGTCCATGCAGCTGTCTGTATGAACACGATTAATGATGATCAGAGCCTCAGCATCTCAGTTCAGAAGGAACAGGGCATCCTCAGCAGTGTGCAGCATCACTGTGCTTAGTGCTGGGGTGGCTGTGTCACGGCGCTGTATCTCCTGACAGACCTGCTGGGCTTTGTATGGGCATCCAGAACCTGCACTGCATGGACAGATCTGAATCTGAGAACCTGCACCTCATTTCTAACATAGCTGGAAATTTGAATGGCTCTGTAAAAACACAGCATTTTAAGCTACAGCAAATCAATTTTTTTCTACAATTTAGCCTTGACTGTACAACTGTGATGGCACACAGCAAACCAAACCTCCATTGTACACATAGACAAGCTGCTGTGCTGGCGGTGCAGGCTTTGCACATGCTGTGCTTGGGCCGGGTCTCAGTTGGTGTTCATTTCTGCAGGAGGTGTATTTGACCTCCTGGTTGTCACCATGCAGAGTCTGGTGGTGGAAGCCCTGATTTTGTAACAATGAATATATTGATAGCTTTATCTCATTTGTTATACTTATCTGTCATGTCTGAGGACACTAATGAGTTGTTTTCAGGGACAAATGAGAACCGTAATGGCTAATGGTTGTTTACAGCATCGCTGCATTTCGCCATGTGATAATGTGAGCGCCAACTTCAGTCCCTTCAAATCTTTAATTGGCACCACTGGAGTCTTTAATTACATTTCATCAGACGATAAAAATCTCAGAGAAATCAATGAGGAGAAGTTGACGATCTTGCTGGAGTGCCCAGTTGCTCTAATGGACACCTCCAATGGATGCTGCAATCTTCAGCAGTAAATTCATGTAAAAATCCTTTGAGAACTATGTTGAAAATGGACCATGCTCAAGCCAAGCCTTTTCCTCTTTTCTCCACGTTTCCCACTGATTGAACTGCCTGTTTATCTCACACAAAGTTTTCACAACCACAGCTTTGGGGAAAAAAAAGGTTGTCCCAATGTTTGTGTTGATCTGATTCACAGGATGGACTCATCATTTGGGAACCATTCTGGAGAGGGAATGTGGCCCTCCAAAGGAGATTATGGACATAGGAGGTCTATCAGAGTGACTCAGCCCACTTTGTTTATTTACTTTTGAAGATTATTACGGAAAATGTACCAGTAGATTTTTAGAAGCCGTAAGGCATTGATTTCCAGTTCCAGGGAACTGGAAATGCTTTGGACTTGGCAGTTTATTCTCTTTAGCTCAGATGCGTATATATGTTAATAAGCACCAGAGAGGTTATCCTATTTATTCACTTTAATTTAATTAGATACTAATTTGAGTTTAAATAATGAGTGATCTTTTTTTTTTAATTTGCCAAAAGTTTTTATCAAACTGCATTTGGATGGAAAATAACATTCGAGATAGAGCAAATTACCCTTACCATCCCTGTTATTGTGGCTTTTGTGGCAGAGCATGAGACCAAGCCAAAGTCTGTATTTCCTGCTGTTTTTAATTTTAATCACATAAGGCAGGAATTTGGGGGGATTGTTGGATGGAGACCACGTGAAGTTTTTGAACCACAGCAGCGGACAGGAGGGTGGGAGCCTGGAGGCTGAGCCAGAGTCCCTCTTTGCTCCATAAGGAGAGAGGCATGGAAGTGGTGGGCTCTTCGTCTTGATCTGAGGGTGAAGATAAACGTGTGAGCTGGAAGGGATGGAAGTGTCAGGGGAGTGCAGCTGGTGCAGGTGGGAAGCAGTGCTCAGAGCAGTGCACTCTGGGAGCTGAGTGGAACGGCAGAGTGAGTTGGGTGTTTTGCTATAGATTGGTGCCTTCTAGATTGCTTTTTCAATAGCTGTAGCATCTGCTTGTGATTTGGGGCTGCACATTTGAATTATATTGCATTTGAAATATATTGGCAAACACCATTTCTTGCCTCAGAGAAACTGCGTAAGTTCTTCATGCAAACTCTGATTTGGATGTTCAAATAAGAAACTAACAATTGTGTTCCATTGCTTTCTTGCTCTAGAGCCATCTGATTTCAGAATCCCACTATTGATGGGCTGCTCGGTCACTCCACCACTTCTTCATTCTTTAAGTTCTGCCTTCATTCTTTAAGTTCTGCCTTCATTCTTTAAGTTCTGCCTTCATTCTTTAAGTTCTGATTTCTCTTGCACACCAGAAGCAGCTGTGTGTGTTTGGTCCCCCAGTGAGCACAGAGCACAACGAGGTGCTGGTGCTGCACTGACCCTTTTTCAGTCCTCTGTTGCATGGATCCTGCTGGCACTTCCAGCACTGCTTGGTGAGCCAAGGCTCTGCTCTGCACTCTGCTGGGGAATGCATGCAGGGAGCGAAGGCATCGACAGCTGCAATGCCTCATGTGCTGCTGCTTGCCTTATTCTTCATCCCATGTTTTTGAGTGTGCAGATGTTTCCTGGTTAGTTATTATTTAAGTGAGCAGCTTCTCGCTAACATGTTAATTAAAACTCGCTGTCCGGAATCTCTTGGTACAATTTGCAGTGTAATCTGTAGCCTCTAGTGCATCATTGTATCTCTATTAAAAGGAATTCTGTGTAATGATGCTGGGATTTAATTAGTTTCTTTGCTGGTGTTGTAAAACATAGTGATAAATGAGCTAACAGGTCCATGGATCATTATTCTACTAGAGATGAGCTTATTAGCTGATTATGAATCATTAACAAAGTCTACATGGGATTTGCTTATCTAATTCAACACAATTTTGAACATTCAATACTCTACATTCATTTCTTTCAACTAGCAACATTGTATTTAGATTGTAATCTTTGCATCCTTTCTTCTGGACATTTTTTTTTTCCTTAGTATTGAATTCTAATTACATTGCAAGCGCTGCAAGAAGACCTCGCGTCCATACGTGGTGAATGGAAAGCCATTGGAAGCCTTCACTCAACAGCACGCTGCTGTTTGGTGTGGGCTGTGCTCGTTGTTACCCACCTGGTGCTGCAGGGGAGAAGGAAACGAAGGCTCTTCTCAAATTAGGTTTGTTGTAGTGCACTGGGAGCAAAGAGAAACACGCTGGCTGTGCACGTGGGGCACAGCAGCACTGCGGAGTTCTGCATTTTCGGTGTGTGGCCCTCATGGCATTGATGCTGGTGTCAGAAATAGTGCAAGTTTGGTACACAGGTGTAATACACGTCATGGAGGATGCTTGCTTGAGAGATTTTCTGAGAGCAAGATATTCATGGATGTGGTGCTGGGAGTTTATCTGCAAATAAGTGGAATTTCAGTTCTACTTCTCTTGGAATATCTGCAGGTGTTTGATAAAGGATTCCAGCCTTGCCCTCACTGCTGCTCGCCTTTAGCTGACCCAGATGTGTTACACAGACCCAGGGGATGTGGCAGGTCTGTCTTTGGCTCCCAATCACTCTGTGTACCCGCAGTGCTGTACTGCGATGTTCCTGCCCCTGCCTTGTCCCACAGCTGCAGAGAAATTGGGAAATGCTTCATCCAAGGGAAGGTTTGGATCAGATGTCTGGGAGAAGTTCTTCATAGAGAGAGTAGTGAGGTGCTGCACAGGCTGCCCAGAGAGGCTGTGGATGCCCCATCCCTGCAGGTGTTCAAGACCAGATTGGATGGAGCCTTGGGTGACCTGCTCTAGTACCAGATCTGGAGGTTGGTGGCAGGGGGTTGGAACTTGGTGATCCTTGTGGTCCCTTCCAACCCAAGCCATTCTATGATTCTATTATCCTGCCTGTCTGAGGTCCCTGTGGCTTGAGTGCCCGAATGTCCCTTTTGGAATGCAGGCTCTTTTTCTGGATATGCTTTGGCTCTCAGAAACGTGGCTGTCATTGACAGTGACCTCTGCGGGACCTGCCATTGTTGCTTCTGTGCAGAAGACTGTGAATAATTCTTCAGGAAAAATCCAGGCAATAACGTAAAAAGAAGATGATGGTGATGGTGATGGCAGAGTTGTAGCCGTCATCCACTGCTCCATAAATACAGAGTTAAAAATCAGGATGTTCCTCCGAAATTGGCAGCCAAAAGTGGGTACAATTTCCTCGCGATTCTGGCAGGATCCCTCTCTGATGAATACACGATTTACAGAGCCATTAGTTCTAATCCTTTTTGATCTTTTGTTTATCGTGTCAGAGTTAAACATTACTTGGTTTGTCCCCGTGGGAGCAAAGAGCGAACTATTTTTGTTTCTGTGCTATTTCCTCTCTCTGAGACAACCTGTTATTTCTCCCTTTGAAAGAGACTCGTAAGATGACAGATGAATTTCCAGCAACAATGACATTTCCTAATAGTAAAGCAGGTTGGTATTGCGAAGATGAATAGGGGAATCAGAAGGGTGTGGATTAAAACAAAATAGGGTCGTAACGTTGAGAGAAATGCTTAAACTGTTCAGCATCCTCCATGGCACAGCCAGAAGGCTCGTGGGTGAACATAAGCCTTTATTTTAGCTGCTGCTTACACGAGCAGAGGACCTTTTCATCCTCACGTCATCAGTGACGGTGAATTACAGCATCATTAGCTGCATTCGAATCTTGATATAGTTGCACTTTGCCACTGAACACAGATTTATTAATTTTAAACCACTTAATTCCTAAATGGAGGTGATTATAAAATAGCATAATCTGTTTTATTGGAGGTTTTATAAGCAATAAACTGGGTGTAACGCCAGTATCAAAACACCAAATTGCATTCTTTTGCAACTGGGATAAACTTCACGCTCTCGAAAGTAGTTCTACTTCTTAACAAAGCAATTTGGTTTTTGTTTTGAGCATGAAGTGTCTAAATCCTGCAATCCTAAGAATCGTAGTGAATAATGTGTTCTGTGTCAGTCTCTACACTGGTGCTACTATGCACTTGGGAAGAGATGGGGCTGTTTGCCGCATGGCACACGCTCTGATTTCATAAGCAGTGGGATACGGACATTGAAATGAATTGAAACAAAGCAGGTTAATTATTCAGGGACCTCAGACTAAAAGAAGTTAAGTCTCAAATAATGCATCGTGAGCTCTCATTATAACCTGAATGTTGCTGAATTACTGTGAGCGTTGCCCCTGCTCTCAGAGCAGCGTTTTCTGTCTGATTAGAGGTTTGTTTTCCTTTTCAGTATCTATTTGGCTATTTTCAAAAACAAGGTCCTTTTCAGATACACATTAGTACCTTGATAGGGATAAAGTGGTATTTCTGCTTAATGACCACTGATTTCTGGGGTCTGTACAGCTTGCATGAACTGTAGTAAAGCAGCAACTTGCTTTGGAGATCATTGTAATCCCACTCTAAATAGGTAGAATAGCCAATAGCAGAGAGCAATATTCACAAAGCTTCACGTTCTGAAGGTGATGCCCTTCAGCAGAGGACAACGCACGGTTCTTAGTTCAGCACTTCTGTCAAGTCTATGGCAGTCATTTGATTTCACTTTTATACATATGCTTAGGTGTTCAGAAAATTACTGTATGTAGAAGAGAATATGAATACTATGAGGCTAGGTCAACAACAAGGAGGTGGATTTCCCCATTCTGATTGCTGTTGTTTCCTGGGATCTGACTTTATTCTGACTTTGACTTGCTTTGGAGTGAGCAGCAACACGCACAGATGTACGTGCCTCTACATGCTCGATTTCCACTGCCACAGATCTCGTACTTGCTCACAGTTTCTCACGTGCTGCAGGTGGAACAGCAGAGGCAAAATGTTGGCAATTTCGTTCCAAAGGAAGGAGGGAAAGGCAGAATATTTGTTTTCATTTGAATGTTATGAACAGTCAACACTGTTGGTTGGGTTGGAAGCAAACCCCGTGTGTGATTTGTCCTCCCTAGTGCTTGGAAGTTCCCTGTATCACTCTGGAGTCCTCCTGATCACACAGAAGCAGACATTTCAGGGTTAGCAGAAGGCAGCAATGTTGGTGATTTAGGGGCCAAATTGTGACCAAATCATTGCAAATTCCAAATAAACTCATTAGAATGACATACAAAAAAGTTTTTGAGCCTCAGGTGCCATGAGCCTCAATATGAGTGTAGGGAGTTGAGAGGAACCAAACCCCCACGTGAACTTCTTGCCTCTCCTAATGCCTCTGCACAAGCACGTAAGAAAGACATGATGGTTCACATTGGGTCCAGACAATCTTGGAGCATTTCATTGCTTTTCGTTCATGTTCTTCATGTCGTGTTTCATATAAGGTGCACAGAGCCATCCCTACCTTAAACCAGAGCGACTTGTGCCACAGAAACCAGAGAGCAGCTCAGCTCCGGGCTTTTATTATTGAGCTGTAATGAGGTTTCCCCTGGAACAGTGGAATCCTACATATGGGTTTTAATTACCTTCAATAGTTATTTAATGGAGATTTAATAAGACAGTTATTGTATGTTAATTAAATGTCAACAGATTGCTAAGAGGATTTTGCAATTATTGAAGTTTACTAATTATTTGATAGATAAATCAATTTCCCATGTAAATAACTCACATCTATGTAAGCAATAAATATGCTGGTAGATAATGTCTATTGTCATATTGAAATGAGAGATGTGCAGTGTCAGTAGGTTTCCTGCACATGTCCAGTGCAAGTGGGAGGAAAACATTTCAATCCTCCTGTGCCCAACTTGTGCTCCTGGTGAGTGCATCCCTGCAATTAGCACCAAAGGTCTGGGCTGCTATACTGAAGGCATGTCCTGCAGGAACTGCTGGGACTGCCAGCTCCTTCTCTTCCTTTTGGAGCAAAGATCACATCCTGATATGCATTTTTGTCCTTTGTGTTGAAACAGAGCACTTTGGTTTTGTTTTTGTAAACACTTCCGGCATGCGCTGTGCATTCAGCACCACACAAATGCAGCAGAACATTCCCTGTATTACCAATTATTAATCAGTACTTGGTGTATTAATGAGGAATCAGCTCTGATTTATGCAAATTAAATATAGCCCTCAGACTCCTGGTCACTTGCCAGGGCAGCGTGCAGGTGGGGAAGGCACAGAGAACGGGAGAACACCTCCAAAAAGCTATCTCACTGCAGAAGGTCTTTACTGCTACTTAAGTATTGTAGAGGTCTGTGAGCTTCCCATTGAGTCTAAATCAGCAAACAGAATACACCTGATATGCAGTTCTTACAGGTGGGTCAGGCACCTGAGAGCTGCAATAACTGTGCTGGGACATAGACATGAGGATGATGGCATCCTGGGTGGGAAGGTGAGTGGTCTGGCAATGAGTCTCGCTGGATCTGGAAATATTTAGTGACCCTTTGGGAAAGGGCTATGCTGGTAATGCTAAGTTTTTGTTTTGTAATGCTTTTCGTGATGCATTCAGAGGTTCACTGTTGGGTGTAGGTGGCTCAGCACTTACAAATTGGAATGGTAGATTTGCTTTTAATTTCTGCAGAGAAGCAGTGAGCCTGCAGAGGATGCAGGCAGAGAAGCCAGACCTGGAACATAGTTCAGCTCAGAAAATACTAACAAATACTGAATGGCTTAACTGAGCTGGGGGGCCAGAACCTGGAGTTGTGCCCTTTGCTGGGTGGGACAGGCAGCCTCTTGAAGTTGGTACAACTGGAGCTGATTTTTTCTCCTTTTCTAGTTACTTGCCAAATAAAACATTAATTACGGACTCATTTTTGAGAAAACTCCCTATGGGATATGAGGGAGCTCATGATTTCCCAAACAAAATAGAAATTAGGTGGGATAGGAATATGTAAGCAGCATGGGAGCTGAGTACCTGTGCACAGTGAATGAAAGACAATCAATCATATTTCTGTACTTTCCTTTCAGGCTTGTGACATGAGTGCTTTAACTCATGTGCATGCTTTACCTTCTGCTCCTCTAAAAATACTTTAGAGTCTGTGTCTGTTCAGTTCCATTGCAGAACTGAGGCTCTACATCCGTAAATGCTTACATACACATTTACTCAAAGTCTGCCTTCTAGCAGCCTTTCTGTGAAGAGTTTGTACCCCACTAAAATATTATTCACAGTTCTAAGGGATGACATAGGGAAAATGCCCACTTTAGGTCAAGATGCCTGCAGATGCAAAGGTAATTTTGCTTGGAAGTACAGCACAGTGTTGGGCAGGTGCTGCACAGCTTCTGTCAGCACTGCCTTCTCATCCTTTACTGCTTGCTCCAGTGTCATCCCCATTGTTCACCGTGCAGGCATTCTGTAGGCTGCAAACAAAATAGCCGAATCAAGAACCTTAGGCTAAAGTGAAAGGATGAATTCCAGCTCCTCCGTCCCAGCCAGCCCCCAGTGATTGGTGAACCGACTCTTTGATTCTGCTATATCATAGCTTTCTTTTCTTTTGACTAGGCCATTGTCATATTGCTGTTGACCTCTAACCCCACATATACAAACCTGAACTCTGGATTAGGCTTCCCAGGGAATAAACTATGGGCAATGTTGAACTACTAGCTAGAATGAGGGGAAATGGTTCATGCTGCCATAGTAACGTGACCTTGTACTGTCTGTCTGGAACAAAGACGGTTTTCTTGTCCTTTTTTCTGCCCCTGTGAGTGCTGAAGACCCCCGCTGTTACTCCACTTAGGGAGGGGGTGAGCGCTGCGCACCACGCGGTGAAATAAGAGCTCGCTCTCCCCTCTTTAAAGTAGGGCACTCATTTAGAAAACGGGGAAATTGGGTGACCAGAACAAACAAAAGAAAAAAGAAAACAACAACCAAACCAAACGAAAACAAGAGGCGGAGACATCTAGGTCAATAATTCGAGTTCGGACTTTGTGAATTTCACATCACCGTCTCATCACGTGCTAGACACTGCAGCTCTTAATTGCTTGTATTTATTCCTCCTCCAGCCCTTCCCATGTTATCTTAGAGAAGTGCTGGATAGAGGGATGCAACTCTGAGAAGAAATGTGGTGGTCTGGATTCTCTTCCAGCTGCTGCCACTGCCCTGCCACGTGGCAACAGATATTTTTCTTCTCTCCTACAAAACACCATTGTTTGAGCATGGGAGTGCTGCTGTCTGATGGTCTGGAATATGCACATGAAAAACATCAGAGAATTTGATGGGACGTTGTTAAGTTCTGCGTCAGAGGTTTCTGGTATGGTTGATGTTACTGCTGGTTGTGTGGTTGTTTCCTTTCTTTGGGATGAAGCACAGATTGGTGTAAAGTTTAAGGAAATATCTAGAACACTGAAGACACTGAAGGTTGACATGTTCATCTCTGTTCTGATGTTAGATGAGGCATTTTAGGGGGTAGAGCTTAAGGCAGACCAGAGAAGTCAGGGAAGGTGACTGAAAGGACTGGGAAATGTGACAGAGGTTCTGCCTGTGGCTACAAGATTCCTCTGAGCCACTCTTGAAACCATTCCTTTCACCTTCCAAGTTACCCATGGTACAGAGAAGTGAAATAACCACGAGGGACTGCAAACAGTCCTTATGAGACTGAGTAGGCACTAAACAGCAAACGCAATTCAGTGTAAATTAACGTGAGGTGACTCATAACAGGGAAAAAAAATTAAAAACGTCTTAGTGCCACATATAAAACGCCTTTCTCCCAACTGCTTGCTGTTGCTGAGGGTTGAGATGTTGAAGCTATCATAGATACATCTGTGAAAATGTCAAACTGGCACTCAACAGTAGCCAAAAAAGGAATCCAAATACTAGAAACTGATGGGAAAGGAACAGGCAGCAAAGTGGAAATGTGTTGTTGTGACAGTGTGCAAGTCTGAGGCCTCCTGCACAGAAAATACCATGCAGCCCTGCTGTCTGAAAAGGACATAACAGAACTGGAAACAAACCAGCAAATGACACCAGCGATAGATAAATGCATGGCACTGTTTCTGTATGAGAAATGACTTTGCCTGTTTTTAGGCTGTGCCTGAGATGTAAGTTATTGACTCCTGCTGGGGACAGACTGTTAGGCTAATTGGGTCTTCATCTGGAAGGTGCTACAGAGCCCAAGGGTGGTTCAGAAGGAACTACTGGAATTTAGGGAATGCAGTGCAGGTTTCTAGAATCATAGAATTTCTCAGGTTGGAAAAGACCTTAAAGATCTTCGAGTCCCAAGCTCTGTCTGACTCCGATGCCAGGTGTAACCCCTGCAGTGCGGCGGCAAGTCACTGCCATTTCTGGCAGTGGTTCCTTGGTTTAGAGGCAGGGATGAGCAGGTAGATACCAGTAATGCCTGCTTCAGCATATGGCAATGTGTCTAATTGATTGTTATGCACTTAATTTGCATATGTCATTTCATGAGGGGAAGGGTCAGGGGAGGAGGGCTGAGTTACGTGTTTTGTATCAGTGATTATTAAATACTCTTCTATCACCAAATCAGGGCTTTTCTGGTAATGCAAAAAGGCTTTCTGATTGCTGTCCAGCAGCTTCCCTTTAAATCTCTGAAGATAAACCTTAAAAATAGCAACACAAGTAAAATAGATGCTGTCTGGGGACTGGCAGTTTTGCATTAGCACTGGTACAGCTGTAGGCAGGCTTCCACTTGAGTGTCCCTTGTCCTTGGCTGGATCCCCACCCCAGCCATGCGCTGGTCCTAGAGCAGCACAGCTGGCCATGCTGCCTCAGATCAGCTGGTGAGAGCAGAGAGCCCACTGCTATCTCTCTGTGTGCCAAACTGTCCTGCAAAGCAAGGAATTGGTCACTAAGGAGGTGCTGCTTTAGAGAGCACAAAGCCCTTTGGTCAGGAGAAAAACTCACTGGAATTCCGTAAAAACTCTCGTAATAGAATGTGTGGGAATTCATTGATTCTGTGGACTTAAACAGCTTTTCTTATAAAGAAATGTGTGCAAAATGATCAGGTCCCTGGTCTTTTTCTTTGTTAATTCTTGCCCAATAAGAGCGTGTCTGTTTCTCTCTAAGTTGTACATGGCAAATCCCATCTTATTCAGTTTGTAAGCCATATGTGAGCCAGAACCAAACTTACCAAATATATTCAGAAATCCTGGTGGATACTCATGTTTCTTATGAAACTCTTAGAATTTCTTTTTTTTTCACAATTACTCTGTCTTCACAGACTGCTTATTTTATTCTGCAGGGCAAACCTCAGAAATACACCCCCTCCCTTCTGCTTTACGTGTGGGCCTGCAATGTTGTAGTTGCATCAAACTGGCAGCAGTCAGGATGTGCAAAGTAAAAGATTTTGCCGTGCTCTGCTATCTCGTGGGGCTTTGGTGGTCAGTGGGTGCAAAGAAGAGCAGAGAGAGATGACTGATTTGCACCAAGTCCTGCTTTGTGGATGAAAGGAGGGCAGCCCTTCTAGGGGCTCTGCAAATGCCCACCTTCCATCTCCATCCCATCTTTTGTTCTGCCGCTCAGAGAAATTTTGTCACTTCCCATTCCTTTTGAAAGTGTGCAATAAGATGGAGAATTGCATTCTTTGCCATCCTACAGCATTAGGAAGTCTCCTCTGGGGTTCTCAAAAGAGCAGCTTCAAATTATCCTCTCATTAGTGGTGATACATCCCTTTTGAACACCGTGCCATTCCATCGTACAGTTCAGTATTGAACATTAGGAGATAACTGCCTTCACAACATATGTCATTACTCATTAAGGGACCCTTCTCGGATTATGGCTGAGGTTTAATGTCTTGTTAAAGATGTTTAACACTTACAGTTTTGTTTTTAATTTAGGAAGCAGCATGATCAAA
Source organism: Pavo muticus (assembly GCA_016647715.1). Taxonomy (NCBI): domain Eukaryota; kingdom Metazoa; phylum Chordata; class Aves; order Galliformes; family Phasianidae; genus Pavo; species Pavo muticus. Next base: position 573,962 of record JACDJE010000166.1, on the reverse strand, counting down.
GTGTACCCTGAGAATTTCTCCCCGATTCTGTGAAATTTGCAGGTTGTCCTGTTCAGAGGAGGTGATCCTTAAGTTGAATTGCAGCCCTCCAAGGCGTGTTTGGATGTCAAGCGCTGCCATGATCTGACATGTTAATGGCTTTGAGGAAACAATGTGTTTCAGAGGTAATTGCAGAAGCAATGAGTTCCCAGCAATATTTTACTTAAAAGAAATGTGTTGCTTTTCCACTGTGAAGACTGGAACGACGACACTGAGCAACCGGGTGATACAAATCTCTGCTTGCCTCTTAATGGTCATTAAATTCTTCTAATAGACTGGAGCAGGACCTCTATCCCATCCGTTGTTAGGAGCTGAACACAGCATTAGAATCAGCCATGTTGTTGTTATTGTAAATGGACTTCAAGATGTATTTTATTAAAACAAGAAGTACTTTAAAAATCACAGCATAAGACTAAAATGAGCTCCCTAAATGAAAACCCCACCGTTTGTCTCCTCCATCAAGGCTCAACCTCATCCTCACCAACTCAGCTCAACCAGGGCAACGATTCACAGCAATCCTGTTGCCACAGTGCTTGTCTTTCAGTTAGCATGCAGAAGAGAGGATGAAAAAGAGGGAAGGTAAAAGAGAACAGGCTAGCTAGTGTGAAGGGAAGATGGTAAATAGACAGATTCTCTAGACTTGCTTATTTGTAAAGTTTCAATGTGTCTTTGGAAAGTACTTTTGAGGAAAAAAAAAGGTTGATTATGCAGAGATTTTATGTGGGCACAATTTGCAGGGATCTACTTAAGCTGTTAGATGTAGTCCTTTATTCTGTACTTTTTATTCAGTGCTCTTTCTACATCTTATTTAACAGTCACAATGAGCTTCTAGGCAAAATACATTCCTTGTGCCGGATACTCAGCCACAGAGGCTAAAGGTTGGAGAAGACTCTCACCTGATGACCCAAGTTTGTCTTCAGAATGTTCAGGGCCTAATGATGTGTTTAAGACTGCAGCCTAGACCTCCAATATCCCCGAGGGCAAGCGGAAGGTATTTCTTTCCTCTCCTGTGGCCTTCAGTTTTGCAATAGGATAGAAAGCCTGGCAAAGCTGTTCTGGATGGGTAATATCCTTGGCTAGATTGGCATGATGACAAGGCAGCAGTTACTAGTCTTGTGTAGGCATAAGAGCTTATTAAAAGACATTTTGAATATGAGCCAATAATAGAATCAACGATAGTGATTATAACTAATGAAATCTATTGTCAGTAACAGGGGGCTGTTCAGTGGTGCCTTCCTGGCTCAGGAAGGGACCTCTCTCTGCAGCGTGGAACTTCAGGTACACTGTAGATTGCAAACTTATGTGTGTCAGATGTAATCTGTCATTAAAAGCCTAGGATACTGAAAGAGACAGGTATGGGATTCCTTCTGTCCTAAACATTATTTTAACAGCAAATGGGAAAACATAGATCTTTTGAGATGACAGCAAGAGTGTAAAGTCTTGCGCTGGGTGGGTCAGTGAGTGGTTTTTGATGCCCTACAGAGGGATGTGACTTCATCTAGGTTGGAAGAAAGGCCATGGGAAATAAACCCAAAGATAAGTATGGGTGTGTGGTTCTTGAAATGGAAAGCAAAGGAAAGCTTTCAGAAATTCCATGCTGAACTGAGAGAAGCAGAGAGCAATCTCATCAAGGAACAGTTGTTGAATAAGGTTTTACATCCTTATACAAGGGATATAGTTCTAACTCATGCAAGCCAGTCACCAAATATGTGAACCACAGGGCTGCATAATAAGCTTTTAATGTCTACAAGACCAGGATTAGCTATTAAATATTCCTCCCACTCACTGAGAAACAGTGCAGTCTTCCCATTGACAAAGTAAACAGTCAGACCGTATCAGCACGTGGGCTCATCTGCAGGTGGTATTTTATTACGTGATGTTCAACACACTTTAGTACAATGTAGGCTGCTGCACCATAGTTATCAAGCACCTGTGTGTCAATACATGCTCGGTGAATGAAAGGTTTCTGAGCTGTTTATGGAAATGGTCAGAAGGAAGGAAAGGCAGCGCTTGCTCTGTGCTGGCAGGTGAGATGGTCCAGGTGAGACAAATCAGCATCAGAGGAGTGAGGTCTGTGATGCTCTGGCATTGCATGAACATTTAATTCCGCTTCTCTCTCAAGATCAGCTCCAAGGGCTTTCCTTGCTTTCCTACCTGGCAATGCCAACCTGACTCCACTTGCTTCCTGGGCGCTGCCAAAGGAGTAATGAGGTAGGGTTCAATACTCTGTCTTTGCCATTTGAATTGTTTCAAGATTATGTCCTTTCTCACTTCTTTGCTTGCTTATGAGAATGCTCGTTACCTGTATTGCCAGGCAGTGTGGGTATCTTTAAGTATTGCTTGCTGTCTTAGAGGTTCCTAGACTTACTGTATCCTAAAGTCAGTTTGTCAAGGGATTTGTATAGTCTCAGAACCTTGTCCTTCTGCTGAACCCTTCCTGACTCAAATTCTGAGATCTGTCCCTCTGTTCTCAAGCCCTTTGCTTCATGGTGACCAAATGTTACGCTGTTAATGCTACAGCAACCAGCATTGCCTCATTCTGTCTGCTTTTGACATTGCTGGTCCTCTGCTGAGCTCTCTTGCAGTGTTGGTCAAATTTACTATTAATGTCTAAAATCTCACCTCTTAGTTCATTTGTTTGAGAGAAGCACGACCTCTGACACCTTAATCATCAGAAGAGCTGGAAAGATATTTATGTTCTTCCCAACAGAGGCATCTCTCCTGCCTTACTCATCGCTATGGCCTGGAGGGGCGGAATGTTACCAACTGGAGCACCGGGGAGAACTCCTTCCTTACCCTTTCTTCACACTTCTGTAGTGACCTTCCCACTTTTAAAAGCACCTTCATGCCATTTGTGCTTCAAAACATTAGAGATTTTAGAAGGGAAAGGAGGGACTGATTTGTAGGACTTCAGCTGGCTTGTGTGCTTACATGTCGATCCTACTACTTTCTGGGATAAAGAAATGCAAAAGCAGCTGCTCCTCATTCGTAGTGCTGTGTCTGAGGGCTGCAGGCCGTGTTCTCCTGAGCTGAAATTCACATTCACTAAAAAAACTGAACCAGTGTTTTCAGAAAGGCTGTTACATGTTGGAGTCACTATGAAGGCCAAGTGGTAAGTTAGTAAATAGACTTCTCTTATGGAATATTGGTTTTTCATGACTTTTAATGCTTTGATATGTAAATCTACTGAAACGCCGATTTGGCTTTTCACTTTTTTTCCCTAAGTTGCAGCAATTGGGTAGGAATTCAGCCATCTACCATTGCTTTTTGGAAAGCTGTCTTTCTCCTTTTGGTATTACCACCTGAGTATCTTGCTGAAAAATAATACTGCCTTAATTCTTCCATGACATCTCTTTCCAAATAAGCGATTACGTGTTCGGATTCACATCACAAATAGTTTGCTTTTATCTAGCACAGAATAGTGGGTAGTGCTGAGTGATCGCATGGGCTGCAATTAAGCATGTACCAATCTGATCAGAATGCTCCCCCCAGGGCCCCTTTCTGGATTGCGGAGCGTGGTTTCCATGGAATCTTGCTGGGTGACTCAAGCTGTGGATTCTCCAAATGATTTATTTTAAAAGGCCCCATTTATACGCGCGCATTGATGCAGAGGCAAATTTATGGCTTGAGGAAAATTTTTTGTGGATTCAGTGTATGCGTGTGGGGAATTCCTGTTTGCAACCTGATGAGTGCATGGTGCATATAGGGTGTGTATAGCAGTGGTTACATGACAGCATAAAGCTTCTCCTTTTTTGTCGCCGTACAGTGCAGTAGCATCTCTTGATTGAAGCAAAGCTTCTAACCCTCCTGAGTCCCAGTCTTCCACTTTTTTCTGGTGTGGGTATACTTTATAAAATTCCCTCCATCCTCCTTCTGCTCCATGTTCATTGTAAATGTCTGTACTGGTTGGTAGGTGCATAGGAAATCGCAGGTCTGAACCTTTCTGTGAGAATTCTAAGTACCTATAATTTTTTTAGCATCTTCAGGGTGAATACTTGAAAAAGGGTTAAACAGCAGCCAAAACATTCATTGCAAGATCTTCAAAGCAAATCAGATTTTTTAATTATATCAAATTAAGGTTATTAAAAGTTAAGTTCTAAACTGAGAGCATTTTGCAGTGAAAGGTGCTGCAACATCATTATTTCTCCCCAAAACACACTTACTGTACATTTCTCAAAGCCATCAGCCTTGATTGAAAGCTAATGAAAAAGCTGTCCTGCGTCAGTTTATTCCTTGTATCCATTAAGAATAATTACGGCTGAACAATTTTTGATGCCTGTAACCTTCGCAAGTGTTGCTAATGGCATTATAAATTGCTCCTTGTCCAATGACTACAGTCTGAAGCTTAATTCAAAAGCGCTCTGTCAACAGGGCTGATTTGTGTGGTTAATGAGTGCGTTTAAAACAACAGCCTCGGCTCATGCATCCTAATGTCGATAAGAGGATGTGGTTCAATAAAGAGGCTTGTCCGTAATAATTAGCAGCGACAAATGCTCTGGATTAGACCGATCGCAGCATTAATGACTCTGCTTTCAGCTCGTTACTGGGAAAAAAAGTTTCCAGCTCCAACTTTATGGGGCTGAGATACAACTCAAAAGGGATGGGCTTCTCTCAGCCAGAGCTGTGGCTGTAACCGGGCGCGGATCCTGACCCACGCTGTGTTAATGGAGTCACTGCATGGCCTGGGGACTCTGTGCAGACTATGACAGCCAGAGTCAGATTTCCTGAATACATAGACTTGCCAAAGGCTTAGCAATGACTTAGTGGAGCAAACCGAGAGAGAGGAGAGGAGAAGAGGAAATGAGCATGTCAAAGACAACAGTTCTAAAAGCAGAGAAAAATGGGATAGAAAGAATCATTCAGAAAGGAGTGAGGCAGCTTGATTAAAAAACATGAAGAACTTGTTCTAGTGGCTGTTAGAAGTGCCTGAGTAATCAGCACATCCTTTAACTATTGGAGGATTTTAATATGTGTATACTTATGTCTCTTGTACCGAATAATCTGTATCTGCTGACTTTGGACATGTCATTCATGATCTTACACTTATGATAATATTGTATTTTCTCCCGTATTGTCTCCTTTCTCCGTTGAAGTTGTCAGTTTGGTCCCCCTATTCCATGAGTCGTGGCCAATGTCTCCAAAGATCGCTTTCTCCTCCTTTGCTTTACTTAATTCTGCTAAGTTTCGGACAGTTGGGTACTTACTGAATCTGCCACCCAAATTAATTTCCATCCATGATATCAACTTTGGAACAAAGTTCCACAACTTCACAGTGACTGCACATACACAGGGGGAAAACAGCTTTTGAAATAGGAGTCAAATGAAAGCTCAGTGCTGTGAGCATATCTGACAGTGTTTCCCTCTGACACCTTGTAGTACACTTTCACAAAATATGAAACGATGTACGATAGGACAAATGCTAAATTCAAGCAGTGATTTACTTTGAGTTCTGTCTTTAGGAGCTGCATAATGTGCACTGTTGTTATTTTAGCTCAGCACGGACTCCATGCTACCTGCACTCTTTAGAATGCTTTGAGTATTTCACTTTCCTGATAGTTCTAACTGGGAACTACCAGATGTTTTGCTTGCTGCTGTTGTACTGTGACACTGGGCCTGATCCTGTAGGCCTTTTAAAGAGTTTGCCTTGAGTGCGAGGTGTGATGTGGCTGAATTGAAACACGTGTGAAACAAGATGCACGTGTTATTTGTGGCAGGCAGTGGGGCCTTTTGTAGCATTGCATTAAAAGAAGCCCCATTCCTTAGAGCTGTGACCCAGCGGTGCTGCAGGCTCTGTGTGCCACGGGACCACAGGCCGCGATGCTGAGGCCTTGGCATGAGCTCAGCCTCTCCTCCCACTCCTCGTGGTCGTGTTGTTGTTGTTGAGCCTTTTTTCCTCTCTGAATAAAAGGAAGTTTTAAAAGAATGGCTTCCTGCCTATAAAGTCATTTTGACGTGATTAACTGAGCATCACGGACAGTAACCCATTCATTGAGTGCTCTCTTCTCAAAGTTAGCACTTTGGAGTGGCGTGCTGTGGCTAATACCATACAAATTGCTGGAATGGACAGTTAAACGCTGAGGTCAGAGGTTAAATGAACATGGTTGTTTATGAGGACACAGCCCGAATCCATTTGCATTTTAATATTCTTTCTGTGAGACGAAAAACCATTTTGAGGACAGCTTGTTTGGAAATCCCATTAACAGGTTATTTATGGGACTCATGACTGCATGACCCTTAGCCTTGTTTTGTTAAACATGAACTAGACATGAATCAGATGGGCGGCTGGGCTGCCGCTATTGTTTTCCATAGCATTAAATGTCATTGAATTCAATTATTCTGAATCTGACACTTTCTAAGTTATTACCCTCATAATGCTCAATTTTCCTTTTTCCTTTGTCAACCTTATTATTTCTATCTGCTTTAAAAAGCAGAGACACTCTAAAAAGGCCATTTTCTCTCTTATCTCTGATCTAGGTGAGAATGGAGAGCTTATCTACATAGCTTTTAAGTAAATAATTGGGAAGACACAGTTTGAAGAAATTAGAAGATTCTGGTCAATATCATGGCGCAATTGAAAGAAAAGAGAAATCTAAAAATTCTGCCAGAGGAATAAAATCAGCCATGTAAAGGTCAGGTACTGAATGTTTTCAAAGAGAAAGGGCTTTTAACCCTTTTTGGCAGGAGTATAAAATGTTGAGTGATAAATTAGACTAAAATGATGGTGCTGCTATCAATCAAAGTGTGAACAAACTCCATAATTCCAAATAACAGAGGTGTTATAAGACTAGCTTAGTTTTTATGCCTTCCAACATGAACTGAAAAGAGATGGCATACTGGATGGCAGAGGATGGCAGGCTACCAGAAATTAAGGAAGAAAACATTGATGCTTCTAACATAAAAGTTGTGTTGTGGGTAGCTGTATTATCTTTGCTAAATACCATGTTAAGTCCTAGCAATGAGTCTTGCATGTTCTTTCCTCAGCATTTGATCTCTCACTGTTGCAATTTTTATGGAACCTAACAAAAATTCGTGGGTCTTCCAGCTGTTTGAAGGCAAAAAACGCTCCTCCAGAGTGCACCAGCTGACAACACGTAACTTAACTTCAACCCAGTGTGTCTTCTGAGCAAGAGGAGCTTCTGTAGGGCGGATGAACTGAGAGCTGGAGTGGGGCTATGAGGATTTATAAAGTATGAGAACACGATGACCTGCTGTGACCATGCAGCCCAGCTCTTGCTCACAAGCCTAAGCATGTCACTTGTTTGGCACAGTCATGAACTGTGACAAACCTTCACTTAATTGCAGAAGAAAAATGGTGAGAAATTCTTTTAAGCCTTGGAAGGTGTTAAAGCTGAAATTTTTACTGTAGGAATTCAGATTGTAAATGCAGTTTTTTGCCATTTGCCTTCAGGATACCTGATGGAGTGCACACACGTGCACTGACTTCTTGTCTGTATGGAGTCTGACTGAACAGGAAGTATTTTATTTTGAAGAAGAAGAGAGCAATGAAAGTATATACAGAAAGTAGCACAGGCTTGACTTCAGAGTTGACAGAGACAAAAGGTTGCTTCAAAGAGATCAGGGTTCAAATGCAAGTCAGATTTTTATTTGTTTTTATGGATGTTTAGGGGGTCAAAGTCATAAGTGACATCTAGATCTCCAGATACATCTGGTCTGTGTTGTGTTCATCACTGCAGGGTTACAGAGCAGGAGCAAGCCTGTCATGTGAGATCTCCTCCATGCTTAGGATTCCCATACCTCAGAAAAGAAGGCAGCTTTCTTCCATCATAGCTAGGTGTGCTTATGCATGCATGCGTAGTTCTCTGTATGTCACAGTGCAGACTGTGTGTGTACTCTGAAGCTCTCTCTGTTAGAGGAGCTGCTGACATCCTCTGGGTTTGCAGCCACGGGGCTGTGTGCAGCAGTGCTTTGTTCTGCATGCTTCTTTCTACCTGCGTGCCTCCCTCTCTCCCTCCCTCTTTCCTTCCCTTCTTTTCCAGCTTTAACAGAGGTTCCCAGTATGAATTGACCTTCAATGGAATTCTTCCTTAGTGGTTAATTTATTCTTAATAGAAACGGATTTTTTTTTTATCTGAAGAAGAAGGAACAATACATCTTTAGAACAGGTTTGTAAGTGTCAAGATTTTTCTACTAATTCATGCTATATACTTCCCTTTTAAAATGTTAAATTACCTCATTGTTTCTCTGAATATCATATATACTTGGGCCTGAAATTAAGCTTGCTGTATAGTTGTCAAAATGACCACAATTTGCTGTATGAAATGTCCTGATTGCATGTGTAATTCAAAGCAATCCTAATCTCCGTATAAACCAGTACAGACTGCTCAGGGGCAGAGTTTATGTATGCTGATTGGGCCTTCAGTTTAGCTGAGAGCGAATACACCTGCGTGTGGAAAAAGATGCATTGCAGATTTTCAAACTCCTAAACACTGAGGAGAAGGGAGAAAAGGAGTTCAAGAAGGAAAGCTGCTCCCTGGCAGGCAAGGCTCCAAGAGAGGCCAGCGCTTGATTTTTCATATACATGATGTTTATTCCAAGCTCAGCTGAAAGCTGCCTCGCTGCCTGACTCCTCGTTATAACTGGCTCAGCCCCATTTCTTACTGAAGGGTGTGATTTCAACACTGAAGATGCATCATATTAAGGAAACTCCTTCACTGAAAGCGGTCCCATCCTGAAACTTCATTGCTGTTCATCTTAGAAATACCCCCTCTGAGGTGTTTGGGATGTCTTGTCAAGGAGGAGCTGGCCACGTAGGGTCGTTGCTGTTAAGATCTCAGAGGTGCAGTCTTCAGGGATAATGAGTAATTTACTCCAAGAATTTAGGCCTTCCTTCTGTCTGCATCCTATCTCAAAATGACATATAAGTAACACTCCTCCTTGAATATATTTTGCCAATATTTTTTATCACCCTTGACAACCAACCATCGGATTTGTCCTGTGAAGTTTAGCTGTGACTGAAGTTATTATCTGTCATAAAATTAATGCTGTATTTTACTGAAGGAGCACAAAATAGTTTCCATTCAGTGTTTCTTGCTCACGGAACTCCTGAGTTATTTTCACAGGTGGATTGCAGTTTGTTTTACTGATCTTTTCTTTATATTTATTGTTAATGAAGGGTAGCACTTGTACTCCTCACACCAATTATAATTAATTATAATTAGGCCCGGATGTGTGGCTGAGCAGTGTCTGAAGATTCCCGTGCGGATTTGTTTCCAGTTGTAGTTCTCTTCTAGTGAGGACTTGTTCTCCACCTGATACCTGTAGACAACCCAAGACAATATTTTAAAGGATATTGGCAGCTCTGCTGCAAATTCTGTCATCTTTTTCATGTTCTGATTTCACACCCTTTAGGTATTGCATGAATAAACAAGCCGAACAGGAGTATTCAGAGATGCACAAAGTGTTTCAAAAGGAAACATTTAGCCCCGGAGTTTGTATGCATTGCTTTAGATATCCAGGCTCTTAATAGCAAATAGCTCTGGACTATTGTTAGGGATGTTTCTCAGAGATCAAAATTCACCATAAACACATACAAAAACCGTTCAGCATTGATAACAGTTTTGATACCTTGTTATGGAGGAAGCGTTTTATTTTACTTCATTAAATTTGCTTTAGATATTTGGCATTAGCAGTTGAGTTTGGTTTGGTTGACATAACAAAGAGTTTGGCCAACCATCTGAGCAGGAGCCGGAACGCAACCTGACAATTCTTTCCCAGAGCTTTTTCATTACTTGCTGGAAATTCAGCATTTCTTCCCCAAGCTTCTGAAAGTTCACAGGAAATTATTCCCAATTTCTCCAGCTTCAGTCATACGGTGGGCACTTCTGGATAAATATGTGTGCTTAGGAACAGTAAATAGGATCTGACATTTTATTTTTACTCTGAATAAAAATGCTCGTTGCTTTGGTGAAAATAAGCAATCACATTCCATCTAATGGCGAAAAAGAATTGTACGTATCGCTCTGTAGGAGCTGAGGAATCTATTTTCATTATAACAAACATTGATTTTGCATTAAAAAGTCTCATTATTTGAGATAATGACCGTTGGGTTTCTTAGTTAGTCTTTCGGTTCCTAAATCATTAAAACTAGAGCAGTTAAAGGGCAAACGGGAACACGAAAGACCCCAAACTGTATTAAAATTCACTCTCATTTTGGGTCCTTAATCAAAACCACAATCATCTTTAAGGTGGATACATAGTATCAGAAAATTATTTATTCGAGCTCATTTGAATGGCAACTGTATTTGCGCCTATAGAAAGACCACCGTATCCGAACGTATTGATTTAAGGATTAACGTCAGTGGAATTAATACAGGACTCCCGGGGTCAGTGCGTCGTGCCGGGTTCCCAGCAGCGATTCCTCCTGCACTGAGCCAGGGAGCAAAGCCTCGTCTGTGGCAATTAGGGGACGCAGAACAAATCTCGGCAGCGCGTGCATGCGTAACAAGGTGCTCAGCGCACGCTGCGTCCTGCAAATGAGCCTGATGATGGAGTGCCCGAGGAGGGGGCTTGTTTGTTTTGCATTTTGCAGAGCGAGTGCTTCGCTGAATAATTCCGGATTTCTTTAAACGGGGCTGATGGGAATCTGTCTGTCCATCCTTCCTGCATTCTCCCCTTCCCCCTCTGCCTTCCCGGGAGCTGTGGCTGTGTGGGCATTAATGTATTCTGTATAATGTTAGGGGCGAGCTGAATGCACCTTCCCACCACCAGCATGATGAATTATTGACATGAGGGATGGTCCCTGGTGTATACTTTTCCAAGGTTATACTCTCTGATATTAGATATTTATTCGGCATAAGGTAGGGATAAGAACCTCATTGCCACATTATGTCTGACACAATCAAGTTTTGGGGAATTTCAACAACATTAGAAGATTTGTATAATGTATTCTTTTAGAGGCAGAGGCTCAGCTTTAAACAAAGCATAATCCCCACTGCATATCATTTCCAACCTAATGCAAGGAGAAGAAGCGGGACCATAATGCTATCTGCATCATTTCCCTTTTGTGTTCAGTTGCAAGGACTATTCACCTAATATTCAAAATCCGTGTATTCATTAAATGGAACAGAATGATGGAAAAGCTAAAAAACTTAAGAAAAGAATGAAATAGATTTCCATGCAAGTGGCATAAAATTGAGTTATTACATCTAGATATATGATAAACTATTTGGAAATAATTAAATAGTTGATATCCACAACCTTTCCCCGTTTCTCCCGTGCTGCAATTTGAATATTTTTGATGCTAACATTATTTGTAATTCCTTTGAATCGAATATTGGTTGTTTTTACATTTCCTCTATCTGTAGCAGCAGGATCTTGGGAACACTTCATCCATTGTGTCACCCAGTCTCTCCCCGTCAGCTGCTTTGTTAGCCGGAGCCTCTGGGGCTGTGTCCTGGCCAGGGGACCTTTTGTGTTCTTGCACTGCACTCGTAGACAATGAGGGAAAAAATAAATCTTCTGTGACAAGTTTACTTAAAGGGACACAATCACATTAAATAAGTGTATGGATATACCTATAAATAATATTATTCCCCTTGAAATTTTGGAGGAAAAAAAAAAAGAAATGTTTTCCTTGCTGCCATTATTTAATGCCGTCATCTGCTTGCAGTGCGGAAATTGGGGAAGTCGTGGCATTTTTCACACTTCAGGCTGTTCTTTACATAGCACTTTTTGAGAGCCAGGGAAACAGGTCTGTCATTTTGCTGTTTGTTTTTAGTCAGTGTTCAGGGTCTGAATACTGTGTGCTGCCCCACTGGGAGACGGGCATGCAAATATCATAGGGGAGCGCTCAGGCTTAGAACAGTTCTATTTCTAGTGAACTGTTGATGGAAAGCAGCCAAAAAGGCGTTTTTGCTAAGGATCAGTATTGTAAGTTAAAGAATATAAACAAATCTAAACACTTGAATGTGATTGACCTGGTATTTTCCATCAGCAGTTCTTCTATAAATAGGAGATCCTCAGCTTCACCTCATTCTTCCTCTCCTTTTTGTCTTACGTAACTTCATGAATCTGCTTAATGTAATTAACTTTGTTGTATAATTTAGCTGATTTTAGAGAGATAATAGAGCTGGAGTGTTGTTGTAGTCATCCTCACAGCTGCTGTTATCAAAGCTGGTTGTTTGTAAGTGATTGCAGTTGTTCGTGAAATTCTTAGACCTGCATCTCAATATGAAGACTGAAGCGAACATCACAGAGCTGCGTATTCAGCAGTGATGAAGCTGGCTGAGGAAATGTGCTGGGAGAGGAAGCACTGCCTCGTGTGTTAGCTGTGTTTGCTGAGTGCACATTCTTTGTGCTACGCTTGCAACAAGTGATTTTTTTTTTTCCAGCTCTTTGACCTACAGCAAATGAAGAAGCTGCCCTGAAACAGCACTATTTTTGCTCTATATCACCGTGACTTTCAGGCTGTGCAACACTCCATTTGTTTTTCACCAGAGCTGTGTGTACTAATGTTTCAGGTTGGATGTTTTGGGCACCATTTGCAACAAACAAGCGTGCCACCAGGCAGCTGCCCTGCTGTCAGACCAACGACGTTAGGCACAGCGTGAGAAAAATCTCAGTTATCAAGTGTTGTTCTTCCTTCTGGCCAACCCCAATGAAAAGAGAGATCTATGTAGTCTGCAAGAGACGTTGAAAGCAACTCAGGATGGAAACTGAAGGCATTTTGGAGGACGTCTGTCTAATAGGAATGTCCAGTGTTGGCTCCGTGGTCTTCTTGTGGGCAGTTCAGGAAAGGGGATGGGAATGTTCAGGATGCCCAGAGAGGCTGTGGATGCCCCATCCCTGCAGGTGTTCAAGACCAGATTGGATGGAGCCCTGGGCAACCTGCTCTGGTACCAGATCTGGAGGTTGGTGGCCCTGTGGCAGGGGGGTTGGAATTTGATAATTCTTGGAGTCCCTTCCAACCTAAGCCGTTCCATGATACTGAAATGTTACCATGTAGGTAAGAGTCAGAGCTTGAAGCAGGAAGAAATATTTGTGTTGTTGAGGGAAAAGGGGACACTTATTCATTTCACTTCCAGGAAAATGTTAAAAAAAAAAAAAAAGCAAAAAATTGCCCCGAGAAATACTGAAACAATTCTGTATATTGCAGTAATATAAACCCGTGTGAAAAAGCAGTAGAGAGGCTCCAGGCACCAGGAGACACCTGGCAGGAGCAGCCCAAGGAGTCAGGTGGCGGCTATTGAGTGCAGTCATGTTCCCAGCCCGAGAGCGAGTGGGAAATTAATAAATCACTTCTCAAGCTCTCAGCAATCAGCAGCTGATGATATTTCTCTGGGCCCGGGGAAAAGAAGCTCTCTACTTGAAAAGAAAACGTGGGACAGCAGGCGGGGTAGCTTTCCTTGGGCTGGCAGGAGCCTGGGAGCCCTTGTCATCGCCGTGACCCCCCCCAGCAGGATCCACTCTGCCCTTCCCATTGGGTGGAGGGGAGGTGGGGCTGCTGCCCGTGGTTTGGGGGTGTTGGTCTTTGGCTTTGACTGTGGCTGTGTTTGGACCAGGAGCTTTCGGTCATCGCTGCAGTGGATGTTGGTCTCTCGTGGGGGCTGTTCAAAGTGTGACATTTTTACACACGTGCTCCTTTAATTCCATTTTTCTGTGCTGAAAATACGTTTGGTGCTATTGAACTGTCTTTTATACGCAATTTTACATTGCAGATTTTTTTTTAATTTTTATTTTTTTAATTCTGCATTTTCCCTCTTGTCAAAACAAATGTCAGGAATTGAGGGGATCTGCAGAGACACGAGTGCTGCTCCGTGCGTTGGAGCTGTATGGAAGCACAGCAGTTCACCACCTCAGCCCTCAGTCCCCACCTGTCTGCTCCATGGGCACATCTCTGCTCACTGCCCCTTGTCCGGGGGGCTGATTTGGTGGTAAGGAGGAAATATCAGAAGGTTTAAACGAGAAAAAATTAAAACTGGAGTTAAAAGATTTGAACAGAGCGTAAATTACAAAGACAAATTGATTTAAAGTAGGCATGAGCAGACACAGCCCTGAGCAAATACCTTCAGACGAGCCCACTCATCATGCTTTATACCAAGAAGGAAGACCAGCAGCCCTTTTAAGTCACTTACTTTAAAATTACGTTATTAAATTATTGTTATTAAATTATTATTAAATTATTTTAAATTTAAAACATTGGGCGTTAGGAGCAAGTGTGATTTTAGCACCACATTCTCTCTGTTTGTCATTTTCTGTCACAACATGAAGGTTATTTAAGTATAACTCCACCAGAGGATATTAAGCAGAATGCTTTTCTCCATGGAAACTCCTTTTGTTTCTTTCCTTTTTTTTTTTTTTAGGGAGCTCTATCAGATAATTTGGAATTAAGGTGTCTTTTTTTGGCAGCATGTAACTGATCTCTTGTTTCTGGAGCGCCATGTTTGTTTGAGGTGTAGTTGGGAGGAATTAGGCTGAGCTCCAATTTACACTTGTTTAACTACAGATGCATCCCCACTGCTATTTGTTTATCTCACATTTATTACACTCCTCTAAATTCAAGTTAAGCACTCAGGGGCTTTTTCTAGTAACACTAATGGAGGAGAATAGATGCATTATATGTGAATAATGTATTATGATGATACAATTTGGGTCTCTTAGCTCTAACCGAGACCAGTCCTGCCTTACATTATTTATAATTTACACACACCTTCCTGAGCATTTTTATGTAAATATTTAATCCAGGAAGTGAGTTAACTCTTTCATTTTGGAGGTTTCCAGTCCAAAACCAGAAGGGAACGTGAGAGGGCACACAGATACCTCACCCAAACTAGGCAGAAGGCCAGTCTTGTTTATTTACAGAAATTAAAAGAGAAACATGACGGATTACAGAGGGAAAATGTGTGCTGGCACAGCACCAAACCCCTTCTACCGCTTCTCCTCCCAGTTAGTCTTATTAAATTGAATGAATGTTGACTGCAGATATTTGTGGATGTTGGGCTGGTAGCATTTGAGCCACACTGTTTTTGTTCTTGTTTTCAGACACATGTTGCCTTTTGGTGTTTTGCTCATTTTGTAACCATTCATCTATTTGAGAAATGCAGCACTGGGACCTTTCAGATGATGCAGCAGACTCTCTTTCTTTCAGCCTCTTCAATACCTGAATCTACCAACAAACCCAGTGTCATTTCTGGGAGATCCCATGTCCAAGTGCGAGTAGAATGGCAGCAGAATCCCAATAGCACATGGCAGCATTTAGAATCTGAAGTCTTGTTACGTGTCTGCTCATTTTTCCCATCATTTTCCTCATTGATAGGGCTGAATTATCCCCACGCTGGCTGAGGAGCTGCAAGATTCCTCCTGCTTGGGCTCACCTGGCACGCAAACTGTTGGGGATGACAAAGTGCCACTGAGAAATACGAAAAGTCTTTGGAACAACGATGGGCAGACCGTTCAGGTGGTGCCCTGAAATTATTACCAAGCAAGGATTCATCTTCTTGTCCTCAAAGCTTGCAATTTGTGGTATTAGATTATGAGATATTGCCTCACATTCCTGCTGTTAATTAGCAGGGCACTGGGATGCAGCAGGGCTGTGTTCTGACACATGGACCTGCAGTGGGCAGTCTGCCCATGCTGCTCCCTGGGCCGGGCTCTGGCTGCAGCTGCTGGGGGAAGGAATGGAGGGGGATATTCCTTTTCCCCAGATGATCTCTCTGAGCATTTCTGGGGGGTTCAGGGAGAGGGGAGGGTGAAGACACCTGGATAGCGTGTCACAATAATGCTCATTTTCCCCCCAAAGTGATCTAGTTAATCCAGTTAGTCTCATGCTGAAGGGAGCTGTTGTTCCATACCGCTGGATGTAGCTGAGGGCATCCCTATTCATTGCAGGGGAGTTGGACTAGATGGCCTTTAATGGTCCCTTCCAACTCAAACCATTCTGTGATTTGATTCTGTGGCATCACAGTCACTTTGCTGATCTTCCCTAGGTCTGCTTGGGCCTTTTGGCAGGAGGTAATCGGAGCAATGTCCCGCTGCTGATGTACAAAGTGGCATAATGGTGGTAGGGTTGTTTCATTTGCTCTTTCTCTTTTTGTTAAAGTATCATCATCCACTGGAAGTCACTAGCAACGTAAATCTTCATTAACCACTTTTTGCACTGTCAGAGGGGGCTGCCAAGTTTTAAGAGCTCACCTTGTCACCTCTTGAATGCAGTTTGTATCTGCTCTATCATTCTGCTGCTGAGGCACCTCTGAGCCTCATACTTTTTAGATTTCCTTTTCTCCTACTCTTTTAAGCTGCTTTGTAATTCATGATTACTCAGAATCTGACTCTGAAACGATGAGGATAAAGTGCCCAGTGTATTGAAATCCTCTGGCACAAACACTGCCATCAAGAAATACAATGGTGAAGAATGTCTTTTATACTGTATTATGTATTCCTGTGCAGAGGGCTGTTAAAATGCCACAACTGCATTTAGGACTCAGCTCAATCCACGTCCTAAAAAAACATCCAGCCAACAACTTGTTTCTCATAGCTACACTGAGGCTTTATATGCTGTACAGAAGCGGAGGGGTTGTTTAGCAGCATGGCAGCTTGGCTCCATTTTGGCATCAAGCACATAATCTCTTTGACCTTCCTTATGCTGATTCAGGGTTGGATGGGAAGGAGAGAACACAACTGATTTTGAGTGATCCTAGATGAGGCTCATGTCTATAGGCAGAAGCCAGGCAGACGTAGCACAGGTTGCACTGCTTACCCCTTTCTGGAGCCCCACATGCACTCCACTTCCCCCTACCTTAGCCCTAGGAAAATCTGTCCTCTGAGAAGGGGAGGACGTAGCAAGAATACAAACAGTCCCCAGCCCTCCTCAGTATCCTTCCCTGGAGAAACATCTTAGGGAACAACCTCTCCCAGTAGATTTAAAGCAAGTAATTTATTTATGCAGATCTGATCTTTTTTTTTTTGTTTGGGGATAATGAGTGCATTTCCAGGTATTCACAGCCTCACGTGTGATGGAGGGTATTTTCAAACTGTAGATCTGGACTCTCACTTTTCCACCTCTCCCTGTGTTTCAGTAAGAGAAGTTGGCTTGTCTGAGTTGCTGCCTTTGTCGGATCCAAAAAATAGGAAAATTAGCTTCAGGTCTTTTGAAAAATAACATCCTATAATTTGAGTCCATGTTCCTACAAATTCCCAGCAGGCTCTGAGCCAAAGAAATACACAGATGAAATAAACATTTGAAAAGACGACTGCATTTTGCAATCTAAGAATTGAGTTATATACCTTTTTGACAGCTTCCTGAATCACAGCCCACATCTAAGATGAGTAAATAGGTATCTGGCCCTTTAACTGGCTTCCATTTCATATAATTAAAGACTCCCAGAATTAAATGGCCTATATGGAAAGTGGCTTTCAGTGGTCTAAATGCCTGAAGCAATCTCCTTGCCTGGGCACAGAAGTGACACTGGCTTGCGGATCAATATCATCTCTGTTATTAATATCAAAAGCGCATTACTTTGTTTTTGCCTGGCTGTGCTCCAAGCCCTGGGCCCAGCTCGGGCTCAGCCATTTGCCTGGACCATAATTTACTTTCGTGAGTTTTTAAGGTATTGTTTTGTCAGGGCCAATCACCATGAAGTTATAAATGATTCTGAGGCCTTGCACTCTCTGTTAGTGGCATATGCGGTGAAATTAATTTTTAAAAGTTTCACGTCAATTACTCCTGTCCTTGAGTTATGCAAGGGGACAAAAGAGCAGGGACTTAAAGACATGAGTGATATCAAACAGATGAGGTAACGACAAACAGAAACAGCAGCTTGGGACCAAATCAGACATTACACTATCTTTAATTGATGCATTGAATTAAACAATGCTAAAGCTAAATAAATATTGACCACTTAGCAAAAGACCCATTGATTTTTATGATGGACAACATTTACATCATATCCCACTCTGTGCTGTGGATTTCAGGCTGCTGCCCTGTCAGCTCCAGCACTGCTGCTCCGTGGGACTGCTTTCCTGCTGCCGGGCCCCTTTCTGGTGTTGTTGAGGTAAATCATCACCGTTTTCCCTCCTTCTTTTTCCCAAAGAGCATTTATTTTTGAAGGCTTGAACTCTGCCAGGTCCTTGTCTCTTTCCTCTCCAACACCAGCTGCATTAACCTACAGGCTGCCCAGGAAATATGAGTAATTTCAGTCACTTGGCTATGGGCAGCTGCCACGAGGAAGGACACGGGTGTGCATGTTCCTTCAGCAGGTATTTCCCTGCTGCTGGGCTCCTTGCTCGGAGCACACTGCGAGGTGACACAAACATTCCCTGCACTGCAGCCATCCCTCCATACCAGCCACAGCTCCCCCCGTGTAACAAACAGGTCCGTGCTCCAAACCAGAGGGGAGCGCTGCTGGTGGGCATCCTCAGAAGAGGTGACCTTCCCAAGAGCTCCCCGCAGCTGCTTTGCTGAAGCTGACATGTTAATATTCACTCCATTAATATTGATTAAGTTACTTAAACGTGCCATATCGTAATGATGCGATATCTACCCACTTCAGAAACAAACTCAGACAACAAAATAATTTGTTTACAGAGCGAGAGTTTGCGTCTCTGACTGTTAATGGTACAGAGCTAAGCTGGGGTTGTAGTTCTTTAGCATGAAATGTTCTCCTAATCGTGGGATTTAACTAAATGCCAGCAATTAGCATTTAATACTTTCATACGCACTAAGGAAGTCCTCATTACTCTGCATATTCTCACTGAAAGGGAAAGTGTGAGGTCTCCTCCTGGCAAGAGAAGGGTTTCATTACCAAGGACGAGTCCCTGTGCTTAGCAATGCCAACTTCAGTTACGTATTGCTTCCTGCATCTGCAAGGACCGCCAAGACACCAGTTAATAGGCTATTGTTTCAATTAGTCCATGATTACAGCTGCTAATCTCTAATTCCTCATTGTTGTGGTTCCTTTTGACTTCACTCCAGTTATTAAGAAGCATTTGGATTTTATTACAATTGACAGGAACTCCGGCCTTCTCATAGATAAAACGCTGCCTGTTGCAAAAGAAATTCGGAATTAATGAAAAGAGCCTTTCGAGTTTGTTTTTAGTGATTCGTAAAATTACATTATAAACACAATGTAGAATTCAATTAAGCAGGGAAATTACAATGCTCAGGGGGAGAGGCTGGATTTCTTACTAAGATAAACCAAAATATCTTTAATTAGTTTTCAGTTATAAACAGAAGGCTAGCTTTGTAAAATATAAAATGAAGAGAATGAGAAAAGAAAAAGAAAGAACATAAGATAAGGGAATATCTGATAGCAGTGGGGAAGGCAGATAGGTGAGGCATCCCCACACTCCACTGCACAGCTCTCAGCTCAGAGATGCGCACACTGTGCTGGTCAGACCTCACAAATCTCAGCAGCAGTTTTGATGAGCACTTGGTGCAGATGTTTGTTGGAACCTGAGTTTTTAGCAAGCTGTAACCTGCACAGAGAGCAACCGAGGGTGCCTGGGTGGCGATCAAGTCTTGTGTCCAACCTCAGTGCTCTGACTGGCTCAGTTTGCCGGTGGCAGTGAAAGCTCTAAAGAGATAATAGACATCTCCATACATTTTCCTTGTCTAGCTTTCACTCTGACAATTTCATTTGAAACGATGGGCAATTGACTGTAAGCTGATGATGGTGGAAGGATTTCACTCCCGAGCAGTCTGTACTGTGGGTGAGAACCATGATGCGGGGCAGCAGTCGGTGATGTGTTCTGTTTTGGTGCAGAGCTCACTGGCTTGTGTCTGCCAGACAGAGGCTCCGCTGCAGGAGCAGGCTGACACAACACTTCCCACTGGTGTTAATGTGGCAGGTCAGTGTCCTTGCATGTAGGATGTCCAACCCTGGACCTGCAGCAGAGGCTCTTACATGCCTGATTAATTGTATTGTACTCAGAAGAGTGCGAGAGAGAGAGGAAGACGTGGGCTTTAAAGTGCTGGTGCTCAGTGCATGGCCCATAGTCCTGTGAGGAGCAACACAACCTGCTTCACATGCAGAGCAGGGAAGAAGGAGAGGCTGTTCCCACTTCCCTGCACGCAGCCGCCTCCAGTTACAAACACGGCCATTTAAAAACATGTAAAAATCATAAGTGAGAAAGCAGCTGTGCACGGCTTCAGCAAAATGCTGAATTGCTGCATCACTGTGGACTCTAAATGACAATAAACCTTCCACCTCTCGTAAATTAAGCAGGCGTTCAGAAAAAAAAATGATCTCTACTGCTGCAACTTTTTATGGATGTTTGGTAACTTTAATCATTTTGCAAAGTGCAATTCCTGGTCATAAATTCTCTCCCAGGCACAGATTTAGGGAGAGCTAAAGCACTGCAGTGAGTTGATAGGTAAGTTTTAATCTGACAACACCAAAAAGTCTATTAGATTTATCTGGAGGCAGGGGCTGCCCGGTAATTACAGCATGGCAGGCTGAGCTGAGGCACTGAGGACCAGAAGGTGACTTTATGGTGTGTCCCTGGGTCCAGGTGAAGAACTCTGACACCCTGGATCTGAAAAAGTGATTCTTGAGCTCACTTATTGTGTAAGATCTCGGAGTTCAGTGAAAGGCAAGGGCATGTCAGGGGTAGCCGTGACCTTGTGACCAGCACCTCGCAGCCATGCAAGAGAAGTAGCATAGTCCTTCTTTCTTCCTTTTGTTTTTAATACAAAAAATGCCACGCGTGTATCCATCTGGTTATGATTTTCCACTTTGCAGCAGTATGCTTTATTCTTTCATAGTGCTGGGCATTCAGGGGTCTGCAAACACTTTACTCGTTTGACTTTGTCAATGGTAGTTTAATTATTCCTGTTACAAGGATGGGCTGTTTGGGGCAGGCAGTGCTTCGCCTGGTTGTGTAGCAAACTCAGGAATGAAATGGAGATTTTCTGTCTCTTTCTCTGTTGTGCAAACCATTGACCAACATTTCGCTCCAAACATGGAGTGGACACACACTTACTACACATAATGGGGCACAGAATGAGGACGAGGAGGTAAATGCAAAAGCTGCTCTCTGGCATGTTGTTCCTTTGTTAAGTTGTTGATTAGCTGTGAATTAATTCAGAACAAATTATTTCAGTGGAAATGTAGGAGTGAGAATGGAAAGGGAAAGGAGTTTGTCTGTGTTCCTGGATAGGGGCCGATGTCCTCGATCAGCAGCTGGTGGAGATGGACTCAGGTACGCATGGTGGAGCATCTGGTCTGCATTGAGCTCTTCCTTCTGCTTGCTCTGCGTGAGCTCTTCTGTTGGTTTACTCACAGGATAATGGGGAAAAATGACCCAGTTCCTGAAGGATGCTTTGTATGTTGTTTGTCAACGTTGCTCATTTGCAAATGAACTGCAAAAACAATGCATTGTGTTCTGTGTGGAGGGTCAGAGCACTTGGGGTCTTACCATGGGATGATGAGATGTGAGGGGGAAGGAAATCTGAGGCTTCCTGAATCTGTATTCCTGATACAAGCTGTTCTGGAAAGGTCAGCTCGACTCCTTTGTTTTGAATGTGTCCACCAGAGAAATGAATTCAAATCACACTGTAGCTCCTCTTGGATGCTGGGTGGCCATTTGCGTTAAGGGCAAGTATCTGACTTCCTATTCAAGCAAGTAGGAGGTGCTGTGAGGATTTGAGTAAAATCCCTCCAGAGGTGAAGAAAGAACTTCAAGCTTTTAAATTTGGCTGCAAGTCCTCATTGGCAGGACTGGGATGTGAGCACAGGGGGCCGGAGTGGTGCTGCCCAACAGCGCCGAACCTCTCCTGCCAAATCAATTAGAGATGGCACTGGAGATTAATTTCCCTGTTGGAAACCTGATCGTAGTTATTGCTGCTCCACCATCTCTGCAGATGTATTAGAAATAATACATTTTTTTCAGTGTGTGAAATGATTTCTACTGGTAACCGCATTTGTTTTTTCTGTGGCTGTGTTTTGTTGGGTTCATTGCGAAGCAGCAGCTCGGTGGTATGGCAGGGTGCAGCTAACCATGCTGCCTTCCTCTGAGTTAGTCTGTTCTGTAGACTTTAGTTAATAAGCTTAACATAAACTGAACAGCAGCAGATCGTTCGTTTAACAGGAAAAGCTCGAGCAGTCAGTATTAGAGATGAGAAATGCAAACGAACCGTCAGCACTATTGGAACACTGACTTCTCACGTTGATTTTGGACTTTTTGATATGTAACAATTACCAAATTGTGGTTTGTTTTGGGTTTTTTTTTTCCCCCAAAGTGCACAGGAACGTTCTCTAATGATGCTGTAGCAGGGGGTTAACAGCGCTGCTGGATGCGGCGTGCTGGCAGGACTGCATCCCTTCCCAGGGAGAGGAGTCTCACGGCACAGCTACGTGCAGAGGGAGCGTTGTAGAGGCTTCCCAGCATCACATCTATATTTAGACAAAGCCCTTTTTGCTTCCTTTTATCATTGTGTGGGTATGGATCATGTTAATATCAAGTTACATGTGCATATGGATAGGAGAGCATACACTCAACACGGGCTTTCTGTTCAGCTCCAGAGGCAAAACCACATATCTGAACGCTTACAAAACAGGAAACCATAGCTCCTAAACTCACCTGGGGGAGACGATGTTTGCAGTTATATACAGTATCATTTGGCTCAGGAGCAATTCTACCTTCCAGTGACAATTTAAGGTGACATTTCCAATGCTGCGGAAGAAAAATCGCCTCTCTGGATAAAAAAAAAAAAGAAATAAGGCTTTATAAAACAAAGGTATAAAGGCACAGTATCGGCATTAGACAAATGAAATTAATGCTTCCAATATTTTTTTTAAAGCTCACTCATATGCATCAACCATTTATGAAACGGTATCTCATCAAGTATGA
Source organism: Pavo muticus (assembly GCA_016647715.1). Taxonomy (NCBI): domain Eukaryota; kingdom Metazoa; phylum Chordata; class Aves; order Galliformes; family Phasianidae; genus Pavo; species Pavo muticus. The sequence goes on along the minus strand of JACDJE010000166.1, from coordinate 551,117 downwards.
ATATTGTAGTTATATATTAGCAAGCTGTCTTGATGGCCGTTCCGGCGCCTTATTGCACTATGCACAAGGGTAGCATTTTTGGGATAAAGTTAACCTTGCAAAATGTATTATGGCTCACTAATGTATCCTCAACTGCCTGATAAAAGGCCTTGCCCCCAACAACATATGAATATTTAAATTATTGTTAATTATTTATAGTATATTTTTATTAACACTGACTTGCAGCGTGGCCATGTAGCAGACAAAGCTCATTATGTTCCAAGTTTGAACATGCATCTCACACAACGTTACTGCAGCTGAATGGAAAATAATGCTGAAACTTCCATGGTTTCGTTCTGTTTTGATTTTGGTGAGAGTGAATCTGGAAGAAATTCATTGGAATTGGTCGCTGGTCAACTTGATCATTTTGGGGAGAGATTCTAATATTTGGGCGCATGTTAAACTAAAAATTGCTGTTTCTAATAGAAGCATGCAGAAAACAAACCTCACCTGTCCTCTTTCTGTGGCACTGAGAACCTCAGTTCCTCTCTATGCTGTCTGTACAGGTAGGCAAGATTTCACCCAGTACAGAACCTGGCTGGGGATAATTTAAAACAAAAATAATTATATTTCTATATCTTGCCATTGAAGATCCAAGTGATGGATCTTACAGCCCTCTTATCTAAGACTCAGCTCCACAGTCTCATGTTTTTCATTACATTTAACCTAGGTTACCCTGTTTTCTTTTTATCTCCTTATTCATGGTGTGAAAATGCATTTCTCCTCCCTGATAATCAGATATGTCCTATATTTGCCACATTTTTGTGAGCTATTTAACCACTTCCTGACCGAGCTAGGAGTTCTATTCTGCATTTTCCATCAGTTTTCCTTTCAGCTTATATTTTACTATCCTTGCCTTCCCTTGTCATTTCTACAGTGAGTGCTGGGACTTGGTCCATACACCTACCTGGATAGACAGGTTTATTGCTCAGGCAGCACGTCACGCACAAACTAATGCAGTCTTCCATATGAGCTAACAAGAAATCCTATGAGGTGGGATTTAAGTCTATCTGGTCTGTAACACAAGGTGATGCCTCTGCATCTGTTGACAAGATTTCATTAGCCTTTTCTGTAGCCGTATCTTCTTGCAGAACCATATCTAATCTTCACTTTGCTGTCTTGGCTAGATCTCTTTCAGCTCTGCAGCTTCTTTGGATCTCCTCTCTCTCGCTGAGTGTCTGCATTGTGGATTATTTTCCCTGGAGGTATTAGTGTATATTTTTCCATATATGAAGATAATAAATGGAAGAAGCGGAGATGAAAAGAAAAACAATTACTTGAGGGCAGAAATAGAAAGAGATACAAAGAAAAGACTGACAGGGAGATAAGCAAAAAGAAAAAAAAATCAGGGAAGAAGAATATGGAAAAATGAGAAAGGAGTTAAATAATCAGAATAAATTAATTAATCAAAGTGCAGATCATGTGGACTAGAATAGCAAAGCAGCAACACGGAGAGCTAAAAGGAGACAGGGATAAGGATAATGAAGGATAAGTTGAAATGTAATATATATTTTCAAAATAATGCATTTGAAAGCACTGTGTGACTTGTTAGACCTGACAAGGTCTGGCTCAGACTCTGGGGATTGTAAAGCTCATGACAAGGGGTTATGAGAAACATCATTTTTTCCCTCAACAAAAGCAGTGATTCTTACTGTGATTTTTGTTGGCAATTTAGACCTCCCAGATTTCTGTGAGGGTGACTCAAGATTTTTATCCCTGTATCACAGATAAGAAAATGTGGTCTAGAAAGGTTAAGTGGACTGGCAAAGGTTACAGGGGAGTCATTACCAGGAAACACGTATTTCTGATCTCGGGGTCAATGAGCTAATCCCAAAGTTTCTGCAATGCTGCATTTAAAGAAAAGGAATTCTTGTCAATTCCCATGCCTTTTCTCCACAGTATGGATGCTCTTTTACCATCGGGATTAATCATGATTTGCTGACCTCTACTTCGACCAATTTCCTTCAGATATGTGTTCAGATAATATCCGTATCATCCAATCAAATCCATTGCCTGAAATGAAGAGAGTTGCTAGAAAAAGAGATCAGTTTGCTTCTCTCCTCCTGTGAGCACCCAGCATGGAATGCAGCCGGCTTTCTGGAGAGATGGGACTGCAGACCACACTTTGGGAACCCAGAGCCTGGAGCAGGTGCTGGGAAGGGCTGTGCTGGGGGGAAGGAGCCCATCAGCAAACAGAGCCGGCTGGGGGGAGCGCGGTGAGGGCTTGGTTCAGTAACCGAGTTGCCTACATTCAAAGAGCTAATGTACAAGATATTACTGCTCAAGGCATTCTCACTATTGCCAAGGGCTTAATATGATTTGCATAGTGCATATGGGTATTCCTAGGGGAGAATGACAGAGATCATTAAATGAAAACAAATAATAAACAAGCTCCTTACAGCCCCCACAGGTACATAAATATGACTCTACACGGGGCACGCAGGCGAAGATAAATGGCTCGGTGTGTGTGGGGTGAGGAATCCGTAAAGCAGGCTTCATTTTCCCCTCTGTCCGCAGACAATGCGTTCGCTCACTGCTAAGGAGGGTCAAGTGACTGTCACCAGCTCTGCACCGAGGAGGTGTAACCTGTGTCGCAGCTGCCAGCCTCGCTGGCTTGAAAAGGTCAGCTCCCCAGGCACAGGTGGCAATGTCACGAGTTGAGAGCATGAGGGCCTCTGGAGTGCATGGGCAGCAGGCGGTGAGCACGCGCAGCCCGCAAAGCACCGGGCGTCAGGAGGCCTGGGAACAAGCAGGTGCCTGCATGGAGCTGCACATTCCTTCCTCTTTAGGAGGTGTTCAGATCCCAGGGAGTGCTGTGATGTTGCACGGGAAGATCAAGGACGCCGGGAGCCTTCCTGGGTGTGATGCTGTGGCCTTGGTGCTGTGGTTCAGATCAGACTAAAGCTTAGGAAATTCCTTTAACGGTGACCTTTCCTGTGATCAGATCACAAAGATTTCCTGTCACTTTGGTCTGGGCTAGATTTGAAATTATGTCTTAGAAGTGAAAGACACAGTGAATTAATCAAGAAGATTAACGCCAGTTATTGGCTCCAGCCTTGTAGTACTCTGTTTTCTACAGGAAATCACAAATAAACATAGAAGGTGTGTTTATCATATCCCACCCAACAGTCAGATATTTGTTTAATTACAGATATTACCAAACAAACAGAGCTTTCTTGATGTTTTGGTGAATTAGAGGTCATCTTGCACCCCCACAGGAACTCAGACCAGCACCAAACAGCTCCGTATCAGAGTAATGCAAGCTCTCTGTTATACTTACTGTTTAGTTAAACTAATGCCTATAAATAAAGTTGAAACAGGAGAATATTTTTCTTATTTTCCAAAGAGAAAGGGTAATATTTATCCTTACTCTCTCGTACGAAACACTCATAAATTGGGTAGAAGGAGAAATCTTCAATATCAGAGGGAGTTTATAAGATATTAAGTTCACAAAACTTAATTGCTACGCTAAGTGTAAATGGTGATTAGAATGCAGCTTTCCAGCGCTCAGCACTATGACATGATGCTTCAGGTGGACCCACTGCTGTCATCTGAGGCTGTCTCTTCCAAGTCAACATGATGGAGTCTTTCATTTCATAGTTTAAAAAGTAGCTTTGTGCTGAATTCCACATCCTCTGGTAGGTATTTGTTTTGTTTTTTATGTGTCTATGATGCTGCAGTGAGGATGGCATTGGCAGTGGGGAGCCTGGTGCATGGTGACCTTGGCAATGCCCTGGGGCTGGGTCTGGTGCTATGCCTGGGCCTGGGTCAGGGTCTGGGCCTGAGCCTGGGCTGCCCGTGTCCATCAGTCTGTCAGAGCCACAGCCTGGGGCTCCGCAGGTGTTGTGGCAGGACGGGGCTTGATCAGTTCTGAAGATACTCAAACAGTAACAGCTGAAGCTGTCAGGAACTTTGCTTGCTGGGGGTTTGGATTTTTCCTTCATGCTTCTAATTTCAGACAGCAAAGTGGAATTTTGGGGGTTGTAAGTGATTTATTATGACAGCATATTCTGAAAGATTTTCCCCATTTCTTTCTGATGCCGCTTCCCCAGCTGAAAGTTCAGTTTGGATTGCACATATGTACCCAAAGCATCCCCTGGTACCTGAACTGCAGAGCTAAAACGTGCCTGAAAGCTCATTTAAGAATAGACAGGACGCTCTAGAATTTCTTAGGTGCTCAGAAAGGGAAAATCTAAACCCTACAGAGCTGCTTCCCCAGTCCCAGTGCCTGCACTGAGGTCACTGGGTGCATTTGGGAGTGCCTTGAAATGGATTTTTTGCAGTGTTTTTGGTTCTGAAGTGCTGCACACCTCATGTCTAACAAACAAATAGTTAGCATCTGAAAAAGAGTATCAGGACATGAAGACAAAAGGAAACGTTTAGAGCATGTTAGGAATCCGGGGCCATCTTTTGGAAACCATAATGGTTAACCTGGTCACCTTAGGACTGACTTAATGTATAGGTTAGGTTACATCAAGGGAAAAATCCAGAGTGCTGAAGAGGTTTCATATACTTTCTAAGAGGGATTGAAATAAAGCTGGAATCTGCTAATTGACAGGTAGAGGACACAACAGTGACTGGACTGAGGAACTTTCTGCCATGTTTTCATTTCTTTCATATTTGTGGTATTTTCTGCAGGCTTGGAGAGTTGAGGCCATTCAAACTGGAAAGCTGGGAATGAAAGTTCATTTGAGCAGAGGATGCACCACAAACGCGAACCAAGCATTAAGAGCAGCAGTCTGCTGTGTTTAATTGCCCCTGCAACTTTTATTTTTCTGTCTACTCATTTTTCCTAGGTTGGCATTTTTGTGGATGAATTCCACTGGGAGTTGAGGACTTGCTGTGACTCTCACTCTTACTTATAGGAGTTTTGCCTGCAGCAGTCACATAGTTGAAAAATATGGATCCATGTGACTGCTAAGAGACCACTGAGAAGCCAAGTAAGTAGGACTCATGGCCATTTTGCAATTCCACCTCATTAGACATGTTTTGGGGCTTATGATTGTGCTGTGAGGATAAATAAGTATAAATATTATATTTGCCTCCAGGTTATCTTTAAAAATGTATTTCTCTCTCTCTGTCACCCTCCCCCTCTTTCTTTCTTTTTCTCCTTGTTTTTTTTTCCCAATTTTCAGTGTAGTCTGTCAGCCCCAGCTTAGGTGAGTTATCCGCTCCATGGCCTCACGCTGTGGTGGCCCAGCACAAGGCATTCTGTTGTAGAGGGTTGCCTTCTGCTGCCAATTACCCAAGGTTCTAGAAAGCAGAATATATAGCAGTACGATTAAGCCCAAGCCTGAGTAGAAATACACACAACCTCAAAGGAAAGTGTTACAGAAAATATTTTACTTGTCCAGATTCTACATCTTCAAATAAGATATATATGTAAAAAGTAGTAATAGTTATCTTTGTATCTTTTGAGCAACTCTTGTGAATTACCTTTGAGGTACAGAGGAGTGAGACAGTACAACAAAACTTGGCTAAATGTGTACCAAAACTGACATTGTTGCACTGCTGTTGGTCTTTTAGACATGAAGTGGAAACTCTCTTTGTTTAACACACACACACCTGTGCATCTCCAGTAGGGTTAATGTGATTGTGCCAATCCAACCCCAGCTGAGGACCTGCCCTCTCTTCTCTTTACCTCGATTTAGTGTCCACGTGTTTTCAAAGCTGAACAAATTCATGGAGGAAGAAGCCATGGGATGCTACTGAGAAAAAGACACCGCTGCTGATTTAGGATATTCTTGCACTGGTTGCTGGAGACCGGGAAGTATCCGAGTGATGCAATGCTTCTGTGGTCTGTGCAGGCTTTCTTGAGTGGGCGCTGTTAGTCTCTGTTAGACATGTAATACATGTAGCTTTAGTTTGGCTTGGTGTGCTCACTCATGCGTGTTTCTCAATGTTGCTGTTATGGCTGCTGCTATTGGGACAGACCTCTTTGTATCCTGCTCTTCTTTTTTTGGTTGTCCTTACAAGCCTTACGTGCATTTTGCCTTCACTCCAGTGAGAAGATCTCAAATAGTGTCATGAATATAGGTTTGGGCTTGTGCAACTGTTACCACTCAGCTCCATTTTTCCCCATTTCCATTTCTATGCATCTAGGGGTTTGAAATAGTCATTTGACTGCCTTGCTTTAATTTAGCTTTAACTGAGATGGCGTTTTACATGGTGGTCTACCTTTCAGCATACAGCCCTCACAATGAGTCTGCTGTGAATGGTGCTGTAGGAATTCACAGGCCCTCAGTGTAACAGATGCTGTGTGTTGGAAAAGCCAGAAATTTGTGAGTTGGTCTTTTGAGCCAACTGCTATGATGCAACAAGAGCAGCTCCTTTAAAGGAGAAAGCAGCGCTAGGTTTTGTATAACTTACATGTTTATTTTGGCTCATTGATGTTTCCAGGAGATGATGCCAAGAAATACTGCTGGCTTTTTGTATTCAAATTTTAAGAGGATGTTTAGTGTTTGGAGCTGGTGCAGCTCTATAATGTGGGTCTGCATTACCACGAGGTGGCACTGCGCAAGGTCCTAAGGATGTGTTGGTTGTAGCACTTCGTTATCGCATTGTCCAGGAAATATATATGTTAAAAGGTCATGCAAACGTGCCAGAGGATTTCTGTATCCACAAATGCTACTTCATACTCTCATGTACTGTTGGGCAGGACGTGCTCGAAAGTGTTGATGCTCAAAGTTTGAATTCTGTCCATTGGAAGGACTGCAATCCTATCTTGAAGGATCAGGAAAAGGTTCTAGCAATGGCAGCCCCACTGTTCTCCATTTCTGCCTCTCCTAAATAAAGCTCCAACCATGAAAAGAGCAGAGAAGGATCCTGTTCATTTCTTAATGAACAGCTGTCATCCAGAAGGCTTTGCACGTCTCCTTTTTTCCACTGGTGCACAGAGCTGCTGTACGTAATGCCCACCTACGAGATGCTGGATGTAACCTTGGAAGGATCCAAGTTCCTCCAGGAGCAGCACCCTTTAGCTCAGAGCCACACACATACAGGTCTGTACCCAGTCCTGTGGGATGCATACAATGGTATTCTGTCTGTGCTTGGGCTGGGCATTGGCCTTCAAATCCCAGAAAGCTTCCTCACAACGTTAGCAATGCTTTTGACTCTGTGAAGGACCCTCTAGGTAAATAAAATCGAGATGCAGCTTGTAGCATTTCTGCAGTGTGGGACAGGCTTTGGTTGTAGTTCCTGTTATTGTCTGTTTGCTCCTCTTCCAAGGTGTAGTTTCAGGTTTTTTAACCTCTAAGAAGATTAGTGTCTTTTTTGGTTCTTAGAGTGAAGCAGGTAACATCAGGCTGCACGGATAATGAAAGTGACAGCGTCTGGGGGAGCTCTGTGGCACTGCACTGTAACACATTTGCATTTATCAGCTCAGATTATTTCAAATGTTTGTCTTCAGGAGGTCAGATCCCCTGCCCTGAGAGTTTATGTGACCGAATCCCAGTGTGCTGCCCACAGATCTCTCAGAAAGAGACCATTTGGCTGCTTGTGTGGTGGCTCTTTGGTTCATGCTGCTGAAGAGAGACAGCCCCGCTAAGCATCTGAGCGTTGCATCATCTCTGAATGGCTTTTTCATACCAGGTACAACATTTATCAAAACCAAGCAAAATTCTGCTCAGCTTCAAGTATTTTTCTTCAGACCTTGAGCTCTTTTTATAGATTTTCCAAGTTTCTTCCCCTTTCTTCAAGAGCCCTCAGTGCTTTTCCATTGCACCCTTCTCCTCTTTGTCCCCCAAACTCTCTTGGCTGATTTACCATTCAACTCGCTCCCTGCTGCTTTGATGCTCCTGCCATTGAGGTCCAGTAAAACTTCACATCTTCTCACTGCTACAGATAGAGGCACAAACTGATTTCTTTCTCATTTCCTGAAATCACAGGAGGAGAATTTTGCAAAATAATTAAAATTGCGAATTGCTTGTTTGCTTGAGATCAGATTTATTCCAAAGGGTGGCTGCTCTTTGAGACTGGAAGGAATTCTTGAGACATATTTTGAACAGGGTAAGCATTTCTTCAGATTATTCCCAGCATAATATGCCAAGGGGAATATGGTGCATTTATTTTTTCCTTAAAAAAAAAAAAATCAATGGACTGAAACATTCCCTCTAGACCTATAATATTTATTTCAATGTTCTGTCAATAAATATAACAAGGTTAGTTTTCTATCAGGTTAGCTGGAAGAATCATTTGAGGGAAGCTCTATTTGGTAAGCTCGATTGCAAAAAGCAATCAATAAGAAAAAATTCCCTTGTTGTTATTGAAGAGAAAAATGGAGCTCTGAGGAGTTGTCCCAGGACAAGTATTTATGTCTCCTCCGCACAATCCTTTCACGGGCACCTGAAGGCCGTTCTGCCTTCCCAGCTTCTGCTTCCCAGTGCCAAAATAGGGAACGAGAAAGCAAAGCCTAGACAGTGCTTTGCTTGAAGCAGCATCATATTCTGAATGCTGCAGCCCTGTTCTTGTTCAAAGGGATATCCCTGTTGGCTTCTTTTGTGCACTACCCAAATCATAATCCCTTGCAACAGATCCTTGTGTAAAATCTTAATGGTAGCGTTTCCCAGTTTCACTGGCCTCTTGCAGAGAGTTCTTTAAGAGGAACGCAAAACTCAGAATGCAGTCTCACCATTTTATTTATAATACTGAAGAGAGCCAGACTAGCCTGTCCTGCTGGAATCATCCTTCCTTGGCGTTACTGCTGGATGTGCCAGAGGCAATGTCCTGCCCGAGCCCTGTGCTGCGGGCTCGCCTCTGCTCTTCTCAGAGATGAGACAGCAGGGAGGTGTGACAGCCTGTATACATCTGAAAGTACTCTCACGTCTTCCGTGCAGCTGTAATATCCAGTTGGCCCAGAAGTGATGAGATTTGTCATCACTTGGCACGCAAGAATGGAGAAAGTAGAGCCAGAATGGAAACAAACACTGAGCGTTTTTAAATGAAAATGAGAAACAAAACTATGAGGTTTCTGCACCCAATCATGATAATGCACTCTAAGGCTACCTCCCATGTGAGTGCATTTTCAGCTCAGAATAGTTTGGGGGACAAAGAAGGATCCATGCAACATTTCCCATATGAGGATAATATCCCCTCATTGTTATCAATGACTTCTGTGTATTCTGCAATATCTATTGTAAGCTACTGCAATGCATAGAACTACAAGCTGTATGTTTCTAACCTGCCTGCATTACGTTTTACAGTCTAGTTTTGATAGGAGCTTGCTTTTTGTGCAGTTTGTTATTACGGCACTCTGAGGAATATGAGGAAGGTACTTGGTCTCTTGCAGGTGGAAGTAGTGGCATTAAAGCCCCATCTGCACTGATATTAGAGACCCTTGTTCTGTGTGCAACAGTGAGCAAACCAAACTCAGCTGGTGTCATCCTCATCCATTTAAGCTGAGTGGATGGGCTCAACTGGCTTGAAGTTGTGCAAAAGTGTTACGGTTCTGGTGTGTGTGAGCTGTGCTGGAAGAGCTCCTGCATGGTGCATATAGGAGGGCCAGCTGGAGCTGCTCTACGCATTGTGAGAGCTGTGATGGCACAGTGAATGCACGCTGATTTAAGGCAGTCCACACCAGATCATCCGAGAGCCAGTTCTACTGGGTTCTTTCAGACTTTGTGTTTTAATCTTCCAGATGGAAGACTGGAAGGCAAACTGGAATTTTGCAAGGCGAACAAAACAACAGAAGCAAGAAGTTGTGTTACTGTGGTCAAAATAAAGCATTTGAAAGTAATTTCTCAGAGGTGGCATCATGCAGCAGGCGGGAGGGAGACGTGAGCAGAGCCCCCTTCCTTCGTTCGGTTGGATCAATGCATTGACAAGAGCCCACTCTTGTGGGAGCAGTTGGCCAGAATTGTTTCTGTAATATATTCTGCTGCAGCAAGTGGGGAGATAGCAGAGGCAGCCCAAAGGGATGGCCAGGGAACAATATAAAGGATGAACGTAAAATAAATTTCTGTGATTATAAGTAGTCACTGAAGTGGAGCTGGGGAAAAAAAATATAAGAGTATAGAGCTAATAAAGAAAAATAGAAAAGCTAATAAGAATAAAGTCAGCACTTGATGGTACAAATTTTCCCTTCAAAACATAGCCAAAGATTTTGGGGAGAATCCTGTTAATATCGCTTCATTAGCATTAATGGAAGGTCCCAAGGTTTTGGCTTATTTAGTTTGTTTTTTCAAAGAACTTTTGAGTGTAAGAAAGACATTATTGTTGTGATTATTATTATTATTATTATCAGATTTCTACTGATAGGAGGAGGAGAAGGAGGGAAAGCAGCGGGACCCACAGCCACACAGTTTGGTCATTGCAGGATTCAGTGCCAGGAGGGCCCCGGGGGAGCAGCTGACACTGAGCAGGTGCTGATAGCCCCAGGTTTCCTACTTGCTAAAAGCACTTTTTCCCAATGATTTCATCTTCTGTGTTAGCAGCAGTCTTCTGAATGCTGCATGCAAAGCTGCTGCTGGCTCTCCTCTGTCACCTCTTGCTGTGTGAGGTGCTGTACAGAAATGTCTGGTAAGGCACGCTGCTATTTAGCCCTTCTCTTCAGTTTGCCAGCTAGAGCAGAAGATCTTGACAATGTATACATACAAGCTAATGCTAGGCAAATTGCTGCTCCTGTTATGATCTGATAGCTGAATTGCTTTTCCAAAAACGGTGATCGCTCTCTTTCAAATCTCTTCTCTGTTAACCTAAGAAAATGATTCACAGTGACAGAGGAAAGAGAAGCAGTTTTCCTAAGGTCGTGATCTCGTGGCCTGCAGAGAGAAGGGAGGTCAGAGCCCACACAGAGTGCCATGCCTGGGCTGTTCGGGGGGACATCGCAGGGACATCACAGGGCAAAAATGCATCGTGTAACTCTCCGCTTTAGGCTAACCTTGGTGTTTGACAGAGACCACCAAGGAGCCAGCGTGACAGTGAATACTTCACACTGTTCTTCATGATTCCTGTACAGGCAGCTAAAAATGGGCTTTAAATAATTCAGTCTCCTTCATCAGTGATGGGGGTGGTTGGTTTTTTTTTCGGTTTACGTGCAGTTTCACATTCAGGAAAGGAGTGAAAATAAAGCTTAAAGACAAAGTAGAAACAAAGTTTTAATAGCACATATCAGCTTTTCATATGTCAGCATCTTCCAGCAAGTTAGGGATTGCATGGTGCTGCTCTTGGGTGAGGTCAGGGGGTCCTCCCATAGGCCTCCAAATGCAGTGGGAGCGATGAAGTGACATCATCCTCCAATATTCTACTGCTACGTTAATTAAATTGTAACTTGGGTTTAACTGAATACTTAAGCTTGTGATTTTCCTAGAAGCCTGGTGTTCCAACAGCTGCAGAAATGTGTTAACTCTGTATTTGCCAATGCCATTAAAGATAAGAAGAAATAAATCTATGCAGATGCCCTGTGCTACAGTGGATAAGTGATTTTCCACTACAACAAAAGATAAAAGCCTATTCATTGAAGTGCAGCTAGAAATGATTTCTAATTGGTATGAAAGAATCCTTAAATCTGTACACCACTTTTAACATTTGGGGCTTAAATTACAGTTAATAGTTCCCATAAAAGAGGCGACAGGAGAAATACTAAAATTCAGACTCCTGTCCCTCCTGCCTATCTACTCTGCATCAGGCTTCCCCCTTCACACATTCTGCATGCTCCTTGCAGGTTTGGCCAAAACTGAGGGAGTTTTAATGTTAAGATAAGCATTCATTCAGTAATCAGAAGTGGATGAATATGCAGAGTCATATTCTCCAGATCCCTTTCTCCTAACCTGTTCTGCACAAAGCATGGAAATAAGAACATCTTTGCTTGTTGGCCCGGAGCAGCAGTTTGTGCTGGTGTCTGGAGGTAAGGCTTGGATCTCAGGAAGGCTCTCCCTTTCTGGGGCATCATGATGGTCCCAAAGGTACCAGCACTGCGCTTCACTGCTTTATTTTTGAGGTTGTTGGAGCTAATGGAGCCATCGTGAGTGAAACATAAACCAGCAACAAACTAGCACATGCCTTGGGCAACAAGCAGCGCTTTCTATTTTTTTTATATATCATTCATCTCTGGAGTATCTCTCAGCGATGTTTGATATGACAAAAGGCTCATCCTTAGATACCGAGTTTGTAGCCCAGCATAAATTAATGAGAGCAGAAAGTTCCCCCTAAACTTCCCCAGCGTGCCTCTACCTCAACTCTCCTGCAGCCATTGGCTGCATTGTGCCCAGTGTGGTGGAGCCCCGAGGTGCCCCTGGCCCACAAGGGATGTATGACCTGTGTGTGCGGAGAGGACCCACCATTAGCATGCTAGGATTGCCTCTCTGCCTTCTGTTTTTACAGGTGAATATTAATGAGCAGTGACACCTGGGCTTCTCAGCACTTTAATTACAGGTGGGATGCTCAGAGTTAATGTTGTCACTCCGGTGTGGTTTTAGCTGTACTGTCAGGTTTCTCTCTAGGTCATTAAATTCCCTTTTGCATTAAGGCTTTATTTCTGCACAACCTTGTAACTTAAAAGTCAGTCCAGTTACCGCAGCGCAAAGGATGGGTGGCACCCAGCTGAGCGTGGATGAAACCTGCTCTTGTGTGAGGCATCTGTAGGAGCACTAGCAGTCCTGTTTCATTCCTAAAGATTTACATGAAGCCGGTATCTGCAGCATTTTGTCAGCACAGCAAAATTGCCCTTGGATTTTTGCACTTCTTTCCCCCCCCCCCAGCATTTCTCACAAAAAGGTACCCAGTGTTACCCACCCTGGTTGTGCTGCGAAGCAAGCAATCCATCATACTGCATGCCAAGCCCATAAGAAAACCAGTGGTAATCCACTTGCTGTGAGATTTTCCTCTTCACCCTAAAGATTCTTTTCATTAAGAGCGAATTCTAAGTGGAATCCTTTGTATTTAAGAGTTCTGTGATTCTTGAATTTTTCTCATAAGCACAAGCTAATGTGCACATGCAGCGTGTGCCTGCTGTGTTGTTTGTACTCACAGAGCTGGTTTTAAGCAAATGCATCTTTTATCCACAGAAGTCAATAATAAAGACTGGCCACTGCGTGAAAGCAATCTCAGAAGTCGAGTGAGAAGAAAACTTCCCATCATTCCCGATCTGTATTTTTGTGGCTTTACAAGAATGCTGTTGAATCTGCACTGGGAACAGAGTAGCTGCATCTTATTTATAGCTCTGTTCCGTCTGGTTCATTTCCTCTAACTTCCCCACAGAATGATATGAATGAAAATGACACTATTGACTATGTGGATGACAATAAAAGACCTTATAGAAATAAGGGTTTTATAGTTTCAGGACTAAGGGAATCAAAAGCGTAAGAGTTATGATCTCAGAGACCAGGAGGAGAGCCGGGCTGCGCAAGCTGAAGAGGTCCCAGTGGTGGATCCATTCTGGGTTTTGGTGTGGGTTTTTCTTTCTTTGTTTTTAAACACGACTTCACAGACTACAAACACATATAAATGATGTGAACTTTGAGAAAGACTTATGAGGGCATAGAAACTCCGTGTCGTAGCTGCAGTCCTTGTTTTCATTTCAGCCAGGTAGCAAGGCAGAATTAATTTATACAACATCTCCATCAAAAGGAAGAAAGAAAGAAAATTATTTTTAGGTATTCTTATTTTTAATTTTTGGGAATGATTTCAGAGGGAGTCCCACATTTGGAAGCTTTCAGGTAGGCATCCTGAATGCAGCAGAGGGTGGTGACGCACTGGAACAGGTTGCCCAAGGAGGCTGTGGATGCCCCATCCCTGTAGGCATTCAAGGCCAGGCTGGATGTGGCTCTGGGCAGCCTGGGCTGGTGGTTGGTGACCCTGCACATAGCAGGGGGTTGGAACTGGATGAGCATTGTGGTCCTTTTCAACCCAGGCCATTCTATGAGTCTATGATTCAACTAAAAAGTATTTACTGTTTTAGGGAATTTTCTTTATACAGACAGATGTTTTCTGGACTAGACACCACTGATGGCAGTGACAGACTTATAATGGAAGTGAGCAAGTACTATGACATCTTCAGGGTAATTTGAAGTGAAAATATTCAGACCATTTGTAATAACTAAGAGGTAAAGTTACACTCAATTATATTATTTTATGAATGATTCTATTGGGTATTAATGATACAAAGTACACACAGCTATCTTGTTACACCCGCCCTGGTCTTCAATGACATTTTGATATACATATAACCATCAAATTCATAGAAGAAAATCAGGGGTGTATAGAAGATGCATTACCACCATGATGTAATAAAGAAGGAAACTTGAATTTCCTGAAAATGAACTATGTGCTGTCAGGTAAGAGACTAAAACAAGAGGAACGTTCCAGCTTGATGGCTTTTAAGGAAGAAAGGCTTTTTGGATGCTACAGAATTCTATCAGACAAGCTTTGTTTCTGATGGTGCCCTTGAGTCAGGTGAGGAGCAATGAAAGCTGAGAGCTGTGCCTGGCTGTGCAGCTCTTTGGCCTTGCAGATTTAACCCATCCACTCCATATTTACCAAAATTGAATGGAAATGGCTTACGTTTAAGTGAATGCTTCACTACTTCGTACTGATGCGAAGGAAATGAAACTAAGAAATGAAGTAGAGCTGTGAATCAATAGGCAGGGCGACACACGGCCTGAAATCAGCACTGTGGAGCGCGGCCGTCCTGCAGCCCGGAGGTTGGGTGGTGATTGCGCCCAGCGGGGCACCTGTCCTCCGTGATGAGGGAAGAAATATCCTGAGGTCTGTCTCTTCATCACACTGTTACTGCACAGGCTAGATCTTGCATATTTTTCTTCCCTAAGTAAGAAAACTTGGCCTGCTGTATTCATATCTTTCGCTCCTTTTTGTTCTGGGTCATATTGCGTGTGTAATTTTGGGTATCTGCACTGGTTACAGCTGGGAAGCATATTTGATTTACAACCCTCTACTTAGACGTGGGTATGTGATTAACTTTGCTTGCTCCTGGATCAGAGATGATTTTAAGGCAGATCCATTTGTGTATTTACACCCGGGAACTTACAATGGAGATTTGCATTAGGATCTTTTATAGGTGATTTAATACTGCTAGCTAACAATTGGTTTAACTTCAAGTTTAACTTCAAGTTCATTGCTCAGTTGTTCAAGTTCAAGTTGGAACAGGCTGCCTAGAGAGTCATGCCCCGTCCCTGGAGGTGTTCAAGGCCAGGTTGGATGGGGCCCTGGGCAGCCTGGCCTAGTATTAAATGTGGAAGTTGGTGGCCCTGCCTGTGGCGGGGGGGTTGGAGCTTCATGATCCTTGAGGTCCCTTCCAACCCGGGCCGTTCTGTGCGATTCATGGCTGGCACGTAGTTAGTTTGCAGTGGGAAATAATCACTTTCCCAAGCACAAACCAACCAAGTGAGCAGCGCTCTGTCGAACAGCAGGCAGCGTTCTGATCTTTACATGCATTTGCATCAAGAAAAGTAGTGCAGCAGTACCAGCCGTCCCCTTACTGAACTAAATCATTGTCTGCAAGGTAAACTAATTTATTGTCTGTAAACGACTGTGCATTCAGATAAATTTGGTGCTGCATTTATTTAAGTTAGAAGATGTTTGTTTTCACTTTGCTTTTTCAAAAACAGAACATTAAGTGGCATTTACATTACTGCATGAATTCCATCAATTTTAGAGCACGTGTTTGTCAGAGTAAGATTCTGGCTGCTATCATACTTGGCTGAAACGCTAAGTGAAAGTTTCATCATGCAGGTAGAAAGAAAAGAGATCTATTATGTGATTCATCTCATTCCACACGAGCCAGCCCAGGGTCACTGTTCGCAGTGCAGAGCTTTGTCCAGTCTCATTTTTGTGTCTCTTGGGTTGAGCTCCTGCTCTGTACCATCATGATAGTGGAAAGTTAATGCAGTGAATCTCACCTAATCCTTGGGCTTGTGCCACAGATCAAAACACAGCGTGTACATATGGTTGAATTCAGCAGCAATAAATGAAGCTGGGATCTCAGTGTTCACACTGACTCAAGTTGCAAGTTTGTGGATCTTGATTACAACCAGCAGGGATCCTTCAGTGATGAGGGAAGAAATATTCAACAGCCTGTCTTTGTGCTGCGTCTGTTGGCCACCTTCCTGATTTTGAGTTAGACACGTGCAAGGTCTGGGAGTCAGGCTCCTTGTGAGGATCTTGGAGAAGTAAAGAAGGCAAAGTGGTACTAACAGTGGTGACTGCATCCTCTCCTTCTGTGATGGCTTCTTCCCTCCCTGTGCTCTGTGCCCTGAGTGAATTGGTACTGGGGCTGCACTGCTGAGATCGTGAACAGGAGTCGCATCTTCATGCTGATGCTGTATTATGGTCAGAGTCTTATTTTTGTCAGGATATAAAACGTTCAGAGAGCAGGACTGATCTGTCATGTGCTGTGCCCATCATAGCTTTCAAAATTCTGGCTTCTAGGTCACACCATCGCTGTGAACCCACTGAAATCAGCTTATGTCCAAGTTGGGAGTGAGCTCTGTAACACACCTTCCCCAAAGTGGTTAACTGCCAGAGAGTGGGAAGTGCTGGGGAAGTGCCAGCACCTGCCTGGCTTTTTGTGAATGACCACAGCTCAGCTGTCAGGGCTATACAGTAGTGTTGTATTTCTACACCTATAGGACCTGCGTACCTGAGATGGAAATGACAGGGAATATTCTTATTGAAGGAATACCTGGCTGAATGTGTCAGTAAGTTATTTTATCAAGTATAGTAATTATAATAGAAATACAATGGCAAGTTACACAAAGGCATTCCACAGGAGGGGTCCTCAGAAAACTGCTTCTTTATGTCTTCTGCTATCCCTGTGGATGTCTGTTTTGTTCTCATCCCTGCCTACACCCAAACCATCTCTGGTCTGCTCTGACCCTTCCCACCCGCCTGCTCTTGGGCATACCCTGCACAGCTGCCCTCGGCATGGGGAATTAGAACAGGATGCTTGCCATGCCATGCACAGCCCAGGACCCAGCAGGAGCTCCACCACCTGCCCAGCTCTTCTTCACACATCTCCCAGGCACTAAGTGGGAAGGACTGGAGGTAACACATTAAATGAAGCTTCTCATATGTATATTTCAGTTTGATCTAAAAAGGGAATTGAAGTCTGTTGCCTGATGCTGTTGCTTAACAAAGTGTGTTGATGGAGGCTAAGGACAAGCTGTGTTGCACTCAGACTTGGATACCCAGCTCGTTACCGCTCGTTTGGAAAGCTCCTAACAGGAGGTTGGCTGAATAGCTGGGCTGCTAATGGCAGTTCTGGGTCTAAACAGCATCGACAGTACACAGAACTGTGAGGACTTCCTCCTCTTGTTTTGGATATGATATAAAATAATGTTTTAAGGATTTTGTATGCCTTTCCTGTGTTGAACAACATCTTGTTTTGCAGCTGAAAGAAGCGAATGCCCATCAGACGAGGTGGATGTTTGGGCTGGTGCAATGTTCAGTTTTCAGGAACAGGACAGATGGAAAGTTCTCCTATTTGGAGATCTGAGAGCTCTCTGTATATAATATGTTAAAGAAGGAGTCACTGAAGGCCAGAAATGGTTGTTTTGCAACACAGCAACACATAGTTCAGTGCTTCATTGAAGAAAGTGGAATTCAGTTTTTTCCCTTGTTCCTGCCAGCCTGCTTGTGAGTGTGAGTGCATGTGTGCACCTCTGTGTGTGCACAGAATCTTTAAGGCTGGGAAAGGTGTGTGCGTGTGTGTATGCATGTTCATGTGTGCCACATCACTGATGCTCAGACTACTTCTTTCCTATTTCATTCCTAAGTTTGGGATGGAATCCTGAAACTCTGAGAGAGTGACGGAGCAGCCTGAGTTTGGCATGAGTTCCTGTGATGTTATTCATGCAAAGGTTTCTTCTCCCTGGAAGCAGCAAGTGCCCTAAAACTTCCCCACCACACCCAACCCCCAGTCCCATCTGGACTCCAGCCACTCCTCCCATTTTCTCTGTGAGCCTAAAAAGCTCTGCTGCATTCTTTTGTTCTTCTGCCTGTGCTCAGCCAGTCCGTACAATAGCGTCCTTTCTCTCAGCCCTTCCAAACCTGGCTAGAATTGCTGTAATGAATGTATAAGTGACATAAAGAAAAGCAGAGTGTAAAAGATGCTAATCAGCCTTTGTTCTTTTCAGACATGACATGCAGGACCTGAAGTATAGATTTTGTATGGAGAGAGATAGATTTTAATTAAGCATCTTAATAGAGAAATCCTTCTTGTTTTTTTCAGAATAAATTAAGGAAGTAACTTTGATGCAATATCATTTTCATCTAATCAGTAACATTCTGAAATTACCATGTTGTTTTCCATTAGAAATACCATCATCCAACAAATCAGATAAAATTATTTAACATAGCTGTATTGCAGCCTCAGCTAACATTAGCCTGGGCATGTGTATACACAGAGCAGCAGATGGGGAGTGAACTGACAAATGTTTATGGGGAGAAAAGGGCAGACAGTACCAACAATTTTACACACTTCTTTGAATGAGATGCCCATATGCAATCTAGATTTACTAATAATCAAATAAAGGCTTATCAGGTTTTTGCCATCTGCATACGGAGAGTGCAGATCACTGACACCAGTAAAAGGCAAAACGGCATTAGCTTTTACTTCTATTCACAGGTTATGAATATCTCCATTAAGACACTTGACTTTATATTTGGCATGAATTCAGAGTTCTTTGTTTGGCATAAACTGGTATGCTGACAGAGACATTCCCATCAGCTTTTATTCCATGGTGTTGGCCAGTTTTTTAACAAACAAAACAAAGCGCGTGCGGAGGAAATCACCTTGCAGAGCAGGCCCAGCAGCTGAGAGTACAGAAAGGCAATGCTGCTGCCTGGGCTGCGTGTCTTCAGTCAATGGGTAGCGTGGTTATGATGGCTTTACAGGACTGCTGTTTCTGTGGACAGATTTGCAAAGCTCACATTCATGACAGCCAGAGGCGGGCCACAGTTAACCTTGCACGTCCAAGCGCTCTTAATTGTTATTAATGTTTATTTTTTATTACAGTAGTGCCTTCAGGCAAAGGCAAGTGGGTTCTGTGTTTGTCCAAAGTGAGGGCTCGATGCAGGGAGCAACGAATGGGAACTGAGACACCTGAAGTTCAAGTGACTTAGTCAACATTGTGTATGTGAGCTGGAAACAAACACGGATCATCTGAGTACAGTCTGACTTTTGACCCACAACACACACTTTTCTCTCTAATTGCAATGAGTTTTCTGAACAATAAGGCATTGCCAGTTGAGGGGTAGGGAGTGTGACCCTCCTGACCATATCATTCAGTTCTGTCAACAAGTCACAGGAGTCTGACCTACCAAAGGCAAGGAAAGCAGAGCCCATCACGCGCCCTGTTTTCTTTGCCTGCTGTAGAAGTTGAACTGAGGGTTTGGGGCACATGAATGGGCATTACAAGAGCATGCAGCTTGCCCTCTGAGAACAGACTTTCAGGATTACTGCAGTTGTCATCATTGTTCCTTCAGTTTAGTTAGATTTTTGCCAGTTCAAGCAATAGGAACATGCAAGACTGACAGTATTTTGTAACGTGACTTGAAGTCCTGTGTAATAGCCCCCATCAAAGAAACAGTCTCTTTTTTGCCATCACAGCTGTAATGCAATTTCATGTGCTGTCCTTAAGATTGCTACACACACTGTGATTTCTCATATACAGCTGTCAGCAATAACCTTTTGTGGCAGCAGAGAGAAAAGTTCCCTGAAATACATATTTCTCTAACATATACACTTGTAGACCTTAAATCCTGTCTAACCACATACAGCTGTGTTTCTCTCATCTCTGGTGTAGTGGAGAATTGTTCTTTCTGCTTTCAGGTAGACCAGAAGCAGCCAGCATACTCTGAGACAAGGAGCTCCGATGGACTTTGCAGCTCAGCTTCCATTCTGCTCACCTGGTGCACCCTCTGCTCTCCTACATGTGCAGAGAAACATATTTTGAGTTCTGATTGTTGAAAGAAGGAAAACTTTCTGAAACTTAGTTCATAGAGCTTGCTGGAATGACATCCAACACAGCTGAAGGAAGACAGAGAAGGATAGCCAGGGAGACGTTCCCAGGAGCTTGCCATTCCCAGGAAGAAAATGACATCTCAATACTTGGGCATCCTCGACCACAGCACACTCATCTCTAGTTGAAGTGGAGCTCCACTTGGCTGGGTTGGATGCTCCAAGGTGAGATGCAGGCAGCTTCCTGGATGCGTTGTTAGTGGCACGTAAGTGATGGAGGCTCTCTGGCTGAGGAGCAGGCTCTGGTGCTCTGTGTGAGGATGGTTCCCTGCTGGCACTGTGGTTGGCAGTGAAGGACGTGGCTTCAGCACACATCTGAGCGTGTCCCCTGAGGCAGAGGGAGGGGGTTGTGCAATTCAGTCCTGCAGTCAATTTATGCTGAGTGTGAGGGCAGCCGTGGGGTTGTATGGAGAAGACGGTATAAGATAGGAGCAGCAGAGGTTCTGAAGAGGTCATATGTTAGTCACACATCTAATCGCATCGGTTAAATTATTAAATTGCATTAATGATCAAATCCCCTTTGGCTTTACATTGACAATTAGCTTGGCTCATAAGGAAACTGCCTGCCCCTTGAGTAGGGAGCAAGCTGGCATCACAGGGTGATGCGTCCCTTCTTACAGAGCATCTGTTTAGCCACCTTGCAGCTCCAGAACACCAGCTTCATTGCATTTGGGGGGACCTCCAGAAGCATTTGGCTTAACCCCACTCAGAGCAAGCTGAAGGCTGCAGGTTGCTTGCGGCAGTGCAGAAGGATGCCAGGGCAGCACAGCTGACCGTGATTCTGATGCAGAGACCAGGCGTGGAGCTGTGAGAAGATGAGCTTAAATGAAGCTCTGTAGCCTGAGGTAGATAGTGCTCATTGTGGATAAGAGTCTCCCAGTCTTTCTCATGCTACATTAGTGAGATTAGCTGATTAGTGTGCCAAGTTCTCGGTAAGAGGAAGACTTCTAGCTGAGATAAGATCAGCTTCAGAGAGACTCACCCGACAGAACTGAGTCTTGGTTTGCTCTCCGGCTGATATCATACACGTTGCCTACACTGAGCTCCCTGCGGAGAGGCCTGGCTGAATTTCTGAATCTCACATGACTTCCCAACTCTCTACTTCCCTCACTTGCAAGTTAAGTCCATTTCTTTCCCTTGACCGTGGGGCACTGCCTGTAGTGATCTGCTCTTTATGGCTCCTTTGTATGAGTGGAGTGCTGCGGCAGCCCAAGGCTTGCCAGCACTCGGCTCCCACGGGCCATAGAGTTTATTTGGTAGATGTGGCTCATTTAGAGGAGTGCCTTCCTGCACGTTGCTTGTGGAAGGAGGCTGCGTTGGTTAGTTTTATATTCAGTTTCTCTTGACTTTTACTTCAAGTGCAGCTGTGTATTAATAATATGAGAAAACAGTCCGAAGGAGAAATTAAAACTGGAAAGTGATGGTGTGAATTGGACCTCACTTTGCTCGTCTTCCCCCCTGAAATCAGGTCTGCTGGCAGGAGTGGGGTGGCTGCTGTGTCAGAATGGTTTTCCTGGCCGCTCTCTGAGGGGGCGAAATAAATTTGGGATTTTATGCATCACCAGTAGATTTTTTTTCAACTGCGAATTCTAATTGAAGGAATACCTCAAGTTCTCCCGTGCCTTCAGGATATGGCTGACAGCACTGCACAAATGTGACTGCGATCCTGATAAGCGAGAGAAATTATATGGATGCATAAGTTTACCAAAACCAGAAATAACAGAATTTTGCTGGAATGACAGATGGAACAAAACTTTCGTGAATATGGATGGAGGATGTTTTGGCGCCTATTACAGGTAAGAATGCCGTGTTATTTCTTATGTATCTGAATGCACAGTGCACATACACCTCCTGTTTTTTTTCTGATCCCACGAAGAATAATCCCAGGGGCATGCCTTAGGCCACATTTCTACCTTATTTTTAAAATTTTGGGCATAAGTTGGAATGTGCAAATTCAGGCTTACAAAGATGAGATTTGTCTTTTTACCAAGTCAGAGACGAGCAGAGAAAACTTCCTTTTCCCCTTGAAAACTGCCCTCAGCTACCCTGGCGTGGCTCTTGGCTGGGACACTCACGACTAGAATCCTTAATTAGTGTTCAGCTTTGCACATGAAAAGCAGATATTCTGTACCTCTCTGGAGGAAGGGAGGCCAACGACCATTTCAAAACCAGTCCATTGACAATCTGCTCTCTACTTCCACCACCGATTCTCCTATCTTGCATGTGAAATGAACCAGCTGTTCCTCGATTTCACAAAAGAAAGAGCGGACTCGGTGATTGAGTGTCAGAAGACGGTGCGTGTGTATTCAGATTTGTGGAGGCTCCTCCTTCATTTCAGCCTAAGGAAACCAAACCGTGTGAATGTGGAATCACCATGGTAGCACTATTCCTTCCCTGCGTGTAATATAATGTATACTCTTCTTTTCACCGAATCAGAAGTACACGATCAAAAATCCAGTTTCCTTTCGGTCGTTTTTGCTTTCTAAGAATAACACGCAGCTAACGGTTGTTATTACATAATAAACAGCAACCATTATCAATGCTTAGATTGGGAATGCTAGAACACAGCTGCCTTTGCACAGAAACCAACTCTAAATTGATAAAAAGGACTAAGTGGATAGTATCAGCGTGGGATGTGCCAGACAAAAAGCCGCACCATTTATTACTGCTCATATCTGTTAAGAAGATAAATTTTTGTTAGCCCTTCTGCACATATGATTTTAAATCTTTCCATTGAAATCTTGCTGTGGAAATAAACCTGTTAAAAAGAATTGACTGCTGCGGCACAGCAAGCCTGAGAATTTAACCAAGAGTCAACACGATAAGCAAATTGATCGGTCCAGTGGACGCGTTTCTGTGCCTCAAACTGAAATGTGCATTCTGAAGGAGCACGGCCTGTGAATTGGAGATCCGTGGAAGGAGCAGACCTGCTAAAAGAATAACATTTTGGTGCAACACGCTTATTTGCTTAACAGCTTTCTACTGCAATTAACACACGCGGCAAATGCATGTATTTAATGTGACAGTCTGCTTGAATAACCCTCTTCAAGGGTGGGATTATATAATCTGGAAATAGCAGAGTTACCCTCAGATTAAAATTATTGAATATCTTGTTTATCCAAAACGCCGGCAGCACTGCCTCCTCCTTTCCTCTGTGCTTTATGCTGATGTGTAAGTGATCTGCATGGGCTCTGCTTTCCTTAAATTAAGGCACTGTCTGAGAGCGTGGCTCAGCACAGGACTGCTGTTTGGAACAAAAGCGACCGAGAGAAACCCCCAGGAAAGGATTTTGTGCAGCATCAGTGCTGAAAGTGTGAGACCTCAGCTTTGTGAGTTGGTCCCACTGGGACCGCCATCTCTGGGAGACGATGGGGGCTTCTGAGCAGAGAACTGGCTCGGGTTGAAGGAATATACAAATTGTTTTTACTTCAGACTGGGAGATAAACACATGGCCTATTATCTGTTAGCTCATGGGTAAACAGACGTGACCGGCCCAGCAAGCATCTGGAGTGGGGAATTTGCATGGCCAGGGACCCATCGGGGGGCAGGTAGCTGCAAGGAGATGCACAGGCCTCTGGGAGAAGACAGCTGAGGAGCCACTCCCTCACCTGCTAATTGGGTGACTTTCATTTCTGCTTGATTTAATTGACTTGAGCTGCACGTGGGCTGGTCTTTGAGTTGTTGCCTTGTTGTTTGCCCCTATGGCCACCTCTGCAGCTACTGAAGGATGTGGAAAGGAGGGGAGAAGGGTGCTGTGTGCTCCTCCATTGGCTGGTTTGAGATGCAGGAGCCCTGAAACAAAGTCAAAATGCAACCTTCCAATACGAATTTGTCTGTGAAAACAACCTCTCCCTGCAGCTGCTTAGTGGAGCAGGTGAAGCACAAGGCTGGTGAATTGCCTTACCCTGCACAGCTGGGAGTGCTCAGCCACAGGGCTCCAGGGCACTCTGCTGCAATGCTGAGAGAGAAACTTCAGCTTTGGCTAATTTTAGAGGTGTGGCAAATCCTTCCTCCCAATACTTCCATATGCAGGGATTGATAAATAAAAGCCTTTGTGATTTCTGAGGCTGCTACAGAGGGCTCATTCCCCTCCTGCCTCCCTGGCACTGTT
This sequence comes from Pavo muticus, assembly GCA_016647715.1. Classification (NCBI taxonomy): domain Eukaryota; kingdom Metazoa; phylum Chordata; class Aves; order Galliformes; family Phasianidae; genus Pavo; species Pavo muticus. The sequence goes on along the minus strand of JACDJE010000166.1, from coordinate 526,995 downwards.
GGAAAACTGACAAACAGAGCTGTGTCGGGGCCTCTGACCATCGGCCAAGCCAGGACTTGCAGTTATCCCAAAGATTTTCTGCAGGTGGGACAGTTACTATCTTGTTCTAAGGGCCTATTTGATGCCCTTTTCCAGCTACAAAAGGTCTTCTCCCTCCTTAGGCAGTGCTCTGTGTGGCCCCATCTGTTCAGGGCTCACAATAGTGCCCAAGTTCTTGGTTACCCCTTAGGATCTGTACCTGTAGAAGTGGTTGTACTTGAGGATGGCAAAGTAGGACTTCCTATAGCCACTGCTCAGGTGCACACTGCATAAACGCTTGTAACAGTAGGAGGAACATGGTGAGGAACCAGATCCTTTCCCTTAGCTGCCAAAGAAATCCCTGTGCTGGGCAGCACCATGCTGGCAGAAGCACAGTTTTCAGCACCTTCCAACAGGGACTGTGAAACTTCCAGAGACTGCAGTATCTGTAATTTCTTTCTTATTATTTCTTTTTTTTTTTCTGAGAGTCTGGGGAGCTCCTCAAGATGTCCCCAACCCTGGAAGACTTCCAGCTCCCCCTAAGAGTGTATAATGAGGCTTTGAGGCACTGCGTTTTCAAACGGAGAAGGCAGTTTCCATTCTTGCCAGAGGAATTGGCAGTCAGTGCATCTCGATGGGGCTACCACCCATTTCAGCTCAACGGCACAAAGGCCTCTTTCAGCATTGGCTTTGTTCTATGGGATGTGCAGATGGGTGTCTGGGCAGAACGGAAAAAAGCTTTCGCTGAGGGCTGGGGAATGAAGAGAGCAAGCAGAGATTCATTTTTAGTCCCATTCTCCCGGAGTTTTAAAAATGACTGCATTGCTGACTGGTGTTGCCTGTTGCCCAGAGAACGGCGGGTCACCTCGAAGGCAGAAATGTTGTCTCCTCTACTTGCTAACCTTGCAGACTCTTCGGGCTGCAGCACCTGCATTTCCCTCAGGTGTACTGAACATTTCAGGTGATGATTGACCGCTCTCCCTCATATTTGTATGATTATTAGTCTCTTCTCCGCGTGCTATTCAGCGGACAGCACTGCTCATAAAAAGCAGATAGGAGCAAGTTGGGCTGCTGCCCCTGGTGGGTAGGAGAGAGGATGGGCTGATTGATGACCCTTGGCTGTTTTCTGATGTTGCAGTTGTTTTTTATGATGTCATTAGGAGGCTATAGTCACATTAAGGAATCCCTCATGACATCATAAAGGACTTGATATTTCGCTAATGTTATTTCAGCAGAGTGAAGCTCTGGCATTTTATAGTCTTTGCTTTCCCCATAGAATTAGGAGTTGTCTAACTACAACCTGGAAGAAATGCAAAAATAGTCAAATGCCGACTTCAAAAGTTATGGTTGGAGAATGCTAATGTATTTGGCTCTTTCTGAGCACACAGCACCTTTAGGTGGAATACATGATGTGCTTATAAAAGATGCCGTCGGTGAATACAGATCCTCATGCAAAGGAAGAATCACGCCTTCCACTTTCTTTGATGCACAGACACAAAATTATGTTTTTCTGGAGACTTTTTGCAACAGTACAAGAGGTGAACGGGAGTTAGTGCAGCAGGGTGGCACGTTGGGGCCTATGGCATAAGGAGACCGAGCTGAGGTGTAACGCTGAGATTGGAGAGCTTTGGCAGCAGAGCCTGAAGCTCTCCCTTCCTGACACACAGATAAGAGGATAAACACAGGTCTGAAGAGTTTGGTACAGGTCGAACAAGTGCTGAGTGCTGTCACCAACTGCCCATAGCGAGGTGGGTGAGGGCTGATGCTGGTCGGCCTTACCCAGAGCTCCTCATCCTCCTGGCAGCAGCACGGGCACTCCCAGCTGAGCCTGCTCCTAGGGCCAGGGAACAGAGGAGGGGACGATTTGGGCACCCAGGGACAAACCAAATTGCAGTTTGTTTTATGGCAGTATTAAGGGATACACAGCACAGCTTTGTGCTGGCCTCTCCTGCTTTCTTTCCCCAATGCATTTTGGGGTACGTAAATCTGGAGGTGATGCCTCAGTCTGCCTCTTTGTCACAGGTGAAACACAGCTCTGCTTTTACACTAATTCCTTTGGTGAAATCTTTCAGAACATTCCCAAAGCAAAGGGCCTTACTTTTCAGCTCCATCTCTGTGAACGTGGTTCTCTGGCTACCCCAGGATTTGTGTACCCAGCAGCAAGAATAATATCTCTTGTATTGTGTGCTGTTTTGGCATCCAGATTCCAGAACTGATCTGCAGGAATGCTCAGTGCTGCTGCTCTGCAGGTATTAGGAAAACAACAACAACAACAACAAACCCCAAACTGCCTAAACCCATTTATATCTAAGGCTGGTTATTTACCCTTGCTTTACGCTCTTCTTTAGAGCTTTAATTATAGTTTTCCTAGCTGACAGAACATTTAAGATTTTGAGAAAATATATAAAGTTGGCAGTTTCTCTGTTGCTTACTGAAGCAGTATGTTCCTTTTTGCCTTTTCTTTCCAAACCTCCCTTTTCCTAGCATATGTCTGTGCAGGAGGAGACTAACCAAGGTGCTTGGGGTAGGGGGAGAGAACATTAAGTGACATTAAATCAAAGATAATTATCAGCTGTCAGTCAGGGAATGGCACAGAGCCAGAGCAGCACTCAGCAGGGGTCTGCCTGTCCAGCCCCGCTTCCTTTTCCTTCCCAGCTTGCAGAAGGTGCAATACTTGTCTTTAAACAGCAGAATTTATTACCAGGTGAATCTGGAATTTTAATACACCTCTCCATTCTGGAGAATGAAGGCACCATTTAATAGAGAGTATCTCTGATGATGCACCGTTTCTCCTCACTATTCCAGCCCCCCAACCTCAGCTCTGGGTTTTGTGGCAGTTTCTGTCTCCTGCTTGGGAAGAACAGTGTTCCCATCGTTTGGAAAGTGTTACTGTCTGTGGCATTATTAATAGAGCTATGTTGTTAAATGACTTTATATACACTCTCTGTCCTTTTTCAACATGCTCCACGTATGATTCTCTGTCAGAGACCCTCATGTAGCATCTGCATATCAGGGAGACTTTGGGGAAAACCATGCAGAGATCTCAGTCTGTTCTGGATGATATGGGATAGGAATGAGAACTTGTGTGTGTTCAGTGAATTTGTCCCCGTGTAAGAGGCTGTTTGCAGGGTCTGTGTGCAAGTGAAGACTCTTCATAACCCAGAGTGCTGCAGGGAGCGTTTGGTGCCCTGTGTCATTTGGGCTGCAGCTGTCAGGCTGACAGGTAGCAGTTTGCTGCCTGCCCTTCCTCTGCTCCTGCAGAACTGTGCACACACTTCTACAAACTGCTTACAGTGCCCACCACGAAAGGAGGAGGTGAGGGCAGGACTGCTCTGTGGAAGGACTGGAAGAAGGCTCCTGGGACACCTGGGCAATGGGAGGACAGCATTTATTTACACCATCTCTAACTCAGCCTATTGTTTTGCATAGATACATTCTACTTTCTGTTTTCCCCTTGAGCTCTATCTTTGAGTCCTGTCCTTAGATGTGAAGAAGGGAGGAGAGGAGAGGCAGGCAAGGTGAGTGCACCTGATGCACGCCGGGAGCTCACGCGACCCTGGGCTGTGCTGAGCTGCTTCCCCAGCATTGCCCTGGAACCTCAGTGTTCTGCTGCTCACAGCAATGCTCAGACCCGCCCCCTTCACCCCCCAGGGCAGCAGAGGACCTCCTGGCACTCAGTGTTTCCCAGTGCCACCGCTGGCTTTGTGATTCCCTTATTTTTCAGTTGTGTGCATCACTGACTGCAGGTCTGCTTGCCAGGCTGCACCACCCTGGACATGTCTGGAGATGTCCCAAAGGAGGAGGTGGGAAAGGGGAGGGGGGAGTTGCCTGCAGCCTGGGATAGTTATCTGCTCGCTTTGAACAGAGCAACTGATGTACCTTTGGGGTTTTGCTTTCACACAAGTTCATCCAGTTCACCTACACATGCTGCTCGTTATTAATAGAATTGTTAGCAGGTTCACTCCACAGCTTGTAGGGAAGGTGTGCACATGGGTGGCAGCTGAAGACAGAAAATATCTGATTATATCTAATACTCATTTGGCTCATCTTCCCAGGTGTGCTGCTTTGCAGATAATGAAGCAGGCAGCTTCGCAGAGGGAGGTACAGGCACACCCTAGCTGTGGGCTCCGGCTGTATTCCAGCATCAGCTCCAAGTGAGGAACTCGTGCTGCTGAGGAGTTTGGGCTGCGTCTGCAGAGCAGCACAGACGTGGATGCTGTGATCTGCAGAGGTGTGAACAGCTTTGTCACTGAGCACGTGGTCTCCAGAGGCACCTGTGTTCTCAGCACTGACACAGAGCTGCTTTGTTGTCCTTGGACACCTTTCCCTTCTTGAGTCCTCTTTGGCCCTGATTTCTGTCCATTTATGCAGAAGCTCATCATGGTTATATTAACTTAGTCTTGCTTGAGTGTATCTGCCCAGGTGCCTGCAGCTGTGTAGGTATAACCCATGCACTGCAAGACGATGTGATGTAGCAAAGCTCAGGTCTGGTGTGTGTGGGGAATGGATGGTGCTAACTGCCATGCCAGCAGCTGCTCTGCCCATAGCGTGGGGCAGGAGGAGCCTGTCACGGAGCTGAAGGCTCCAGGTGAGATCAGGTTTGGGCTTCAGCTGGGGGCAGCTGAGGAACAGCAAAACGAATGAAAGAACATCTCCAGGAATGATCAGGCTTCTCCACCAGCCTCCATGTGATGCACAGTGGTGCATACTCCTCTTCCAACCTGCTCCACCACATCTAGACAGGAGCACGCAGGGGTGAGCAGTTCATTATTACTGAGCGCTCCGTTCTGCCCTCACATGCAGATACTGATCTCAATTTAGCTGTTCAGCCACGGATGCCTTTGAACTCAGACCTAGCAAAGAGGGCTGAATCTTTTCCATCTGATTCATATCCAGAGCTTCTGCTATTTACTCAAGCCTCTCGGGTGGAGACATTGGGCTGGAGAGCTTGTGGGAACAACTCCCTTCAAGTTCTAGCTGCAATCTGAAAGCTGTGGTGTAGGAAGAAAAACAGGGTAACCAGCCTGTCTTCAAAGTGAGCCTTTCTTCTCCCCAGAGCAAGTGTAGTTCTGACCCGATTTAACACCGGTGCTCTCACACAGAATGAGAGATTGGTACACACAGCATTTCAAGCTCGTGGAACAGCTTTGCAAGTCCTCCTTCCCTGCCTCAGTGGAGCAGGTACATGTCTTTAATAAGCACTTTCTCCACTACGATTACGTTACGGGGTGGCAAGTGACTTTTCTTTTTCTTTCATCTGGATGGCCAAGTTTTCATGGCAGTCTTGACAGATTTGCAATGCTAGCTTTAGCAGTAACATGTTCTCCATGCACCGAGTGACCCTCCTGCAAGGTAATGCTTCCCCATCTGCCTCGGAGGAGCTGGCTGGGGACCTCTGGCCTGCAGAGCACTGTTTTAGCTTGTCAGGATGGCTTCATTAGAATTTTCATTGCAAATTTAGTGTGTGAAATAAGTTTGGCTTCCAGCCTGGTGACTTGTCTCAGTCACCTCTGCTTTTAGCCCGCGTTCAGGATGAGCAAGAATGTCTTACTCAGTGGTAATCGTGTCATCTCGGATCTTTAAACCTCGCCTTTATTCCTGGCAAACCAACACCTAATTAGCTTGATAGTATTAAATGCACTGAATATTTTATGTGTTATCAGTTATTAATGTATGTTGCTGATATAAGATTCTATTTGACTCGAACAAAGCGCCTTTCACACCCCAGATGAAGCAAGCCTTACCTTGGTCGACTGCTGGGCAGATGGTGGCCTGATAGCCTTCATGCTGCCCCTAGAAAGCATGGTGTGAGTGGACTGGTTTCTTGGGCAGCGTGTCTGGTCACTGAGGGCTGTGAGCTGCTGGGATCTCCCTTCTCACACATCTTAGGCCATGAGTTAGAAGGCACGGCGGGAGCTCTTCAGACTAATTGCACTGTGTATATTTGAGGACCAAGGCTGTAATGCTTCTAAACAGGAAGAAAAGACAAAAGAGGTGGTACGCACCGATAGTGCACCTGCCATGCAGTCTGAACCTGCTCGGAGCAGGTGCAGTGCTGTGGCTGTTTGCTGAATGCTTATGGGTGATCAGCTCGGCCGAGCTGCATCGTGGTGCTGCAGGAGATCTTTGGGGCATAAAGCAAGTCCCCTTTCCCGAGGAATTTTTTAATGCACCCAGATGCATAATAGTAATAGGAGCATTCTGCAAAAGGCGGGAGCTCAACCAGATTTACTTTAGAATAAAACAAATATTAAAGCTTATTTATAGCGCTGTGCTCTCCTTTCTATTTATGAAGCCTTGACATATTTATCTTTTATTTAGAAATTATTAGTCCCAAACTGGGCTCAGATGCTTCGTCTCCTTCCTGAATTATGAGCGAGGAAAAATAGCAGAGCAATGATGCCCCTAGACTGATGGCTTTACATCTTTAATCTAATTAATTTACGAGCATTTCCAATGGACTCCCTCCTACAGCACCCGAATGCCTGGAAATCCCACATTGTAAGGGATTTCTATTGGACATTTTGTTCCTTCCTGCTAACATGTTCCAAAACCTCTAGTGTTGAGAATGCAAAAGAGTAATACTGAAGTGATACAGATTATTAGGCCAAATAGAATAATTTCTCCTGACTTTTGTTGGCTTTGACTGTCTCGTTCTGATAAGATGCGCACTGACACGGGGGTAAGAGGTCTCTGTGGATTCTCCTATTGTGTGTGGCCTCACTCTCACTCTGTTTTCTGCAACAGCAGAAGCAACATATTGATGTGCTTTCCCAAAACCCTGCCTTGCAGGGGCTGGGGTTTTCTTGAGCTCCCTTTAGTCCCTGTAAGCTTGCAGGGAGCAGCAGGAGATGTGCTGCATCAGAGCTATCTGAATCCACTCCGTTTCAAATCTGGATTGCGGTCCTCTTTTCCACTGACAAGTGTGAACAAATACGGAAAACTCCTGAATTAGCATTTGCTGTTTGTCAGTTCTTTGCTCTCTGACAGAATCAGACTCATATTGGCTCTTTCTCTCCCTCCCTCTTAATTAATTTTGCCTGTGCTGAGCAAGCGGGCTCCAGCGGCTTTTCTGCCGTGTGCTGATTTCCCCATCCCCCTTTGATGTGTCTCCTGAGAGGGGCAGGGCACGCTGGAGAAGCTCATCAGAGAGACCTGCTATGGCTTATTTTCACGCTGCCTTGGGCAGAGCTCTTCTCCATCCCCTCCTCTCGCATTATTTCTCCTTTAGCTGCGACTCCATTGCCATAATACAGCACTAGTTTGTAAGCATGGAGCCTAGGGCCCGCGTGCTGCACTGCTGCAGCAGTCAGTGCAAGCATAGGACCTGTGTCCCCAGAGCCATCAGGAATGACAGCAACTGCTGCCTTCCAAAGGCACCGAGCACCCTTGTGCCCTTTGAGAACCTGCAGCTGTCCCTTGGGCAAGAAGCAAACCCATGGTAAGGCTTGGCACGGGGATGGGGACACAGCAAAGTCCTCCTCAGTGCGTGCATTTCCCCTTTGCTATCAGGGGATCTGCTGGAGAGAGAGCTGGCTGCTGACACCAGGGAATTAATGAGCTCTGAAAAATGTTGATGCCTGCCTCTACGTGTACGAGTGCGTGTGCACAGAGCAGGCGCCGGGCTGCAGCACTGTGCAGTGCTCCTGTCGCCTTCCCTGCTCCAAAGCAACCCATCACAGCTCGTCACTTCTTTGCCATATTTTCTGTCTCACTCTTTTATTTTTTTTCAAGTATAAAGCCAAGTAAATGTTGGATTTCAAATGCCTTCATTATTTAGATTTATTCATGAGATTCCCACTTGATATTTCTGTATTGTAAAAGCAGTTTTGTGAATGCTTTGTAGTAAAAATTTTATGTGAAGGTTGGAGATTTACTTTGTATTAATTAATTATTGAATTTCTGTGGGATGTTCCTGTTCCATGACGGGACAGAGACGCTCAAGTTGGCAGCACAATGTGAAGCAGAAATGCCAAATCTTTGCCCAGTACTCAACTGGGAACCTGGTGACAGTACATGAATCAGTTCTCATTTCCACATCCCTGTGAATCCAGTTGTGCAAATCTTGGCTCAGAAATCTGCAGAGATGCAATACACCCCAAAACTACAGACTTAGCCTTGTGAAACTGATCATCAAATTCAAGCAGACAGCGGGCAGATAACGTTGTGCCACGGAGATCATACCTCAGAGTCGCTGGAGAGAAAGTGAAAATGAATGACAAAACTGTATTCCTCCATTGTTGGAGGAAAAAAATAAAAACACCACCAAATTTCTGATTTCAGATTTGTTTTGCGTCCCAGGAGCATCCTACCATTACCACAGTGCTTTCTCAGGCCCAACTCACCAGCTCCATACAGGTTATCTGTCACCTTAATGACGATACTCCAAGGCACTCCCCAGTGCTTTCAGCTTTCTCAGTGCTAAAAGCAGTGTTTTTTGAGCACGGTTCTCTGGTCTCAGCTGAGTTTGTGGGTATGTTCTCTTGTGAGGCCCCATCTGCAGTACTGCGTCCAGGCCTGGAGCCCCCAGTACAGGAAAGACGTGGAGCTCTTGGAGCGGGTCCAGAGGAGGGCCACTAAGATGATCAGAGGGCTGGAGCAGCTCTCCTATGAGGAAAGGTTGAGGGAACTGGGCTTGTTCAGCTTGGAGAAGAGAAGGCTCCAGGGAGACCTCATTGCAGGCTTCCAGTACTTGAAGGGAGCGTATAAACAGGAAGGTGAACGGCTGTTTATGAGGGTGGATAGAGATAGGACAAGGGGGAATGGTTTTAAACTGAGACAGGGGAGGTTTAGGTTAGATATTAGGAGGAAGTTTTTCACTCAGAGGGTGGTGAAGCACTGGAACAGGTTGCCCAAGGAGGTTGTGGATGCCCCATTCCTGTAGGCATTCAAGGCCAGGCTGGATGTGGCTCTGGGCAGCCTGGTCTGGTGGTTGGCGACCCTGCACATAGCAGGAGGTTGAAACAAGATGATCATTGTGGTCCTTTTCAACCCAGGCCATTCTATGATTCTATATGTCCTGGGGGGGGGCAGCGGTCCCTGAGCATCTCTTTCTTTTCTGATAAAACACTTCAAGATTTGTGTGTTTTCCTACTGCCCGTTCATCGGCCTCGGACACAACCAGGTTTTCTCTCCATCCCATGTTTCCCACACTTGAGTTACGTGCTGCTTGTTTCAGTTGTTCTTTCACACTCTGTAATGGCACGAGGCCAAAACAAGCTTGTAGCATCCTGACTCTGGTGCTCGCCAAGGAAATTAGCACAGTAACTCTGTGCAGCAGGATTAGTGCTCCAAACATTGCACTCCTTGGAGGTGAGCTGATCTGACCTCCCTTCCTTGGAGGTCTGGCTGCAAAACTTGCCGCAGAGCTGCAGGAGGGACTGTCTGCCCTTCTGCTGAAGGGAAACACAGGTGCTGGGCAAAGTGATGGGTCCTGGGGTGCGTGGAGGTTTCCTGCTCTATGCACTGGGGAGATGCTTCTGGAGCTCAGCAATGGAAGGTTGCTGGAGGAGCTGCAGGAGGAGCTGCTGGGGCCATTTGTGCTGCTGGCTGCCCTGGCAGCTGAAGGCACGCTGCTTTTCCACCCTGTCCATTCCGTGCTGTAGGGAGAGTGAGGATGCTCTGAAGGCACTTGGTGCTCGCTGCAGCTATTCCTGTGCATGTTTCTGAAAGCAGCATTTGGGTTTGGTTTGGAGCAGAGCAGCCAACACAACTGATGTCAAAGTATCACTGAATGACTCCTTCTCCCTGGCAGAAAGCAGAAAGTGGTGTTCTTTATTTGGGATACAGTGATCTGCCTCACCACAGTCAGGCTGACCAAGGGCTGTTTGTTTTCCCAGCCCCATCACCGGAGACATCTACTCTGTGGTAGGCGAGCACTAAAAGGACATCAAAGCGTAGAAATCCTTTGTTTGGGGAATACTTTCACAGTTCCTTCAGAAAAAAACAAAGCTAGAAAGCTGGCAGGGCTCTGTAAGCGTCCCAGGGCACTGCCCTTTCCAAAATGGGAACTGGCAGATAGGTGAGGAAGGGAGCACTCCCCTGTGCAGAGAGCTGTGCCGTGCAGGGGAGCTGCCCCTCTCTTTTTCTCTGTTGAATAGCACAACAAATGTGCTCGCTGACCTTGTTAGTGCACAGGCTGGAGTACCCCGAGGCTGTGCCGCAGTGTACACTTTTCTTGTCTTTTTAATTGAACTGCCAATTATATATTTTAGTGAAAGAACTGGAGGTAAACAACCTGCAAATCTGGTGGAGGAAAATGGTTAGCAAAGCCACATTTGCTAAAGCACATATTACCTCTCCCTTTGTTATCTCCCTCTGGTATGTACAGGCCTTTCTGTGGGTTTTCTATGCCTACTGCAGCTGTGGGAATTCCCTCATTCTTATCCTGCCTTCAATTTGTTCCTCTCATCAGTCCAGGCCTTCTAACACTCCTCTTTAGTTGCTCTCTAAGGAATAATTGCAGAGTGCCTCTGCTCTGCAGCCAGAGAAAAAGGGCTGTAGGGTTTGTCCTGAGCTGGCAGAAGGAGCAAGAATTTGGGATTCTGACCAAGCTCTGTGGGAAGAAATCCGCCCAAGCCCTCTGCTCTGAGCTGAGCTGACCAAGAGAACCGGATGCATTTATCACCTTCTCTATGAGGCAAGGATTTGGTCGTGCTCTTCAATATTTCCCTCCTGACAAACGTCCTCTGAAAAATTTATGGCATCAACAATTCTAATATCTATTTCTCCGTGGCTTCCAATAGTCACAGGAAGGCAGAACTTACACCTCACTGAAAGAATGAGCGATTGAACGCTGCTGAATTATTGTTGTGTTGAAATGAAGGCAGCTTGACTGAACTGTCTCAGCAGCCGAGAGAGCATGACTATTCCAAATGAAAGGGTCTTGGTTTCACTAATTGGTATGAAGCGTTCCTTTGACCCTAATTAGCTGTTTGTAATTTCCTTTTTTTTGTGTGTGTGTGTGTATTAGAAACAAATTTGCATATCTGTAAGGGAGGAATGTGGCATTTTGAGCAGTGTGCCAGGGAGCAGCAGTGTGGTCGGGGTGGTTGGCACTGGGGCCATCTGGATGGGTGCCATCCAGACAGCTGATGACATCCCTGAGCCAGCACAGCATCTGACCAAGCTGGAGCTCCAAAGACATCGAGGTCATCAAGGCAGCAGGAAGAGTTAATTACACTTTAGGCTTTCAGAAGATCCATCCTCATGTAACTGTTTTGATAATCTTCTCTGTGTCTCTGTCCTGGCATGTAACTGCTGATCCACACCTCAGGGAATCGCTCTCCTAGAAGGAGATTCATCCTCTGGTCGTGACTTACCACACCATAATACTTCTGTTGTCACCTGCGTGGTGCTGCTGACAGCTTGTTTTGGGTGAGGGCGTCTCTTCTGGGATGAATGCTTCCATTCTTGCAGAAGGAAGTTGCAGTGCTGAGTTAGGTCTTTCCCTGTCTGCAAAAATTGCCCTGGAGAGAGCACTTTCAGAAGCCATTTTCTGGACTGTGCTGAGGCAGAAGCTCCCAGGGAAAGGTTCAGCTCCTCAGCACCCACTCCTGCTGTCTGCCATCTATCCAGCTCTTCAAGGGAGCTCTTGGTCCCTGGGCCACAGGCACGCCGTGCTTCAGTTTGACGCATGCAAACCTTCCATCTTAACCACACACTCTGTCCAGCTTTCATTTCAGAATGGAACAGCTGAGTGTCTGCACATGGGCTGCAACATTTGGCACAGCTACTACTTGGGTAGCAAGGAAGAAAGAGAAAGGGCAACAAAGTCTGCCTGGTACAGATTGCTTCAATCATGAATATTCATCACCAAAATGAGGAGACTGGAGTTTTCATCGCAGCTCCACCCACCCAACTGAAATAACTGTTACAGCCTTTGCCAATAAACCGCCAAGGGAAGTGAACAGAAGATGGAGCACTGCAGGTTGTGCCAAGCAGACACGAACAAGAGGTCTCCAGCAGCAGCAAAGAGACTCTGGGTTGTGTGATCCCATATCCTTCAGCAAACATCGAGCGTGGAGGGCACTGATGGCTGGGACTTCTATTCCCTTTGCTTGCTGCCATTTACCATCCTCCAGGGCACCACATGGACCCTCCAGCACCAATCTTTCCTCCTGCCTTCTTTTGGATGGCTGCAGCAATCCCCTCCCGCCCGCTCTGCTTGGGTTCCACGTCAATTCTGTATCAAAACACCTCAAAATCCTTCGCTGCTGGTTTTAATTACAAGCATGTTAGCTGCTTCTCTCCATGTAATTACTTAAATGAATGGGGAAAGCAGAGATGAGAGGGTGTAAATGCTCTTCACACAGAAATGCAATTACGTCTGCGGGCATCTTTCCAACTGCTCCGTATGTTATGTAAAGTTTTGTGTATGTATGTGTGAGTTAATGAGGATATTTATGTTTTCCCTTCTTACCTTCACAATTTTTTCATTTCAGACATATTTTATAAGGTATTTGTGATTATTAGGTAGACAGATTGGGATCTTCTTTAGGCACAGTTGTATCTGCCTCAAAAACCAAAGAGAAGAGATTACACGATTATGCCGATGTATGTGCGCTATCAGCTGCTATCTGATCTCACGTGCTGCTTATCTTCTGAACTCAGACTGAGTGTGAAGAGCCTTTGAATGACCTGAGAGGTGTGACACTGGGGAAACACTGACACCTGTGCATCATTTCTCTGAGGATTTGTCCTCCCTGTGAAATCACATCAGGTTACCCACACCTGAGATTCTCCTCCAGCATTGGCCTGGCTGGAATAAAAGCAGCATGTAGCAGCACTGTGCTTTGTCTTGAGATGGGCTGAGCTGTTCTGTGAGCTCTGTTCCTTTTGGGATATGTGATAGGGATTGCAAGAAAAACCTGGAATAGAATAGTAAGTGAGTTGACTGAGTCTATATGTGTATGGGAATAATGTTGCATAGCTCCTGGGATCTGGATGGCAGCTCTGTGGACCAAAAAGTAGATGCAATGCCCATAGGGAGTCATAACGTCACTAGAAGAACTGGTGGTTTGGTGGTGGATTTTTCTCAGTCTAAACACTACAAACACGGGTGAAGAAAAGTGCATGATCAGATGCATCCTTCTAGTTGGCTCTTAGAGAGCTGCCTGCTGTTGTTCTGTGCTTACTGCCTTGGTTCAGGTTTCCTTGCAGTGGCAATGCTGAAATAAATGCAAGATACGTCAAACTCTGGAGACCATCAACTTAGAAATCACTTCTATTGCTCAAGATAAAAAGTGAAATCCAACTTCAGTGTAGCTGATAGGAAGTTTCTTTTTGCTATTCTACTCCTTGAGGAGGCTGTGAAATAGAAAATACCACTGGTTGTGCAGCGTGCTACGTGGGGGATGTTTTAGTGGTGTTGTGCTCATTATAGTGGTCTAGAAGTTAAAATACAGTGCTATTCCTCGTGAAGAGCATGTGATTCTGTTATGGAAATCAGTTGGAAACTGACTTCATTTAAGAGGTGCACTAAGATGGGTGACAGCGCATCAAAAATGGGCATGGTGTGCTAAAGCAGATGGAAGGAGTTTCTACCTTAATGCAATTAAGATTTTTTGAACCTGCTGTTCGTGCTGCCTCTGTGCTAAAAATCTTTGTTTCTTACTTCCAACCTGATTTTTGGGTTTTTTGCTGTGATTCCTCAGGGGTATTGAGAGGAAGCTTTTATGCAAGGCAGTGGTTTCTGAGATTTGTGGGACAAGCCTGGGTAAAATTCAAATGCCTGTGTGATTTAATCCATTCGGAGCTGTTGCACTAAATCACAGTAGCTGTTGCTGACATCCAGCCCACAGAAACCTGGAAGCTGATGATATAAGTTTATCTGCGTATCTACAGGTGAGAACTCAGACAGCCTTGAATTGCAGTGCAAAGCATTTGCCTCTCCTCTGAATATATCTGGGGAATGAGCATGGTCTGCTTCTCTGAGAGCTCTGACAAGAAGGCTTGCTGTGCTTTTTCCCCTTGAAATAAATTGTCCTCAAGGTCGTGCTGTATTCTAGAATATCATACAGCAGGAACCTTTCCTCTCGTTCCCAGCGACCCAGGTTATTCAGGAACACAGATCAGGGAGCCAAAAGCATTCATACATTACTGGTAATAGGGTCGCACTTACCAATAGCTAAGCGAGGTCTCTGTAGGCGCTGGATCTGTGCTCTCCCTTCTGCAGAAACCCTGAGCTGCTGGGCCATGGCTGAGCCTGCAGTGGTGTGGGGGAGGAGGGAGGGCTGAGCTGTTTGTGTAGACCCCCATGAGATGCCTTTGGGAAAGCAAGTAGGACCATCAACCTTTTGCCATTCTGATGCCATGTTCATGTGTGCTGTTACTTTATTTACCACCTTTGAGGTCTCAGCTGTTCCCTTTAAGCTGATGGAGCATGCTGCAGAACAAGGGCTGGACTGGAGGTGCCTAGGAATGCAAGTTGGGGTAAGAATTGTGAGGAATAATACAGTGGAAAATAAGCTCAACTGAGGTAAGTTCTAAGCGAAGAAGGAAAGGATAGCTTTCTTCATTCTTGTTTTTCCTCTTTAGAAAGCAATTTTGAAAGTTATGGAAGTAAGGGGCACAGATCAGGGCCCTCAGCTTGGAATGTGCTGTCTGGATGCAGTGCATGGGAAATGGAATTTTCTGTGGGTTCTTTGTAAGTCACCAGTTATAGATTCAGAAACTTGACTTGGAGCATTTACCTGACATGTGGGATTACGCACAGGAAGCTTTTGACTGGAAGAAATAGGGTTTAACACTGAGGTTCTGCTCTGTTCCTGACTGTGTTCCCTGTGGCAGCTGTACCAAAGCGCAGCACTGAGCTCCTGTTATCTGCCAGGACCTTGGCACTCCTCTCAGAGCAGAGCGCTGCGGCGGTGCTTCTCCTCCTTAAACACATCTTTCTCCTTAAATCCGTTCTCCTAACTTTCTTTTTGGATGAACCAATAAATAAGGGCCTCTGTTATGATAAACTGAGTTCTTGCAGCAGCTCTAAATTGCAAATTAAAGTTGGAGCAGGAAGTTTGAAACATTCCCATATTTCATAAGGAAGCTGTAGTTGGCTCTGGCTTTGCTGGGGAACTCCCTGCCATTCCGTGGGGCAGCGGGGGCCAGGGCAGGGCAGTTCCTGGTGGGGCAAACATTCCTGGGGCTGAGCTCAGGGTGCAGCCACCGTGCCCATGCAGTGGGCATTGCATCATGCAGAGGGCGGCTGGGGAGTGAAACTGGGGCTCAGGCTGGGAGCGTGTCCAAAACAACACTGAGCTCTTAGCTGTTGTCCTGTGCTCTACCACCTGTGTGCCTGGGAACAGCAGAGCTCGTGGAAAGGCTCCAGTAAATTGTAGGTGTGGAGTGAAATGCCTGGAGAGCACAGGGAGGGCAGGCGGTGCCAACCCTCACCGCTGCCTTATTAAATTGAAGATGAAAGGCCTCAACCCCCTTCCAGCCTCTCTGCAGACAGCCCTAGATGAAACTTCTCGGAACCTTGCAAGCTGCTCTGCTTTGCTGAGGGGAGGAACTCAACTTTGCATACCTGCAGCACAGTGCCAGAACACGGACAGTGGCAGAGGGTGGGAGTGGGGCACAGACAGGGAGTGATCTGACTGCAGCAGTGTGGGGCTTCCTTGGGTGCTATGGGGAGCAGAGCCCGGCCTCTGCCTGGCCCCACTGTGCTGCCAGTGTCTGCTCCTATGTGCCCAAACTCCCCCATGTTGTGTTTCCTACTGGAAAGCCGAGTCGCTTTCCCAAGCGTCTCTGCTTTGCATCTTTCCTAGAGATCCACGTGTTAGGAATGTTTTTGCTGTAATTCCCACCTCAGATGAGCTCTGCTTTAAAGAGCCCACAATCCAAACACTTCCAAGGAAGAAAACTTCATAGTAACTAAGATTTGAAAAAAGAAGTTTTATTTTTCTCCCACTGTGATAGGAGCATGCAGCAGAGCCACCTCTGTGCGTTGCATCCTTTGCAGTCAGTGGCATCACCCAGCTCTGCTCCATAGCAAACACCATCTAATAGGGAAGGCAGCTGGTGTGCTTCTCCCAGGGAGCACAAGCAGATTCTCTGCTGTGTGTCAGCTGGGCAGAAAGTGGTGGTTTATCCTCCCCACGGTGGGGATGAGGGGGAGGGGGGATACAGCTGAACTGAGCTCACACACAGATGGAGGATTGTGTCATGGTTATGCTTTGCTTTCTCCATTCACTTCTACCCCGGCTTTGGTCTGTTAAAATTTGCTTGCTCCTCTTGCTGCAAGGAGATCTGATAGATACTTTTTTAATTGTTTAATTAAAAAAGGAATAAACTACTTAGAAGAAGCCTCCTGCCCCCCAAACCCCATGCCTGCTGTGCCTCCCAAACCTGAGCTCATTCCCGTCTGAGTGGCTGATGGGTATTTTTGCTCCCTGTGGTGCAAAATGCATTTTTTCTCCTGCTCTATCTGACAATGTATTTGCATCTCGTGCTAAACAAGTGAAGCAAAGCCCTCTTTGAAGTGCAGAAAGCCATTTTTTTTCAAAGGGGAAGCACAGAGTGTGGCATGTTGGCAGTGCGCTTGGTTTGAATTTGTCTTGAAACGCTGAGATGTCTTTTGTGCGTCTTTATAATTACATCATTAGCACCTTTAAAGTCTATTCCACCATCTTTTAAATGTTCTGGGTAGAAATTCCAAGACAGGATTGTATCTGACCGAACGGCAGAGAAGCAGGCGCATCTCATGGGGCAGTTCCGACCCATGCAGCAGCGCCCAGCCCGTATGAAGATAGAGCTGTCTGCTGCGCTGTGCGCTCCTCCTGCGGGCTGTTATACAGACAGAAGGGGAACTCCCTTTAAAGAGTCACTTCCTTAACCTTCTCTCAGGCCTTCTGAAGACTCATCTTTGATGCCTGAGAGTCCCTGCCAGCTGGCAGTGCTGGGCTGTTGCTGAGCAGAGTTCTGCTTGCTGCACACAGCGCTGCTCGCCTTCCACTTCCTCCTCCTCCCTCCCCTGCAGTCCGTCTCCTCCACCTGCTGCTGCTTGTTCTAATCTGGTTTGGGAGCACTTTGGGGCAGGGACCGTCTGATTTGCAGCGTGTCTGCATGGCCCCCAGCGCAACTAGGTAAAAGCTATTAATTCAAATCACCCTATCTTTAAATGCAGCCTTATGGGATCA
Source organism: Pavo muticus (assembly GCA_016647715.1). NCBI lineage: Eukaryota > Metazoa > Chordata > Aves > Galliformes > Phasianidae > Pavo > Pavo muticus. Next base: position 509,842 of record JACDJE010000166.1, on the reverse strand, counting down.
ATACAGCTGTGCTATTAATAACAGCCACGGTATGGTAACTTGGTACTGTGCATCAGCTTAGACCAGCCCTGCAGCCTGTGAGAGAAAGGGTAACTTCCTCAGAACTGGAACCAGAGCTGGATTTGAGTTCTCCATGAAGGCTTTGCTGTGCCTTGGATTCCTGTTCCCACCCTCTGCAGTCCGAGCAGTGCTGGTGAAATAATTCCATCATGAAGAGCTTTAGAAATGATAGAGGCTCCAAGGGTGCCTTCTCCTCAAATCACTTCAAGGTAGCATCACAACTTAATTGTTTTTCTCATTTTCTCTGCTGAAATTGTGATTCATCTTTATCACTTCTGTGTTGACCAGCTCTAAGTAAATACTAAGACTATTAGCAAGCATGCAGCTAGTCCAGTGTGCAAGATCAGGATGGCATGTCCTGCTCAGGTGATGTTCTTCCAGCACCTGCAGAGCTGAATCCCACCCTGGATTTTGTGTGCAGGCAGGGTGGCTGTTTTCCTCATGGGGACAGAGGGTCCTGCAGGCTGTGCTGTCACCTGCCAACAGAGGCTGGGAGAGGTGCTGGGCTGCCAAGAGCATCCCACAGCAGCTCAGTGCTTTTGGGCAGCCTGTCACTGCCGCTGGTGCAGCACAGCCCTGACACGGTATCATCCTAGGGTTGTTTCTTGCAGACTGCCAAAGGCTGTTTCAGTGTGATGTTGTATCTGTCATTAAACATATGTACCCTAAGACAGTACTGCAAAATGACATCCCTGAGCAGTGAATTCTAGGACGGATCAGACAAACATGGGAACACGAGTGTCTGCTCTTGCTCAGCAGCACTGCTCCATAGCTCTTCTGTCCAGCTGAGTTTTCTGGAGGATTCTGTTTCATATGGCTTTGAATACTGCACAGCAGCCAAAGCTGTCAGGATCTCAGTATGTCAGTGCAGTCCTTTGAGTGTGTACCATGCTGGCAATGTGGGAACGGGAGATGCATCTCTTCTGCGAAGGCTTGTCATGCAACCTCTGCAGCATGCCTGCTGTCTGGTGTCGAGTTCTCACAGTGATGCTGGACCCCGGGCCTGGTTGGGCAATGTGCTCCCAGACTGCCATACCCAAACCAGGGGAGGACAGTGGATGTAGGCATACAGCTGCCTTCCTGTGCCTCCAGCAAGCAACCTGCGTGAGCTGCTTGCTCCAAGGGAAGGCATTAGTCCTCTGCTTTGCCCTTGGAGCTCCATCAGTGTTTGTCTGAACTCTTGAGCTGTGCTGGAGGCCCTGTGGGAGGCTGGAACACCCAGCCCCAAACCTGCACCATGCTGCGCCATAAGGCATGGTCTGGGAAGCCCACAGAGTGTCGTGCCCGGCTCTGACTTCTGCTGGGAGATTTTCATGTTGAAAGGTTCCTCCCATCCCATCTGCCCTAACTGCGCTCATCACGAGGAAGCAGAAACCCGTGCTTGGTTTGATGTTCCTGCAAGCACGATCTGATTACCTGCCTCCCAGGAACTGTCTGGGACCCATTTTTCCTGCCATAACCTCTTTCTTCTGGAGCTGTGCCAGCTCTGCAGGGCTTTGACACCCACCCTGAAGAGTTGGGGCACTCCAAAGAGTGACACAGACTGCTGTCAGTATGCCCAGGCTGCCGCTGTTCTGCAGCCAGGCTAATTTACAAGTGAAAAAGTGCTGGAAGTGAAGGGGAAGTCCCTTATGGTCCTGATCTCAGGGATGATGAGAGTGGCTTTGCCTGGGCTAGTCCGGCTGCTTCATGTGTCCTTCTGCAGTGCTTTCGGTAGAACTGGGAGTATCTTGTTAAACAATTTGGCAAGCATACAGTAAGAACAGTTGACCACTCACAGATTCAGTGGCTGCTCATCCTCTGGGTGTGCTGCCCCTCTGACTGTGCCATCCAGGACAGCAGCACAGCCCTCACACCTGCACACAGCTCTGTGTGGTTGCAGCTGGTGGTTCCATGTAGCTGTGCGCTCCAGGTGTAGCTCACCTTGTATAGCACGTTTATGACTCAAACTGGGCCTTTCTTATTTATCAGGCTATTTTTGAGTTGCTCAGTGGCAATGCATGTGTTACTTCCCCTGGATGACTCTGCTTTCTTGTTCCCTTGCAGATGTTTGGAGAAGGGGAGCAGTGGTTCAGTATCCACTGACAGTGGCTGATTGGAATTGTATTCTTCAAATAAGTGTTTGGAGCAGCTTCCTTGAATACTGGTATGGAAACAAAACTATTTTCATCACTTTTGCAGAAGGTGGTGAAGCTGAATAGAACCTGAACTTTGCTGTAGTTTCCTATAGGTGAAAGCAGTTGACCGTTGATTTAATTTGTCGGTGCTTCACTATTCACCATCACAAATGATGTAAATGGTGTCTGCCTGGCCAAGAAATGCTCCCCCCTTCCCGTTCTCTTGTATGCATTAGGAGAATGCAAAACAGTATGGAAGTGTCTGTTTGCTTTGAGACCAACAATCAAGGGACAGTGTGTGTAACTGGCGAACTGTGGTGGTTGTTTTGTGACTGGAGTGCCAGTAATGCTGACACTTAACCAGGAATTAAGACCCAGAATTAAACAGAAACCCTTGAAGCTTTTACACCAAGTTTCCATTTTGCTCCGTTCTTGGTCACAAAGCAAATCTCTTTCTCTGACCTTTCCTGTTCTGCCATTCTGTGCACCATCGCTCTCTTGAAGGCGAATCATCTCCTCCATGGTGTGAGCAGAGAACAACCTGGTGGTTTTCCCCATGAGCAGAACTGCTCCTGCTGCCCTGCCTTTCTTTTTTGGGAGCACAAACGATGTTTCTTCAGACATGAAGGTAGCACTTAGGCTTCCCATCCCGCCTACCCACTGGCCCGGGCTTTGTAAATGTAAGTGCAGATTATGAATGCATGTGCAGTGTCTGATATTTCTAGGAAGAATACTTTATAACTGAAATCTCTCTTCTCCTGGGGATGAAAGCAAAACAAATTTAAGGATTAAATCACACAGAGGTATAATCCCCAAGGGAAACTTACTTTAGTTATTATGATTATATTACGATGTACGCCTCGGTACAGCAGAAGCTGTGTGAATACCATTTCAGTGGGGAATAATTTTTAGTCTTACAGCCTATAGTACATTATAATGCATTTCTGGGAGCCTGATGAATAATAACTGCAATCCTCAGATTTCTTTGCTTTCTTTGGTTACTTTGGTATTCCCCACCTTTCCTTTTAAAAGAGAAAGGAATAGAGCAAGATGTTCTTGGAACAAAAATTTGCACTAACTTAGAGAAGTTTTAAGCAAGCTTTAATTACAAATCTCTGGATATGCTTTGTGGTACAAAATGTTTATGTAGTTTGTGAACAAGTGGCAGTGTAAGACACTCCATGAAGTCTACTATACTTGTGTTCTGTTGTAAGACCTGAGCGATCAAATCGGGCAGGTTTTTGTGTGTTTCTGGAAGTGTGGGAAATAAGGCCCCTCTTCATCTTGTAGCTGCAGCTCCCATGAGCTCCCTTGGGGCAGCGGATGAGCCCCCAGAGCCCACTCTGCACCTGGTGCTGGGGTATAGCAATGTGCTCAGGGCTGTATGAAGCCTTGGCTCTCTGTGCTTTCATCCCTCTGTAATGTGAGAGGGAAATCTACAGCTCTAAATGTCAGAAAACTGAAGTCCTGGGATTTTGGAGGACACCTTTTGGCAGTTGCAGCTGAAGCCAGTCCTGATGCTGGAACGAATATGAAATACACGAGACTAGTTAAAAGAAAGAGAAAAGGAAGTGGTCCCAGTGTAGCCAACAAGTCAAAGATACAACAGACAAGGCTCTTTAAAAATGCTTACCAAGGAACACACACATCTCCGTATCAGTGGCCAATGAGCTGCTCTAGAAAGCTGTGGGTTGGCTGAGCATCAGCATTTCCCATCTACACAGCCAGTCCTCATCCTGCCCCGTGAACATCATATTTCACTCTGTACCAGACACCGTGGTGTTTACAGATGATCAAGTAAAGTACAGACAAACTAAGTGACTTGACCAAGGTCACACAAAGAGTCTGTCAGAGCAGGAACTTGAGCACAGGTCTCCAAAGCCCCAAGCTGGTGTCCTTACCATTAGATCATCCTTCCTGTGAAGACTGAAAATCCATACTGGTTGCATCGTTGCACTGTATACCGCTTCAGAACAGCTGCCCCTAGAATACTGTGCTCCTTGCAGAGCACTTCATTACCAGGAAGATATTGATTGACACGTTGGAGGGAGTTCAGAGAAGAGCAACAAAAATAATTAGGGAGTGGAGAGATTGACTTGAGAGATTGATTTATGAGGGAAGATTAAGTGAGATAAATATGTATAGCTTGGCTTACCTGCAGTTGAGGATGGTACATGGTAAGTCTGCAAATATTTAAGGGGTGTAAACAATCAGGAGGAAGAATTACCACTGCTGGTGAAGTCTGTTGGGAGTTTGGTGAGGCCGCATGCAGTGGTTGTACAGAACCCTTTCACAGCATGGCTGGGCCACAGCCATGCCCCTTTATGTAGGGAAAAGAATGGCTTTTGGAGCTATGAGGTTGGTATGGAAGGGGAAGCTCCACTGGGGACATGGCTGGAACATGCAGTCCATGTCACAGGATGCTGAGCTCTATCCTACAGGTGATGGGGCGTGATTCCCAGCCTGGAGCAGCGGGATCCAAAGTCACAAACCCGTGTGAAATGGGTGATGTGCTGTAGAGGAAACAGAAGAAATGTGGTTAGTATCCCTTACATCAGTATATGTCAGTTGCCATGGTAACTACAGTGCTTGATTATTATGGAATAGCAGACCAAGAAGCCAGGTACGGCTTATGGAAATTCTTAGTGAACCTGAGTTGGGCAATCCCAGCTTTGATCGACCATAAAAACAAGCAGGAAACAAACTAGCTCAAATCCCAAAACAACTTCTAAAATTGCCTTTTTCAAGGAGAAAGTGGGACTCTGCAGCAAGCCCCCCATGATGCTGTAGCTTTTGTGGTTGCTGATGGCATTCACCAACTGATGTCAGGTAGCTGTGGCCCAGAGCTCGCGGGGTGTCACAGCTTGGCCAAGGCTGTGTCTGCTATATGTGTTTCCTAAGTGCTTTCAAAGAGTTTGTTTTTGACTTTTAGGTGTCTTTTTTTTTCTTTAGCCTTCTCCTAAGGCTGTGTGTATGTGCTAAGTTCCCAGGGTGGTGGTGGAGTCACCGAGTGTTCAAGGAATGTTCAGATGTTGTACTGAGGGACATGGTGTAGTGGGAAATACTGATGGTAGGTGGATGGTTGGACTGAATGATCTTGGAGGCCTTTTTCAACCTTGGTGATTCCATGGTTCTAAAATCTGATTAAACTGAGAAGAACCTCTCTATGCATACTGAAATCCTCACTGAGATGTCATCACTCCAGACTGAGACATAGGCTTGCAGCACAGACACAGCTCTTCAGCATATCTGGCGGAGCTGAGAGACTTGAGATTGCTCAGCCAACCTGTCCGTGAAGCCACAAAATGCCACCAAAGCCCCTTGGAGATGCTCTGTTTCAACAGGAGCTCTGCCTCTGGGATGAAGGAGCACTCGGTGTCCATACCCACAGTATTTTGTGTCAGGAGAAAATGTTCTTTCCTGATGTTTTTAAGTTTCACCCCTTAATGGAGAGGAGAAGTAGGCACTGATTGCAGTCAGTGTGCAGACTGCCCTGTGTTGGTGCATTGTAGCTGCCCTCAATTTCTGCACCTCGCTGACCTGTAACCACATGGGACTGTGAATGGAGCGCATCTCTGTGTACAGAATGTGGTGGGTGAGTTCCTCCAGCACTTCCCTGCCCTTCCCCATCAACCTGTACCCATGGAGCAGCCCCTGCTCCAACTCCTGCCTTGTGCATTCCCATCTCCTTTTCTTTTCTTTCCATTGCAAGCTCAGTTTGTAGTTATACAGTCAGGTCTCCACAGAGTAATTTACTGGCAGAATCTCTCCCAGAATCCAGCTTGAAACCAAGCTGTAAAAACAGCTGAGAGTGTAAATAATTCATGCAGACAATATGACTTTTTTATGTAAATTCGGTGCATTAACCCTCTATTATAATGATGGACGACAGATATGGGCGACGTTGCCTTGGTAAGAGCTAATGGATGGCCACCATAAATTCACTGCACATTTTATTGTGTTGCTGGAAATTGTGCCTTCAGGCAATGCTGTTTACTTTTATGTAAAACTCAGGGTTCCCTAAATATTACAAATATTTTACATCAGACTCCTCAGCATTTGGGCACAGCACACAAATCAAGCTTTCTTCATCTGAGTTGTAATTAAAGGTTTGTTATTTTTTTCAGGGACAATTATCTAAAACTATAAAGAGAAATATTTTTTCCCTTTAGATGTTCAGTCATTGACTTATTAGCAAAACCTTTGAAGAAAGATATTAAATAACTGCAGCGTATAACTTTGCATTAGGCTGTGTGTCGCATGCATAGCAAATTTGGAAATAGTTCCTTGTTACTAGTTTTTATTTTTTACCATTCCTTGTGCTTAGTTGCACATAAAATATTCTTTCTCCCCCCCCCCCCCCTTGCATACGCTTCTCTCTATAATTCATTTCTGTTTTATCAGGGTAAATCTCTGAACCATGTCCTTGAGGAATTCAGTCTCAGTAAACATGGGAACTTTTGTTCGTTTCAGGGAATTCTGAAGATTGAGATTCTTTTTTGTTCCTTTTTGGTTTCGTGACCGTTTTGCACGGACCTTCAATGAGTAAATTGGGATGATGCACATGATTTGCTGAACACAAATGAGTTTCATATGTTTAAAAGCGTATATTTAAGAACTACGGAGAAAAAAATACAGCCATTATTGCAACTATGCAATTAATTCGCCTTAATCAAACATTCAGTTTAATCTCATCTTACACTGCAGCTTTGGGAAAAGAAAACAAGGTGAAAAGGCAGTCGTATGTAGCAAAGGATCCTACTGCTTCCAACAGAGGGAATGGAATCCCATCTGTAACAAAGGCAGGTGATGCTGGGAGAGGTGGCATGCCTGTCCCACTGGTTGCCTGGAGGACCCAATGACCAGAAGGGCATCTGGCGGAGCTCTGCATGGGGACTCATCAGAAGCTCTCTTGGAATCAGCATGGGGAATGGTGTAGGTTAGTTGTGCCAAGGCATGTCCTCCCCATCTCCTTTCAGAGGAAGGCACCTCTCGTTTTTGGCAGTCCTTATTTTGATATCTGCATGGAGGAAAGGCTGCACGGGGTTGAATAGGAGTGGTTTCAGCGCAGCAAGCTGGAGGAGAAGACCGTTCATCCGTGGGAACTAAATAGAAGCAGCACTGCAAGAGGTTCTTTGTTTTGGTTTTTACAAAGCACTGAATAAGAGGAATGCAGCAGCTACCCCAAAAAAAAAAAAGCTAACGAAATCAGCCTTGTCAATCACACGGCATATTAAGTAAAGGCTAACGGTTTAATTGCACATAACCTATTAATAATTGGGTTTATTTTGTTTCCTGGCTACACGTGCTGTTTTCAGCTCTATTGGGAATGTCACAAGGTGAAAGTGCATCAGCTCATAACCAAGGGCACTGACTTATTTTTTTGCAGTCTTTAATATTGACTGGGATTCCTAAATTTGGACTTTGAGATTTTGCACCTTATTCTTCTGACGTGTTTTACTGCCCTGAAGCCACTTTGCAAAATTCATAGCAGCTTTCACACGCTCTGGTGCTTCTTGGGACCAATTCAATCTTGAACAATAGATGTGTGTGCAGTAGAGCCAGGAAATGTTACGCTGGAGATCCTGGGCTTATTCCCCAATAACATTTTGATTTGTAAAGTATTCCACTACACAAAACACACACAGGAGACAACATTAAAAAACATTAGAGCCCGTAGCCTGTAAGACAGAAAGGTGGCTTACAATACAGATGGGCAGCATGGCCTGAGATATAGGCAGGGCACACTAATAATCAGAGGAAACATTACAGAAAGCATTTTTGATGTTTTACGTTCTTCAGCCATTTAACAAATCTCCTGGGACAGTGTTTTGCCTTTAAAATTAATAATAATAATAATACAGTGGTATCCAGACAAATGGTTCTTTCCTATTGTTTAAGATAATTGGGGTTTGTCGTTTGGAAAGGAGCATTTCCCAGCCCTGTACCCACATGGGGTTGCTCTGAGCAGAGGTCTGGTGGGGGTCAGATGGCAGCTTTGTCTTCCCCCCAAACAGTTTGATGCACTGGAAGGAGGAATTATGCATAAGCCCAGAGGTGTACGTGTTGGGTGGGATACCCCTGGATCCATGGGTCAGCACTGCGCTCTGGTCAATGAGAAGCAGAGCTACAAGGCATCTTTCTGCCCGAGTACTTGATTTAGAGGTCAAGTGTTCTGAACTCTTGAATATTAATGTATGTCTGTCACCTGTCCTGGACAATTTTATGTAATTTGTGGCAAGCTTTAGAAGGCTTTGGCTGCACTGAGGAAAAGAGCACTTTGCTCCCAGTGCCGCTGCCCCAGCTGTGTGTGTGCATCTCAGAGGTGATAAAAGAAGGGAAGATGTGCTTTCAGGTGGAAAGAAGGCTTGAAAGCAGGCAGGCTGCCTTGTGGGGTTGTGAGGGAGCACTTCTCGGTGATAAAGACATCGCTGGGTCAGGCCAAATGCACTCCACAATTACAGATTGCTGCAAATCTGAGGAGGGCAGGTGGGATTCACCTATGGAAATTCAAGAGCCTTTCTTAATAATTAGCTCCAAACTCACTGTATTCTTGTATTTTTCACTGGATTTCTTAAGAGGCTTCTTCATATCAACCTGGTACGTCACCTTTAGGCCATCCATCTCCCTCCTCCTTGATCTGCTTGCACAGATTTCCAGATTTTGCTGCCAGTTTTGAAGCTCCTCAGTGATTCTCATAGTTTTTCCCTGTCAGAAAAGAGTACAAAATCCAACCCACCCTTTGTCCAGTGTGCAGTCATCCTGAGAGCCTAGACGGCCTCTCCAGCCACCAGCTCTGCCTGTGCTCTATCTCTGCCTTCCTTCCATGAATGCAATGGGGACAGAAGGACTGGGGACCTCTTGGAAAGCCCCCAGGGTGCTGGGGGAGCAAAGTGCCCTCCTGAGCGCTGGGTGAGGTTTAGCTTTGGTAAGCTAAGGGCCACGCTGTCACCCAGGATGGCAGACCCCTTTCTAATCTCTAAATGCAGCATTGTCGATACAGAGCAAAGGTTTCTGCTCACCCTCTTCTTCTCTATTTAATACGTTTAAGTACTGCACTCTACATATGAAGAATAGTGATGTTATCAGAAAGCATTCAAAAACATATGTTTTAATGAAATGTGTTGACAACTGCTGAAGTAAAGTTTTTGTTAAGTCTCAAGAGTTTAGCCATGACAAGCAGTATTAATGAATTGAATTAATTAAAAAGCATTTCAAGATGAAACGGGGCCTGTTCTATGTAAAATGCTCTATACATTAGACAAGCATTATGGAAATCACTGCTTTGTACTGCACTGTAATGCAGCCATTTATAAAAGCTTCTCAAGATCCATGGATAGCAGTAATTTGGGCTTAGCGTGTCTTTGAAATTCATTGAATACAGCATGTGCTATTTAAAAGCATGAAATCTGGATAGTTCCACTGCCATCAAAGTTCGCATGGCTTGGAGAGAGGAGAGGGAGCTCAGCACTGCTGGAATGAGCGATGATGCACACGGGGAGGGGGAGACCAAAGAGCATTTGGCCATCACCAGCAGAATGGTGCAGCTGTGGGCAGCCATGGCGTTACAGAGCAGGCTCTCAGATTAGCAATAAGCCAGGTCCCAAACTGCCCTGAAATGCGGGTGATCTGACAGAGTCATTTCTTTCATCCTTGCTGCTCCTCTGCCCGTCTGCCCCAAGATCCTCTCCTTTATGTACCATGCTTGGACTCCAGCTCTTCTGCTTCTTGGATTGCTTTTTTTGTCCTGAGTAATACCATCAGCTGTCACCAGTGGCATTACAGAAAAACAGACATGTATTCCATATACAATACACAGAACAGCCATGTGGGTGTGCCCACAGGGGACCCTTCTCTTAGTGTATGGCACAGCTAACCTGAGCATCTGGCCATAGGGCTAAGAAGCCACTCAAGGATAGCGCAGTCCTATAACTGCAGCAGTTCTGCATCACACCTGGCAAAGTCAATCATGAAATGAGAGCTCTTTGCAGACAGCTTTTCTAAGTGGGAAATAACTCTTCGTTTGTACATCTTTCTTGGTTGAGTTAGCACTGTGACTTTTCCCAGGAAGCAAAGATTTGGGTAAGGGGGTAACAACGTTAACTCAGAACACATTGAAGAACATATGTAATTACCATTAAGTATCTGCTTCTTGTTAATAAACATACAACCTGGGTGAAAGATGAGAGAGGAACAGTGAACAACAATAGGATTTCATAAATGCGTGGTGAAGGTTCTTTCACTTCATGTGTTTTAAGATTTGGCTTGGAACTGACTATTTCAAATGGATGCACCTTTATCTGTGCTGTAATTTGTCTGAGTCTTAATAAAGGAAATTACATCCCTCAAGAAGAAGTAGCCACAAAACTGTCAGTAGCTTTCAAATGTTGTAATGTCTTAATACTGCCTATTCAACCAAGAATGTGACTGCTCAGTAGGAAAGAAGAAAAAAAATCCTAAATGCAAAATGATACAGTCAGGCTCCTCAAGCAATGTAAGCTGACACTTAAAGGATGGTAAAGTTTGCTAAACACTCAGCTGCTGCACATGTTTCTAGAAAGGCGTTTGATACATTGCTTGGAATGTCAGTAAATCTGACAGGCAGCCTACTTGCTTAGCACAGGGGGTAACTCTCTTGGCCCTGAGTGTGTTAGGAATAGAGCTACCAACGCTGCATCCCAAAATGCTCAGGGAGATCCATTCCGTAAGCAGGTGTGAGTTTGCCTTGTAGAAAAAAGAGTGAGCTCGTTCTGCTGCTTTGCTAAAACACAAGCAACAAGCAATATGTTTGCACATGTCACAGTTAACATTTGCATTCAGTATCTGCATGGTGAAAGCTTCTGAGCCTGCTCCTACCTGCCAAACAGGCACAGGTAGCATTTGAGTCTGACCAAAAGAAGTCTCTTCCCCCTGGCTAGATACTGTGCTCCACGCAGAGCAGAGCTGAAATGACGGCCAGCACTTTCAGCTTCTTTCAAACTCTTCTTGCTAACGAGGCTCTAAGAAGGACGTGAAGCCTTTTGTATGCAGCCACACTGTTTTTTAAGGGCTGAAGCTGCCTGGCCTTGATTAATAGAGCAATTAGGCCAAGCCATGCTGACAGGTGGTACCTGTGAGAGGTTCAGTGGTGGCAGCTTCTGCAGGGAGGGAGGGAAATGGGTGGCACAGTGGCATGAGTTTGTGTGACTGCAGCTTTGGGGGTGACCTGGAGGCTTTAGCCTTGATTCCCTACAAGGTTTTATTTAATGGGTCACGTAGCTTCTGTGCAAGGCAAAGTCTTAATGCAGCTGTGTGTTTTATGCTGGGCTGGGTCTGTGTTTTGATGCAGTAAGCAAGAAATGCAGCCACTGGCAGCGGCTGTGCAGGGATGGAGCTGAGTGGAAGTAAGAAGGGCATTGAGACGTGGTGGTAATGGAATAAGAAATAGCATTTGAAACTTCTCCCTGCATAGAGTAATAAATAACCTCAGCGCAGCACAGATCAGCTGTAATGAGAAAGATGGGAAGAAAATCAGTATCAGACTCTCTCGTTATGACCAGAACCTCCGGGTGCAGTTGCCACAGCCCTGAGGCAGTTGGTTGGGCACAATTCCCTCCATTGTCATTTACTTTTAGGAGTTGCAGAAGGAATCTTTTCAGTGGAGAATTATTTCTTGGCTCTTGGGAAGGGTGGCTGGCCTTGGAACTGCTTCTAAAGCACAAATTGGGGAACAGCTTTGTAACACACTTGGTTTTTGTTCACTCAGTGGCAGCAGAGAGTAGCATGTTGTAGTTAAACGAACATGAGCATTAATCTCTTCAAATGATGCAATATACTCAGACCACGTAACAAATATCATTTGAATTGTATTTTGTGAGGAGTAATATAGTTGCATTTCATCCCAAAATCCTGGCTGGAATCTGTATCTAATCCCAAGCGATATAATTTTGTATTCTCAGCTCAGCACACAGGAGAACAGCAATCAGGATTGCAGTAGCGTCACTAAACTGCTTATAGAACACTAGAAATTAATGAGCATTCCAGAAAAAAAATATCCTTGTAGCCTTCTTCAAGGAGAAATGCTGTATATAGTAAGGCAGAAGGTAGCACTCGACACTGGGGGCACCAGCCAAGCCTGCAGCCTTGCAGAGGGCAGGCAGGCTCTCCAGGTAGACGCAGTGTTCTCTTGCATGCGATGCTCTGCCAATGGAAGAAGAGGGAGATAACCAAAACAATGGCAGAGAGAGTCATCTCCAGTGTTTTTCTGCTCTTCAGCCTTGTGCTGCTGCTGTGTGTTTCTTCAGAAGAGCAAACAGGCAGCCTTGCCTCACGGATGTGAAGATAAAGCATGGCACGGTTAGAGGTTCTAAGCAGGCCGCAACCTTGCGGTAAAGCAACAAAAGTCCAATCTTTGGCCTCCAAAAGGGGTGAAGATATTCATCAAATCTGATGAAGTTCCTATTAATTAGGGTTGTTAAATACTAGTAGCGCTTCTGGTACTGTTACGATTTGGAGGTTTAACTAACAACCCTAATGGGGCTACTTCTGCAGGATGTTAATTAGATATGGCAATTCCACTTACCCATGCAGCCTCGGCACACAACCATCACACATCAATATTTAATTTAATTACTGATGTTGTGGTGCAAGTCACATCTGATTTAAGAGATAAATATGCTTAATTATTAATGAGATAAAACACATACAGTATGTCACCTTTTGTCATTTGAGCTTTATTAGGTATTGTCAGAAAAGACAAATGTGAACGTCAGAGAGGCTGTGACATGGTGCTCTACATCTCTGTGTGACACTTGTCCTTCAGCTTACCTGAGCTCACGCTGCACTGCAAATAAGATAAGCAGAGCTGCAAGCGTGCAATGCAACGTGTTGGGCGTTCTCAGTTCAGAGCTTCCCACGGGATGCCATTGAGAGCAATGGACACAACGTAAAAGGTGAATGCAAAAAGATTGCCTATCCTTTTGTGAAGGAGGGGGGAGAAAAGGACAGACAACTAAGCTTTGAGGCTAGTTATGGTGATTAACAGCATTAAAGGTGTTTCTAGCCTGGGTTGAGTTCTTGTTTCGTGAGGGACTTTACATCCTGAACTGCCACTCATACTCCGAAGACTTATGGCTACATAGAAAACAGGAATATGCAGTATACAACCAAAGCACCAGATCTGGTGAAAGTGGTGAAACTGCTCGTGTTCATTTTACTATGGAGGATCAAAACCTTTTGGAGGTCCTCCTCTGTACACAAAGTGTCCTTTGTAAGCCTATGCTTCCAGGGGTTCACAAGCTAGTGCTAGAAGTTTGTGTGGGTTGAAACTTGCTGTGCAAGATCTTTGCCTGGGGCCGTTTGGTTTGATGTGTTTGACAAAATTTTAAGAGATCCTGAGTTAACTGAGCCAAACAAATAGTTTTTGAGAGGCCGAGAAGGTTTTTGGAGCTTCCTTGAGGGAAAATTCCCATTTGGCAGAAAATCTATGAAAGCAAAAGCAACTGACAGCATTGTAACCTACTGAAATATATTGAACTCTCAAATCTATCCAACCATTTTTCTCTGTACGAAATATAGCTCTTCTTTTATTAGTATTGAGATATACTAATTTAATGGGGACCTGATGGGCTTACAAGAATGGTTAGCAAAGGAGACCATTTCTGCATGGTCCTGGGAGAAATAAAGAGAGCTGGCCAACATAGCAAGGCTGAGAAAGCCTTCAGCTGGCCAAGTGTATCTCAGCACCCACCCATCTAAAGGAAAATACCTAGGAGAATATGAGAGGAATGCTCATGAACAAAGTCATAGGGAGGAAATGGAAATGCCAGTGCTTGTGGTGGCTGAGACTCATCTCTGAGGGTGATAAAAAAGGAATGGCTGTTTTTTCAGCTCTGTGACCCAGTATCGTAGGTGGCCATCACAGGTGGCATTGTGATCTATCGGTGAGATTGATGTGCTGCAGTGTTTCCAAAGGGTGTGACTGAGGTGTGGAATTCAGCAGTGCTGAGCTCACATCTTCTGTCAGCTGCCAAAAGTGGAAGAGGCATCCTGGGACCTGTTCCCTCTAATTACACTCCTCTTTTTTTTGACAAGTCAACGCATCCAGACTCAGAGAATGGGGGATGGAGGAACCTGTGGAACCCACAGCTCCACCAGCCAAGCCTTACGTGGAGGAGTGATGTGCTGGGAACACTTTCTCCAGAGGACTGGCAGCCTGAATGACTAGCCAAGAAATGTCTGGGAAACGAGGAACTGTCCTCTTTGAGAAGAACCTGTAATTTTCCCCCGGGAGAGACATAGTGCTGCAGCTGGAAGAAGGGGGTAAAGCAGCACTGCCTCCAGCTCTGTCTGAGCATCCTGCAGGTCTTGTGTGGGAACATGGAGGCTGAGCATCACCGTGATGTGCGTGACTGTGTGCGTTCATCTGAAGAGTGAGAGGAGAAGGTAACAGACAGCATCGCTCACTGGTCTGGCTTTCAGAGGAGCTGCAACACAAGTTCTGCCAACACCATGGCCGTGCCCTGAGGAAGATGCTGCCTGTGCTAGCTGTACCAGGCTCAGCAGCTACAATGAAGGTGTAGTATAAAAGTAAGCTCCTGTAATGAAGTTGCACAGGTTGGAAGCTTTACCTCTACCATACTGTGTGGTTAGCAGTTGTACTGATATGTGAGGCACAGCTGAGCCTAGTTCTATTTTCCTGACTGTGCTGCTTTGGTAAACATGTATTTCTTCCCTTTTATCCCTGAGAGTTCTGCAAGGCTTGCAGTCTAATCCTGTGATAGTCCCAAAAGCCCTGTTTCATATTGCCATAGGGAGATATTGCAAGTTCTGTGGCAGAACGTAAGCTGTATGTGCCACCAAGTAGAGCCATGGTCTCGTGGGAGGTGCTGGAAACATGGCTGATCCTTGCTGGAGTGAAGATGTGCAGGGAAGCAATAATATCACTTGTTTCTTTTCTCTCCTCTTTCTTCCAAATTCATACCTGTCCTCAGCTGAAGGGCTCAGCATAGCCTGGCTCTGATAGATGATTCCAGCTAGCATGTGTAATGCCACCAGCAGCGCTGTGCGAAAGCCTCTTGCTGTTCCTGAGGCCTGGAACTTGTTGTGGCTCTCACCTGCTCAGCCTGCTTGACTCTTCCAGGCCTGCTGGTGCCTGTGGGAGATGAACTTGATCCTCCAGCTCTTCCCTCCCTGCTGTCTGCATGCTTCCATGAGACGATGTTGTGTTGGTCTCAGGATGCTGGAAGGCAGCATGTTACTGTTTCTTATTAGAATCATAGAATCCTTCGAGTTAGAAGAGACATCTGAAAGCCATCTAGTATAACTCCCCTGCAATGAAGAGGGACACCATGGCTAGATCAGGTTGCCCAGGGCCTCATCCAGCCTTGCCTTGAAAGTCTCCAGGTATGGCGCATCAAACAGATGGCTATCAACCTATGGCTGCTATTAAGTTGCCTGGAGTTTCTATGCTGACCACTCACCAGAGGGGAAATTGAATAGTAACAGTACTAAAGTTCTTCTTTTAGGGGACTGATATTATTGATAGCAGTGCCTGAAACCTGGGACATACACTTGCACAGCCATCTGGCAATATAGGCTGAATCTTCACTGTAATTGAAGATTACAATGGTTGTTTGACGAAGGAATAATGGCCACTCTCCTTTATGTATAGACATCTTCGCTGGCCTCTGCCAGTCTGGAGTACTTGCCAGATCTTCTCACTTCTCAGTTCACTTATACTGGGTTCTCTCTCTGAGAAGCTGGAAGTTATGTGGGCCCCTCTCCTGTGAATGAGTAGTTTGAAATTGTTTCCTTCAATGTTCATCACTTGCACTTGTCTATACTAGTATGTAATGGACTTGTGTTGCAGAAGACTCACAGCTGGATATGACAGAACCAGATGTTCACACCCTAGGCCAGACACAGCTGTTTCCCTGTAGCTGGCAAGGGATGTCGAACAAGTAAATGCAGAGACAGCAAGCCTGAAAAAAATCTAAGTTAATCAGGCTGAATATGCCTGGAGATTTAGGCCGTCTGGAAGATTGCCAGAGGGCTATTTATTTTGATGTCTACACCTGCTGAATGGGAATGCTTTGTGTGAGCTCAAAGCTTTAAGCGATACCGTATCTCTCCCTTTTTCAGCGCTTTGCTCCCTCCAGCAGAGTTGCTCGCTTGATAAATTGAGCTTTACAACTCTTTTTTTTTCCCTTTTCAAGGGGAAAAAAAAAAGCCCAAACACCTAAAACTTATCTTGTTTCCTGGCTGTTAATGAGGGTGGAAGGAAAGCACTGCAATGCTGGGGAACAGAAAGGGAAGGCAGTCAATAAACTGCCACTTGAAGGGTTAAAGTCTGTAGGCAGCGTCATCTGCTAGATATTGCAATTTTCAGTGCCCAATTTGTAGAGTTGGGAGCGAAATTCTCACAAGTTTTCTACCTGCTGCCTTGTGCACACCACACCTTCATGGGCTCAGTGCAACAGATTTATCCCGCAGTGCCCCATCTGGCTCAGCTCTGCTGGCACACAGCCCTCTCCTTCCAGGCAGCCTGTGCCTGCCTTGCTGTCATCTTGAAAGCTCTTGGGATTGTTTTCTTTTACAAAAAGTTTCTGTGTTGATGGTGGTGATGAGTGCGACAAACATTTCATCAGGAAGATTTCTCAGGGCCGAGGCAGTATTTTTGGAGAAAATGAGACCGGGAACATCAGAAACTGAAGGAATGTTGTCTTAAAATTACCTAAAGAGTAGAATTCTCTCAGAAGAAGTAGGAAAAAAAGCTCCTGGTTCCCTCCACGTCCCTGTGCTTCTGTAAAATAAAGGAAAACATCTCACAGGTGAGAGGGGAGTTACCTTAAAGTGTGATGCCCACTGCTGCTATAATAATCTCTTAACATGCAGAAATCTGTCCTGTATGTGATTTTTACCTGTACACTCCTGGTCGTTTTTCTAATGCATTCAGCTTTATTCTCTGAGCAGTATTCCACTCACAGGCTTGCTGCAGCCATTAGCAACACAGATTTTGCCATCTCCCCATCATAAGCAGCTGCACTGATGATAATTGTGCCCACTGCTGTCAGTGCCATTCCATGTTCTCAGATGTGCAGCAAACAAGCATTTTCTTTCTTTTTGCCCATGCGAGTGACAGTTCTTCAAATGCTATTATTGTCCCAAAGGCAACAGGGAATTCAGTGGATTATCTGAAAATGCGCCATAGTTCTCCCTCAATTTCTCCACCTTTGCCAAAGGATGCAGTGGATTTCCTAACCTCATTTTTATGGAATATTTCTTTCTTAACCCAATCTGGAAAGTGGAGAAAGTGATGTGTTGTTATGCTTTGCAAGAGGGAGAGGGAATTGCTTTTATTTCGATCATTTGTTTGCATTCCATTAGCAGACAGGTGAGCACAGAGTATGCTTAGGTTGGCACCCTTGAAGGACACCAGATTTTAAAACAAATAAAGGAAGATCTACTGTGTGTTATAAGCAATAATCATTAATTAAAAGCCTTGTTAAAGCATTGCTGAAGAGTACTTCAGAAGAAAAGTAGTTATACTGCATTTCATGGTTAATTCAATGTCAATTAGCTGATTGTTAACTTCCCTCCAGCTAAATCTTGTTCAGTGCAGAGAAGAGAAATCAAAAGCATTCTAGCTTTAACAAGCCTAGTGTTTCAATCATTCATCTCTGGCCGCGGGCTCAAAATCAATGTCAACAGACGTTTCATTGCAATTTTATCAGCCATTTCTGCATGTCACTGTTTTCTTGGCTGCCCTGATTGTCCCTGAAAACCGTCTGTGAGAATCGGAAGGCCGGATAGGCAGCGCTTGCTCCCCTTCGCTCGTGGGTTCCTTGTGGTTAATGATCGGTGCTGATGTCCGGAGGGCTCCCCGCGCTCCGTTCCCGCCCGGTGCAGCGCTCAGCACCGCTCCGTTCAGCACCACGGACAGCGCTTGGACGCGCCGTCCTGCTTGGGGAGGCTGAGGAGGATCACAGAACGGCTCGGGTTGGAAAGGACCCCAAGGATCACCAAGTTCCAACCCCCTACCACAGGCAGAACCACCAACCTCCAGATCTGGTACTAGAGCAGGTTGCCCAGGGCCCCATCCAACCTGGTCTTGAACATCTCCAGGAATGGGGCATCCACAGCCTCTCTGGGCAGCCTGTTCCAGCTCCTCACCACTCTCGCTGTGAAGGACTTCCTCCTGACATCTAATCTAAACCTTCCCTCCTTGAGCCGGGGTTCAGCCCACAGGAGGCTCCAGGGAGACCTCATAGCAGCCTTATATTACCGAGAGGAAGGCTACAGGTACGGCGGGGAGGGACTTTATCAGACAGTGTAGCAATAGGACAGGGGATGACTAAAAGAGATTAGATTTAGATCATTTATCAGGAAGAAATTATTTACCCAATTCTTTATGCTGCTGCACAAAGAAGTGTGGGTGCCTCATCCCTGCAGGTGCTCCTGGGCTCTGGGCAGCCTGAGCTGGTGGGGGGCAGCCAGCCCACAGCAGGGGTAGGGCTTGGGGGGCTTTAAGGTCCTTTCCAACACAAGCCATTCTGTGATCCTGTGAAATATGTGCTCGCATTGTTCTTAGATGTTGTCAAAAATAATAGATGACCCTATAACATTTATAAGACATCACACGTTCCCATTTGCTTCATAATGACAACACTAATTGTGAGATTGGTGTCTGCGAAGAGTATCAAGAGCTAAACTGAAGCCTGAAGTCAGCTGCTGGTGGTGTCTGAGACTTGTCAAGCTGTTGTAGGACTTGAACTGATAACAGGCTGTTTTCCACCTGAAATCACAGAGCATCTGACTGCTGCTCTCATACTACAAGCAGTGTAGCGTGGCATGTTACACTCAGGAATGACACACAGGTGGAATTTCATGCTTCTTGCTGACTCCAGACCTGGTCCATAGTGCTTTAGCTTCACTCCTGTCTACAGCAGCGCAGACAATAGATCCACAACAACGTTTCTCATCTGCTAAGACTGATAGGGTGATTGCCTCATCACAGCAATCATTGTGTAGGGATTAGAAGTCCACGGCGTTTTCAGCTTTTTCTTGTACAGCAATGGTGTTTTATATCTATACACTTATATATCTATGTACATATATATGGTATAAAGCAACTAACTTTCTGGAAGCTTAAAACAACACAGCATGCAGTCGCTGTAGGCAGAGTGGCTGTCTTGACAGGATTTTTTAGGGTTTGCTTTACCATTTCTGATGCTGCTTTCCAGGAGGAGCAAACAGTTAGCATTTGACTTGGAGCTATCTGTATCATTGCATCTCCTGCCTTCAGTCTGTGAGGTAGAATTCTTTCTGGCTCTTTGCATTACACTTTTCCTCATTTAAATTCCGCCTGACAAACCTGCTGTTGTGAAACCCACAGTACGAGATTCAGTAGCACTGCCTGCTCTCCTGCTTAAAAAAGCCATAATTGACAAAAACAGTTTGTATCAGTATGAGTCACCTACAGGTCCAGTTGCCACAACTTTTATTTCTTCATTCATTATCAGTCATGACTAATGGTTAGACAGGATGCTCCTGGGTATGTGGATCTCTATGATACACATAGCACACAGAATCAGTTAATTTTAACAAGAGTTAGTATAGATTACCAGAAACAGCTTTTGAAAAACTTTTCTCCTCAGCTCTTTTACACCTCTTTTCTTAAGCACATGGACAACAATATAGGTTTCAATTTTACTTGTGCGATGGGTTCACAGAGTAAATCTTAGCAACTTTATGGTATAGATGCTCAAACATGTGGGTGTGGAATTACCACCCTTGAAATGATCTCTGATTTATATTGACAGGGACCTGCTTTTCAGTGCTACTGTAGATAAGGCTTTAGACTCTAGATTCATTTATAACTCACAGTGACCAAAGCTAATGAATGCTATATTCCAGTTACTCTTGCCCCACTGGTTCTGTCTGTGACTCTGTCAATAGTTTTTTTCATAAGAACCAGGAGCCATGAATGAAAAGCTGTGTCATACTAGCGTGCTGCTCATTAATACACTGAATTAATGTGAATTTGTAAGAAGGAGAAACCTTTATCTTCCCATCCTTATTAAAACTGAGGTATCTTCTCTATCACTCTGTGATTCATTCTGTTCCCCTGTCTTCACGTTCAGCTTGAAGCCATCATCACACATCCACCGTGCCACCTCGCGGAAGGCTGAAGGTAGAGCTGACCTACACACAGCTATAGAAATCTGTATCAGAAAGTGAGGCAGATTTAACCTGAAAAAAAGAAATTATTGGCCCTGTAGGGTAGAATATACATGGACTCAGCGTGTCTTTATGTATTCCATTTGCACTTTTGAAGGAACTGATTCACCTCTGGGGTCTGTGGCCTTCTGCCTACTTGCATGGCTCCTGGTGGGAAGAGAGGAGTCACTGCCGTTACCCTTAACACTTGAGCTGGTTCTTCAGCTGTTATCCTCATTCACCTTGGATAAAATGACTTCGAGAAAGGATGTGATCTAAATCTGCTGGCCAAGGTGAAGAGAAATTTGGCATCCGTCCAGGCAGCATTTGGTCAATGTTGCTACAAAGGTAAATGGGAGCCAAGCCAGCAAAGCGGAGGTGATTTCCAGCCTCAGAGTTGTTTGTTAACACCAGATAAAAGGCCTATAGATCAGGTAGAAGTTTTAGGAGTTTGCTGACTGACAACAGGCCCACTTGGTTGCTCCAGTTTGTGTCTTTTACTTTACTGGACCTCCTTTTAGATGGCGTTGTCCTTTCTTCCCATGTTAGGACTGGAGTTAAGCACGTGCCATGAGACTGCTGGAGCAAGGCAGCTTTATAGCTTCAGAATGCAGAATATGTACATCTGTGTACCAGTGTCTGACCCTAGAGTCAAGTAGGAGTCCAGAATGGGAATAGGAGAGAGATTTCTGATTGCTTCTGTTCCAGAAAAGCCTTTTATAAAGGAAATTTTGTTTTAAAATACAAAAAGTACAGAAGACTTCACCTATATGCAGCTAATCTTAAATCTCTAAGCTAATGCATGATGTACAATACTATGGATTAGAATGAAAGCAAGTAATCTGGCTTTCCCAGGGATCAATTCAGCTGGAGCAGATTTCTTGCAGACAAGAAGTTTGTCTCCATGGTGGCATTCTCTTCACACCACGCATGATCTCAGCTGCTGGTTCTGGCCCTTCCATCTGCATTTACAGTGGTGGGGGAGGTGGGAGGTGAACAGGAGGTGAACCAGAGGTTGCGATTTCCTACTTAGATTAAAAAAAGATGCGTGACATGGCCCCTCTCTTGGAAAACATGAGTGCACATTAGCGAGGTTGTAGCGGCAGCAATAATGGGGCAGGATTGACAGGTAGGCATGACTTAAGGAGGCAAAGCTTGGGGGGGAGAGGAAGAATACGATTTGATCAGATATCACTGTTGTTTTTCCTCGTTGTGCAGCGCTGCTGTTCACTTGGTCATTCACAGATATTCCTTTGCTGGAACAGTGTAGTACCTTAGCTGGATCCTGCAATCATATGATGCTGCTCATGTTTTGTTCCCAGATCTGTTTTCCAGCACTGCATCACAGTTCACACTGAGGCTGTGAGTTCTTTGTCAGAAGATGCTCTGCTGGCGTTGATGGAGTTGTGCAGAGCCTTGCAGGGTGAGAAATGGCCAGCTGGGGCCTGTAATGCCAGCTGAACCAACCTTAACAGCAAAGGTGCACAAGTTTTGCTGTTGGGGTTCTGTTTCTCCTTGCTTCTGTCTCAGAGACAGCTGCAGTCAAGACTTCTTCCAAGAGCTTCTGCTAAGGAAAAGCTGGAAGTGCCACAGTACAAAACCTGAGCATCAGCAGGTTTCTCTGAAAGTCAGCAGTGGTTTGGTTCAGGAAAGTGTCAGTCCTGCTGCTCTCACTGGAGCCAGCAGTTGACCCTGAACTTGCTATCGCTTCCACCTCTCTGTGGGCAGGTGTCTGTATCTCAGTACAAGTGAATCAGAACGAGTGTTTGTTTTCCTGGCAGGAACTTTAAAAAAGGAAGAACAAGTCTCCAGCAGAAAGACATTCATGTGAGCTGACAAGAGCCATCTTCTCCTTTGAGGTTCTAAGAAGTGGTGTTTTCAGTGCAGGAAGGCAGCTCCTGTCCCCCAGGATCTCTTCCTCTCAGGGCTACAGGAACAACAGCTGACTTCTTCCCAGCCTAAATTAGCTGAAGATGGAGAGAATAAAACACTGTGGTGAAAATTTTGAGGGGAACAAAAAGAGGGGAAAAAAATTCAGCCGAATAAACCTGAAACTTTTCAGAACAATATATTCTCCTATTCAGATTTTCCAATTTCTGGGACTTCTAGACTAAAAAAATAAGTGTCTTTTCCTATTAAGAAAATTGCTTTCACATTCCCGCAATGAACAGAGTTTTGTTTCTAATGATGGAAGAAGCTGAGTGCAGCTGCTGAGTAGCTGGAGTGGGGATCCGACTATCAATGCGTCACCAGCTAAATGTGATTTGAGATGCAGTTTGCTTTTCCGTATCTCAGATCTCAGGGCTAAACCACAAACTGTACATGACACAACTATATTAATATTTAAAAATAATTACTTGCTGCCTGAAGGTAAACAGAAAAAGGGTAAATAATTGATAGCACTGGGACTGCCACACTGTAAGTCTGCTGAGCGTTTATGATGTGCTGGGAAGGTTCAAAGGGATTGCTCGTCTGCTGCCTCTGAAGGAGGGTTTTTGCTAATCATTCCAGGGCTTGTTTTGTCAGCCAGCAATGTTTTCAGAGTTTGAAGCACTAGAATAGAATGCCAGCTTAATTTAGGCGATTCTCTAACTTAATTTACCAACTTTCCTTCCAAGATTTGCATTGTAAATGATAAGGTGATTTTCATACATATGATTTTTTTTTTTTTTATCCCATCAACATCTGAAGGGAATTTTCATGTGGTCTGCTGCCAAGAATGCAGAGCAGGAGCGCTTACATAACATGCCACCCTGTGACAGTGCCTGTCAGCAGAGCTGGGTGATCCCAAGCAGTTGGCTTCACCTGTATCCCTCCAGCACCAAAACAGCCAACGTTCAAAGTGGCCATTGACCATAAAGAGTGTCCAATGGTTTAAAATTTGCTTATTTTGCCTGCAGTCAGAAATGTTCTTGGTCTGATTATCGCATTGACAATTAAAAAAGTATTCCAAAAAAGCACTTCACAGTTTTCTGATCTGCAGCGTATTTAAGCAAGGTGCCTTACGCCCCTATGGGGGCACTGATCATTAGATAACTTATTTCTTTAAAAGAAAAAAAGCAAATGCTAGGATCCATCAGCAATGCCAGCTGGGCCATGTGATCAAATGCTTCTTGATGTTATCAGCAATACAGATCATAATGGGCGTGGGGATGGGAACATGGGCTCTTCTCTTTTGTGCCCCATCAGACCTACAGGGCTGTAGGTACTTTAATGCCTGGCGTTGCGTCACACTTCAGTGCTTGAAAATGCAATCTAAGCTTTCTCTTTTTTATATACAAAACCAGTCCAACACCATGCTAAGGTACACGAAGATGTTGCTCAAAGACGTGCAGTCATTCTTCCATGCTACTGAACGACAGCAAAGCCTGAAGTGGAATTCACGAGGGACGTTCTCCAGCTGATGCACGTCTGGAAGTGAACAGTAAGAATGTCTAAATAGAAAGTTAGAAAGCACAGTTTGCAAAGAGGGGCTGACAAAAGTGTGTTTGTGTTTTGTTCGGTCCAGAGGAGACAAATAGGCTACAGCAGAGCTGCTGCTGCACGAGCAAAATGGTGCAGCGAGGAGGAGAGAGAGCTCTGTTCTCCCACACTCTTCTTATAATGGCTTAAACTGGGCCCTGGAGAGTCAGGGGAAAAAATAGGAAATCCTTCTGATGGTAGAGGTAGGTCACTGCTGGAGCAGATTGCTGGGGGGCTGTGGAGTTTCTGTCACCTCAGATTAACAACAAGTCAAACAAAAATTGTCTGTAAGGGAAGAATTGCAGAGTCCTGTGGTCCTGTCTCCCTGCCAGTCCAGGGCTAAATCATTGAGACAGGAGGAAGCTGGGCACTGAGACTCCTACAGTACACATGGGTCTGTGTGCATCCCCTCAATGTTCGCGTGGAATATGTTGAGGGGTTGTGAGGTGGCCAGTTCTTCCATTTCCGAACTAAGGTTATGGTGTGTGGGTATTTCTGTGTGCCTTAGGTGCAAATGTCCTGGCTGACCTGAGAATCTCCTCTCCCATTTGTAAGATAATGGCATTTCTTCTCCTCTGAAACCACGAGAACGGCATTGAAGGTGTGGAATAGAGGCTCAGAAGGGAGACGATGTGGTCATGTGTGAGCTCCCCAGGGTCCCTTCCAGCCTCGGCCCCGCAGTGCTTCTGCTCACCAAGAGGCAGCTCAGCTCTGTGACGCTTTTATTCCATCACCGGTTGGAAAGGGAACTCCTTTAACTGCTTGGGGTTCTGATGCAAGAGAAGGCAAAGCAAAAAAAGTCCGCTCTGAACTCCAACATTCAGGTCACCCCCCCCTTCCCCCTCCCCACACCCAAAGACCACACACTTGCACCTCCAGGCGTGCACATCTGCTGCCAGCACAGAGGAGGATACTGATCCCATCACAGGGCTGGTTATCTTTCAAAGAAAAAGGTCCTAAAAGAAACCCTGAGAGTTCAGTGGCACAGCCCCTCCTGCACCACGGAGCAGGGCTGTGCTGTGCAGGGAACTGCTCTTTGCTCAGGGGGAAGCTTTCCTAGGAAGAAGAAGCTGGAGGAGAGTAAATGCTGTTAACGTGTTTCCTGCTTAAAGGGAAGGTGAAGCATTGGAGCAGGATGGGCACCTCTGGCCAGTATGGGAATCATGGGAGAAACGTCATTGTTTCTTATCTTTCCGAAAGGAGTTTTATGCTGTTTGCAGGAGTGTTTCATCAGACTCGCCTCTGTATGGTGTCTCCAGCCTGAGGAGCTGCAAAGCGGGCCTCTGCGAAGGTTAGTGTGAAGTGACACACAGTGCAGAGCTGCACCCAATGGCAGTGCTGCTGCTGGGCAGAGCCCACCCAGTGCTGCAGCTCTGCTGCTCCCCGTGAGAGCCACAGCTCTGGGACAAGGTGCTTGTTAGCGTGGTCAACTTTCCTGGCTGATGGCTCTGCAAGAAAGCAGCTAATGAGGTGCTCAGAGCTGCTGCTGGGCCGAAGCAGAGCTGTCTGCTTTCCCAGGAGGTGCCCGAGCAAGGCCTGCATTTCAAACACCCGTAGCACATATGGCAGACAGCGCTTAGCAGGCACTGCACAGCTCCAGCTTCCCCACGTGCCAGGATTACTGCTTATCTTCAGCACCCAATGCATTTTACCTCCCACTTGGGCAGACCCCTCCCAGTACTGCCATTGTGCTGTAGCTGCATCTTATAGAGTACTGTAAGTGTGGAGAGCTCATTTGGAAAGGGACATAGGAGCTCTGCTTGGAAAAGAATGCACAAAGCATTGGCCTTCTTAAAATTGCCCCATTTCATTAGAGTGGTAACACTGTTTTGGGCAAAATTAAGATCTCTTTGAATAGCTACTGGGTTGACTGCTGCAGTGATTTGTCTTTAACCAGGAATTAATTGGCATTTCTACAAACAGTGAAGGGTATTGCTAATGCAGGCTTGGTTTGACAAGGGGACTTCTGCTGGGGTAGGGTTTTGGTGCATTATGAGACTGGGGATGTAGAAAGGACAGCAGTGAAAATAGCAAATGAGTGTCTATCAGATCAGAACCTACAGGCTCTCACCTTGAGGAGAGCACAGAGGCTCTTCAAGGCGCAGCAATGAAGGCAGCCCAGGTTCTGCTGGGGAGGGAGTGCAGTAATACATGCAGTGAGGAGATTTTGCTGGTGAAATACCCACTTGAGAGCCTTTCATGGGTGGAAGAAAAATGGATCTGAGGTCTTGCCACCTGAATTCCTTCCTCTACCTCGGTAGGTTATCAGCATGAAAACAGGAAATGAATTGGACACCATTAATAAAACATGAAGCCTCCGTGTTCAGGCTGTGTGCTCTGTCGTCTGAGTGTAGAAGGCACTGTGAGAAGGAAACAGAGGAGTCAAACCCACAAGTTCATTTACTTTTTAACTGCACAGCAAACTTTGGCTCGGAGTTGGAGCTGAACCTTCCTTTTTTTCCCCTTGGAATTATAGAAAAGCTTTTAAACCTTCATGCAGAAGTGCTGAAGGATTGTTGCTGAGCTGTGAGCGTTCTCTGAACATGGAGACTTTTCCTAACAGATCTCACCAATAATTAGGTATTGCCAATGATATTTTTAACTCAAAAGTGGCTTTCACGACGATGCCAGTATTTAGACCTTGGTTTTATGCATTTGCTTTCAGAGCTGTTTGTGTGGTACAGTTTCTTCTCTTTGTGATGATGCCCTTTTTCTACAAACTGCTTATAGCTGTGAATTTAGGAGTGTCCTAAGATATGTACCTTGCTGTATTTTAGGGACTCACCTTGGAGGGGTTTTTCCTGTCTCGTCAAAATGTGTTTCTACCAATCAAAAAGGATTAGTTTCAAGGAATAGCAGTCTATACAGAGTAGATTGAAAGACCCCACCAGCAGCAGTACTCTTTCTGTCTGTATTTTCAGACCATCTCATGAAAGCTTATGGTCACACCAGTTTGCAAGCCAAGGATGAGAACTAGCAAAGCAGTTATGAAAAAGCCATGGGAACAAAAGCAGAAGACCCGGTTCAGCCAGAGACAGAAGGCCTTCTGCAGCTCTCATAAAGGCTTGTTTTGCTCTCTGGGGGAGTTTAATTGCAAAATGTTTAGCATAGGTGAATCATAAGGAGCCTAACCATAGGAAGAGGTTAACCACAGTTGTAGGAAGGATTCATCTGAGGCTGCAGCAAACAAGTTCTTGGTGGGAAGAAACCAGAGGGCTCCTCAGCTGTGGATGGGCTTGTTCCTGAAACTCAAAGGGCGAGTTGGGCGTCCAGGGCAAGAGTCCTCCTCCTGACCTGAGATAGGGCATAGCCAAGCATGAGGTCAGGTGCAAAGATAAGGGGTTGATTGCTAGCTTTTGTCAGGCTGCTGTGGCTGGAACCGCTGCTCATCTCCCACAAGAGGCACCACGGTCTGCCACAGCTGTGCTGTAACCTGGGGATTAACAGGGCTTCCATGTTTTTGAACAAGCTGGTGGGTTCTCTCCTTAAATGTGGAAGCTCTGCCTCCTGGGTACTGTTGGGACCAAGGGGTTCCAGTCTCATAAAGGTGTTACGCTGGGTCCAAATTCCTTCAGGTATTTCTCATTGAAAAGAACCTGTTTGCTGGAATCTGAAATGCAGAAATGAAACCTCAGCTTGGCTGAGTAACCTGGACAGAGACAATCCCCATCCAGCAGAGCTACAAACTCAGTGTCATAATTCACCTCAATTAACCATGATTTTCTTGGCTGCCATCTACAAGTTTGACGATAGGAAATTGGATTTGACTCATTACAATACAAAGGGGCAGTTTGGTGAACGTACATTTTCAGCCAAAATCATTAGTCAACCAGCAGAGCAAAATTACATTTCCATTGAAGTTTGTGTTACCGTTTGGTTACTCGTTTTTCTCTCTGGCTCGAACCACAGCTAGTGCAGCCAAGTTCTCATTCTCAGCTGTTTGAAGATACTCAGCCAGGCTGACAATTCACTGGACAATACTCAAAGTCTTAGCAAGGTTCGTTCTAATTACGCAGAAGGATCTGTATTAATCTGTAGTATTAAAATTACTACTCAACCAATGCACGCGCCGAAGAACGGATACGATTTTGGTTGGAAGTGTCAAAATACTTTCAGAAAAATTCTGATCCTTCAGAATGACAATCTGAAAAAAAATCCCCACGTCAAAACCATTCTTTTCCCTTGGAAGGCTGTGACAGAAAATGCCCATCTGCAGTGCTCCTGTGCAGCTGCTGGCCCTGGTGGCACCTGAAGGCAGCTGAGATGCTCGAGTTCGCCCCTCGAGGTGCTGGAACCCAGCAGTTTGTGGGGGTCCTTAATGGGACGGAGTGGCTGAGCATCATTTGTTGAGACTAACACTAGATGAGTGTTCAGTACTGGAGTAGGAACAGGAGTAGCTGAACTCAGATTAAAATACAGCAGCACCCAGTGCTTGGTGCATGTACATTTTCCCAGAGAGATTGGTAGAAACGGCCCTCATTACTCCTTTAGAGTGTTTCTGACCACACATTCTGTTCTGTTTGATATAACAGTATGCTAAATGCCCAGATGGTTCCTGCTGACAGTGGTGCTGCTGGTAGATTACCGCTGCCCATCCTTTCTCCAGGCACTGCACACCCGGGGCCATTGGGAACAGCAAGGCTGTGAGACCAGTGGGTCCTTCTGCTGCCGTCATCATTGCACCTCTCCTGCTCGCACTGCACCTGGTTTCCTTGTAAGCGCATCCTGAAATTGAGTTTTCCAGCTTCTCCCTGCAGGATTCTGCTCCATGCCAGTTGTTCTTTATGCTATGATTATTTTTTCTGTGTCTGGTGTAAACTTCTCCTTCCTTAGCTTCAGGTCAGTGCTTCTCATCTGGTGTCTGCTGTCCCTCCCTCTCCTCACCCTGCTGCTCGTTCGCATTATCTTGCACGATAATTAGAGACTGATCCTGTCCCCTGAGCCTTTGCTTCCCCAGACTGTGTCTCCAATCCTGCCCTCCTGCAGCAAACCCCACTGAGATCCGCAGGTTTGGCACATGTCCATTTGGGGCTGCTCCTGCTTTTCTATCTAGTTCTCAGCGCACAGGTCTTTGATATTATAATGCAGGAATGGCAGGAGACCCTGGTTAAGCAAAAACAGAACCGGCCCTCCCTCCCTCCCTCCCTCTGGGGGTTGTGGGTTATTAACAGAGCTTTCTTTGCTCAGCTGAGCACCGTGGAGCTGCCAGGTCTCTGCCCGCATTCCTGTCTCACAGCTTCAGAATTCTCACCCTATTAAAAAAGGCAGAAACGAGGCAGCTCCTGCAGCTCCCTGTCCTGCTGTGGTCGCTGATCTGAAGGCAGTGGTTTGTGACATCCTGCTGCCCATCTCTGCTGCACGAGGGAGCTGGGTGCCCGTGGGTCAGCTCTGCTGAGGAATAGAAACAAGTTCTATCATCGTCACCATCAGTGTCTTGAACAAAGGGGTCGTTTGGGCTCGTTAGGCTCAACTTATTTTTAAGAAGCCCCTGTTCCTTGGCTGCTGTTAGGCCTCATTCTCAGGGGCTTCACGCTCTTTACTCCTCTGTGCTATCTGGTTGAATGGTTCATAGTTGCAGCTTCTTCCTTTCCTGGTCATCCTGAAGAGCAGCGAAGTTGCTTTGTGTGCTCGCTGCCAGCGGCTCCCACACAGGTGCTGGGTGTTCCTATGCTGACCCCCCCCCACTATGCCATCCTCTCTGGCTGCTCATCTGGTCCCACAGACAGAGAAAACAGCTCTGGGACACTCCTCAGCCCCACACTGGGGACACACAGCAGTGGCAGAGCCAAGTAAAGGGCTTGTTGGTTTTGGATCTTTTTGTTTGAAGGCTTCTGGCACGTGAAGAGCCCTCCCCTGAGTTTTTCATCCTCTTTCAAGCTGCTGCAATAAACCCATGAACCTCTCTTTCATTTGGCTCCACAGGTTCTGTCTGTGGTGGGTCTCTGCTCTGCACACACGCACGCCCTGAGGCCCGGACTGAGCATCCCGATCCCACCCTGTGCTGTCCCGTGTGCAGCTGGCAGCAGCAGCCCAACCCTGTGAGCTGTGTCATGTATGCAACCTGCCCTGCTGCTGACATGAGGGCTCTGTGCGACACCTGGTATCTGCCTGCAGTGAAACAAACTGTTCAGCAAAGCTCGAGAGCACATTTTGCATTGCTCACAGCGTGCACTGGGCACAGTCCAACGCTTCCACCTCTGCCACTGTGGCATAACCAAGGGAGGAAATCCAGGAGGTTGCATCTCGTTGAGCAACAGCACCGCTCGCAGCCTGGCTGCCAGCCTGGGGAGGAGGCTGAGCACATCCTGACCCTCATCGGTGGCATCTGGGTCTGCACTGCTCTGTGCCCACAACAGTCTGTGCTGAGCAGCTCTTTCCTGCCCAGGGGTGTCCATGGGGCTCAGCTCAGTAGGCTGCCAGTGCCCTGGACCAAGCCTGAAAAGCCAAACAAACATTTGGGCTGCTGCTTAAAAACCAGCTCTGTGGAAATCTCCTATCTGCTGTAGCAAAGCACCCAACTGACAGGAGGAAACAGAACTGCCCATCTTTTGGTTTGACACAAATAATCCGGGATAGTGGCAACAAGAAAAGCAGCCGCACCTGCTGGCTGTCACCTGGGCATGGTTCCTGGCAAAGAGCAGCAAGCTGGGGCTGAGGGTCAGGCTTCAGCCTCTTCCAGACAAGCCAGAAGCAGAAACTATCTGAAGAATCCCACAGACTCACACCCAGTGTTCAAGGGCAGCGTTTCTCCCAGCACATACAACCCTGCCCAGGAGGCTAGCGGGGTTATATTATCTGCAGTTTGAATCTGGACATGAGGAGGCAGGTGCTGCTGCAAACAGGCAGGCACATGAGCAGTCAAAGCGAGAGCAAGCGCTCCAGGTCTGCACACTCAGCACATTGCATCCTGTCCCGGCAGAGCTGGGGTTGTGAAGTGAGACAGGGAGCAACTGGGGATGCATCGCAGGGCTGCTGCCAAATGGAGAGCACAGCAAGGTGAGCGCGTGGGCAGTGGGTTAGGTGAGACTGGAGGACGTGTGGCAGCGCAGCATGTTGCACCATGGCACCATACTGCAAAGCAAAGAGAACCCCAGACCAAGTCCTGGGAGTCCCAGGAGCATGGCAGCCACAGCTTCAGGGTCTGCAGCCCACTGGGGCTTTGCTCGTGCGTGGGCACTGCTCCTCCAGAGGGTGTTTCACCAAATGGTTAGAGAGAGGTTTATAATGTAAATGAAGGTTTCAGGGGTTGCTCTGTCTTCAGAAGGGGCTGAGGCCACGGCTGATTAAGCATTGGGTGAGCCACAACAGAAAGAGTGCCCATGCGGGAAGCATTGCCAACACAAATCTCTTAATAGTCTTTGAGTCTCTGCGAGGCCTTAAAATCAATCAGAGGATTAACTAAGCAAAGCTGTCTTTATGATCCATGATCCAGCTTTGTGCAATTGGATCTGGCTTTGCTTGGGCCTCTCTTTGCGGGTGGGCTGTGATGGAGGAGCCCTGCGGGAGCTCTGGGGATCGGGCGTCTGCAACATGCACAGGAGGGATGCCAGAGAGACACAACACTTTGTCTTCTCCCATCCCTCCCACTGGCTCCTCGTGATCCAGTGTTTCTCTTTACAGAAGCTTGCTGAAGAAAAGCCACCGACCGCTCCTGGTGAGCTGCCAGCTTCATGTGGCTGCTGGGACGCCTTCTGCCAGGGGTGCATCACACCTTCCTGTTGTCTTATCCTTCTGGCACCTGGACTTTGGTTTCAGGGCTGGGCTGAAGCCTGGGAGCTGCTGCACCCATCTGCTGCCACGTGCAGCAGGAAGCATCGCCTCCTGAGATCCACTGTGGGGAATTCACCATTGAAGATGATAAGCCTCTGGTAGGCACACACTGCTGGCTCCTGGTGCATCAGCAGTTGGTTGTTAGGAAGTCAGGTTGGATATTAGGAGAAATTCCTTCTCCAAAGAGTGGTGATCCGTGGGCTGCCCTGGGAGTGGTGGGTCACTGTCCCTGCGGGTGTTCAGAACCATGGGGATGTGGCACATGGGGACATGGTCAGTGTGCATGGTGGGAGTGGGTTGTGTTTGGGCTGGGGGATCTCAAAGGGCTTTTCCAACCTCAAGGATTTTCTGATTCTCTGATTCTGTAGCGGTCTCTGCTCAAAGCATTTCCCCACTTTGGGTGTTGGCGTGCTCTTGGTTGCACAAACAACAGCTGATGGAAATCAGGTGAAATTCACAGAATCATAGAATCGTTTGAGTTGGAAGGGACCATTGAAGGTCATCTAGTATTGCCATCAAAGCATCTCTAGATCTGGGAAATGAAGTTGGTCCAGGCTATAGCAACACATCCACGCAAGGGGACAGCTCCACAGATGGATTCTTCAGTGAGGTGTGGGATGAAAGGACAGCTGTCTCTGCAACTGTGAGCAGCGTGAAGAAGCCACCCAGAGGTAATGCACTGATTAGCTCTGCTTCCCCAAACACCAGTAGGCAGCCCTCTGTGCAACGTTTCTCTTATCTGCCGCACAACATCGCGGCTGTCGAAGGCTTCCATGAATTTCAAACAAACAAACTGGACGAAGCTGAGGGAAGAAAATAAAACAAACAGAACACCCTAAGAGCTATTGAATAACAAACATCACTTCTGCCACGGGAAATCTCTGCAACCTGTCAGAGCAGCGCAGAGCTGCGAGGCTGCATTGCTGGGAGCGCAGTGCTGCTGACAGCCCAGTGCCGGACACAGCTCCTATGGGCATCTGTCTGCTCTTCTGCCCTCTGCCTCTCCTCCCCATCTTTCCACTCTCTAGCACTTTTTAAAATAAAACTCACAGATTTGTGTTACAATTAAATCCTGCGCTGAATATATTTTTGCTTTGAGAAGAGCCGGGACGATTCTTTGTGAAGGCGCCTTCTGGCTGCCCAGGAGAGCTCCTCAGACAGCCCTGAGACAGGCTGGCATGTCACATAAACTGTAAGTACGTGCCTCTGAGAGTGGAAGTTTCCCTGGGAAACCTCAGTCTCTCCTTGTGTTACGGCCTGATTATCAAACAGCCGATTTACATCTTATTAGGTGTTTCCATCTGTTGATAGAAAAATGCCCGATTGCATAACATTCGTTTTGCTCCTGATTGGGTTCTCACCGTTGCCAGAAGCACTGGGGCCAGAGCAGCCTGCTGAAATGCCCCGGAGCTGGGGGCACTGGGCTGCCGGAGCTGTGGGCAGCACCCACCTGCACCCAGAGCAGTGTCTGCACACAGCTCTGCAGACCCCGGAGGGCTGGCATCCACTGGGCTGCTGCCACCCACTTCTCCCAGTGCATTTTTCCAAGCCTTCATGCAAATCTCCACTGCTTCATCCGTGCACACAGTTTTATGCAGCTTTGGCGATGCTGGTGTGACAGACAGCCTCTGTCTGCACAGCAGCTGGAGCTCATTGCACAGCTGGAACGTGGTGCACAGCTGGAACGTGGCGCACAGCTGGAGCTGAGCACACAGCTGGCTGCAGGAGCAGCCACCTGCAGTCACCAAAGGAAAGGAGCAGCGTGGGCAGAGCTGAGCAGGTCGCCGTGTTCCTCTCCCTCGTGTCCATTGCGCTTTGCCAGTCTGCGTGTGGATGCTGCACCTCTGAGGGCTGAACCGAGGAGCCAGCAGTGCCAATAGCAATGCATTTGGAAGCAGATGGCCTTTAGGGACCCTTCCAACCCAAGCCATCCTATGATTTGCTCACTGATAAATATTTGCATCGCCAAAGAGCCCTGAGATATGTGATTACTCCAAAGCATCCCAGGATGCGTTGCTCTGTGGCAGTCACTGGGAATCTGTTATCCCTGCACATCAGAGAGCCTGGAAACTGTATTCAACAGGCGAGTGAAGCCAAATATTTTAATCAGCAAAAAACAGAGGAGAAGAGTGTTGAGATGAGTGAAGAGAGGAGGGAAATCCTGGGCTTGGTGCCTGGTTCCTAATCCCTGAACTGTCTCACTGTAGTGCTGCGAAAGCCAGGAGGAATAAGCCTGATACCGTAGCATCTTGCCATCAAGAAACTGCATTAATACAGAACTGCAAAGGTAATTAACCAAAGCAGACTTGGTCCAGTGCTGAAAAGGATTTCTTCCCCCAGGGATGAGCAGATGTCTCAATCTAATTATACAAGTTATTTAATCAGAACCAGGGGTTGGGTATCTAATGAAAATATACCTAGCGTGGGGGGAGAGGTTGCAGATAGGGAGCAGTGCAGTTGGGGCGGGGGGGGGGCATGACTTTGAGCTGGCACCGCTTCTAGAGCTCTTCTGCCCTGTTTGTGAGCACAACAGGAATAGGAATTTGGAAAAATATCAGCAGTGAGAAGAATACATCCTGGCAAAAGATTGTTTCTGGCATGGAGAGAAAATATTCCGGTAAAAGTCATCAGTGCCTCAGGTCTCCCCTTTCCCAGTGCTTCTCCCTGCGGACTGCAGCAGGCAATGAATCTTAACCACATACTTTGCTCGCTCTAAATAAGTTGTTGTGTTTTCTCTGCTGCATACAGTTAGAAGGGGCCATGCACATGGAGAAGAAGCGCTCAACCATCGCCCAGGTCCTTTTGTTCCAAAGCATGGAGCATCTGTTTGTGGAAGCTGAAATAGAGAAACGCTGCTTGCGATGGTGTGGTTGTAGACAAATGGGTTGTGATGTGCTGGGAGACCTCAATAAAGAGGGGGAGATCCAGTGCAGGAGCCACTTGGGTTAGTGCAGGTATCAGCTCCATTCTGTAGGAATCTGCTCTGCTGAGACACATTTGCAAAGCGTGGTTCCTCTTTGTTCGTGTGGAAATCTGCCCTCAAGCCCCTGTGCAAAAGTGGTGAGCCCTTCTATGAGCCCCTACCAATGGTAAAACTGCAAACTGAGCGTAGGTCGGGGTGGTTGCGTGGTTGTTTTTTTCTCCTGTGAACTTTTATAGCTTTGCAGAAGCAACTGAAGCTGAGCTGAGGCACTGAGGCCATTGGAAATCTGACCCTGAATATTAAACAACCTGCCTGCGAGGTCGCGCTCAGCCGGGGGATTTAAGCAGTTCTGAATTGCCGAACCGCGGTCCCCTGAAAGAGAATTTACCAGGCAATAAGAAATGGATTGACAGGAAAAGGAATAAAGATGAAATGTGATGTCTGCCGAACCCGTTTTTCCTCACTTCCACCCTCCATCGTGTATCCTGGCTTCTTTAACCTCCCTGTTAATGAGAGCTCTTCCATTTTTGTATCCCCAGGTGCTTGGAGTGCCGGCCACCACTGAGCCCCCTTCCCACCCCTGGAAGGACAGACAGACAGACAGCTGTGCATGTCAGTGGGCAGACCTGCAGCTGCACGGCTCCTCCTGCAGCCTCAGCGGCGGGTCGGTGGGGTGCTGGGAGGTGCTGCCCCCAGTAAGCGGGATGGGAAGAGGAGGTGACACATCACCGTGCTGTGACTCAGGAGAAAGGCCGAGCCCTGAGGGCCTGGTGAGTGCAGTGGGTGTTTGCTGCCCACAGCGTGGCTCAATTACAGGAGTGACAAGCTGCAGCACAGCTCACAGCCCTGGTAGACAGTTCTGTCAGCAGCACAAGCAGTGCTGGGCCTCTGCCAGCCAGCGACTTGCAGCACAAGAAACAAAGCAAAACTTGACTTTGAACTATGCTGCCCTATATCCAGAATGGTTGCACTGGTGGCACGCTGGATAAATAATGCACTGCTTTCATTGGTGTGCCTATTCTGCACTGAGAACCTGAGCTGCCTACCCGTGAACTAAAAACACACGGCTGAGCAGTGCTTTCCTAAGGTTTGCCCACTTGCAGGAGCTGTGCTCTGGTCCTTGTTTGTGAAGATTTCCCTTCTGGGAATACAATTGTGAGCACTGGGAATGAGCTGAAGCCTATTATTGCAGATCTGGCCATTGTTATTTCAAAGTCCAGTTAATGAAGTCCATTAGACTTGGAAGGCTAGAGGTGTTGAGGCTTTCTTTATGAGGAGAACGATGAGATCTGGGAGCAAGGGTTGGGTGGTGATGGGTTGGCTGTGCTCAGGAGGAACGGTCCCTCCAACAATGCCACCCCCAGGGCAGGGACTGCATAAGGGACAGCGTTGGGAGGGAGGGGCACCAGCACCCGCTGTGGCCTTGCTCCAGGCTGAACACAGGCATGGAATCACCGCCTCCTCCCATCCACGCCTGTGGAGAGCTCTTTATTGGCGTCAGTGGCAGAAGGATCAGAGTCGAGTCTTAAGGCTCTTCCCCCGGAGCTCTGAGGAGTTTAATGGAAAAAAAAAAAAGTCTAAGTTGTAATTAATCGGCTTCTGCTTCTCCTGCAGGAAAGAGTTAATGAAGGCAAAGCTTGTCTGGCCAAGGGGCTGTGTGGCTCCAGGAGAGCCATGACTCAGAGATGGAGCATCCTGCCAGAGCACAGGGCAGTCTCCTCATCCTCAGCTCCTCTCTCAGCACAGCGGTGTGAATGTGTCCAGCATCGTGACTAGGAGGGTTTGTCCCATACAGCACCTGCTCTTCCCACTCAGCTCCACACTCTTGGCTTGTGTAAGAAACTCCTTATCTCATAGTCTGTGGATAGGACCTTGCACATCTGGCTGTATCGTGTTGGTCGGCGGCGCACAGCCCTTGGTAATCTCATTGGGGCTCTCTACAGGACAGAAAAAGGTTAACAAGATGATTTACAAGAGTAAGGAAAAGGCCAAAGGGTGGACAGGAACAGACAGACTGGGTGAGTTATTCAAAGGTTTGACCAGAGTATGACCAGATTGGGCATTTTTACCACTGTGCCTGGCTCAAAAAGAAGCGTGGAGCAATGAGATTTGGTGGCGATGTCACAAACCAGCCCAATGTCAACTACACACAATCCTCTGTACCAGGTGCATGTTAATAGTTTGTATGAAATGGATGCTTTCCTACTCCTCAGCCCCTTGCCCCCTGCCCAATGGCCAACGAGGGGTCCCAAGAAGCACCAACATGATGGCAACGGCGGTGCAGCAGAGCAGGGTAGGATGTGTGGTCCTGGCAATGAGCTTTGAACCCAGACTGGCACAGCATAAGCATATGGATTAGCACCAAGCAACAGATCAAAACCCGAGGAGGAGGGCTCAAACAAGTCGTAATTTGTAGCAACAACAAAATTGCAGGGTTTCATCACTTCAGCTCCCAACCCTCACACCTCAACCTCGCCGCAAGGAAAACAGCTGCCTCCCCGTTCTCCCACATCTGTCCTCAGCATCCCGCTGGGGCAGCCAGCCTGGGAAGCACGGCCTGTCGGGTGGAACATCGCTGTCTGGAGCTGTGCGTTGTCAGAGCAATCACTGTGGGGTGGGGACAAGAAAAGGACTCAGTGTTCGATGCTGGATCTGTTTGGAGAGTAGAAAACTGTTCCCGTGCAACCCTTCTTTTGCAGCAGCCAGGCTGCAGGGTGCTGCATGCACAGAGCTGCAGGTCCAGCTGCTAGTGCCCCAACATTGCTGTGCTGTTTGGCTGCAGCTGCTGCTGCATCAGAGGTGACTGCAGATTGACAAGGCAGGGTGACAGCGCAACTGCAGGCACCTTCATCTGCTGCGTGCATAATCCTCGGTGCTGAACCCGCTCCAAACTCATCCCCAGGTCTTATCTTTTCTAAACTGGGTATTTATTCATGTGGTTGTTTTATGTAAACTGCAAAGAGCCTCATTAAATGGAAACCTTCCCTCATGAGCTTCATTATTAAGGTGGAACGGCACTCGGAAAGTGCTGAGCAAAATCCCTGAGCTTTGGTGTTGCTTGGGGAAGGAATGCTCAGTGCTGGCAGCCCAGGGCAGCCTGTCCCCCCCATTCAGGAGCACACTCGGCTCTGGGACGAAGCACTGCAATGGGCACTGTGAGCAGGAGGCTCCCAGGAGAAGCCCCCGCAGAACAAAGTGGGGACCTGGGACCTGCCCTGCCCCAGCAGTCCAGCACTGGGCCCATTGGCTTCTGGAGAAGGATGGAGCAGCAGTGGGGATGACCTGGGCTGTAGCTCCAGACTCAGGGTTGGCTGACATGGAGCTGTGGAAGGGGATGA
Source organism: Pavo muticus (assembly GCA_016647715.1). Taxonomy (NCBI): domain Eukaryota; kingdom Metazoa; phylum Chordata; class Aves; order Galliformes; family Phasianidae; genus Pavo; species Pavo muticus. Next base: position 471,974 of record JACDJE010000166.1, on the reverse strand, counting down.
GGTTTTGCAGCTAAAACTCCCCATCACTGGAATGCTGGCCAGGTAAATCCCAGCGTTTTTGTGGGTCCCTGTTCTCATTTGTATTATAAATGCTCATGGCAGAGCTGACAGCAGAAGACACACACACATGGTTATGGATGCACGCATCAATCTGAGGCTGGAAATGAATTGGGCTGTGTGTATTTTCCCTTCCTTAGCTCGACTGAACTCAATCCTGCTTTCCCAGGACTGAGCACCAATAGGAACCACTGCAGACGGGTTGTTTCCTTTTGGTAGCGGGCACACGTCGATGAAGCAGTGTGATATTTGGGGAACAGGCTGAGAGAGCTGAGAGGAACTGGATGCTCTGGCAGCGCCCAATGCATGCTGAGCCCTTTGCAGTGGTCATCCCAGTGCCCCACTGGGAGCCGTGCATTGCCTCTGCCTTGTTCAGTGCCTCTCAGCCCCCGCATGCATCTCCAGCTGAAGGACTTGAGAGCTGATAGAGCTTTTTAAAGTGGGGATTATGTAAATGCACATTATGGTGCTTTCATAAACAGGGATTATTTGTCGAATGCTTTCGAGTGCTTCCTTCGCAGCGATTAAGGTCTGTTGTGTAAATAGGAATTTAGTGGCTGCTTAGTCTAAGCTTCATTGGTTCAATAAAAGATGAGAGCAGCACTTTTTGCATTCATCTTGGCCTCGTGAGAACATCTTTGGGGCAGTTTTCAGTTAATTACATGAACATCTACACCTACTGCCCATTGCAGGCAGCATACCTTGCATGTCCATATTGACCGTTCTCCATTTCCCTTCCTTGCTACGTTTGTGACTAAATCCGTTGCCTCAGCTGCTAGCTTGCTGGTTGTCTCTCCCTAAATTAAGAATTCTGACAGTGTGGATGAGCAAAGCAAAACGAGTCTTTTGCCCTCAAATGCCCATAGACGGAGCGGTCCAACACGCTGTACCATTTATTATCCGTGCTGCAGTCGGGCACTGCGGTGCTGTCAGTCACACAAAGAATGAATCACATCGAACATCACCCATGGCTGTTCATTCCTGGAAGTGGGAATGGACCACGGGTCAATATTCTTAATGGGGCTCAATGAGGGAACGAGGTTCTGCTAGAAAACATGGGTGCTCTCCTATTGGGACGTGGCCACATCTCAGCCCCTTGTTGCTGAGTGCTTTTGGTCCCTGCTCTCCTTTGGGTCACCGCTCCCTTCAGCTGCTCTACAGGAGCGACTTTGCCACTCAGTTCTGCAGGTGGAGCTACCAAGGAAGGCATTAAATGGCAATTTCTCATCTTCCTCCATTTGTTGCTATTTCCAGTCTTTAAATTCAACTTCTATCAAGCTAAGCAAGCCCAGAGCACAATCCTTGCACGATACCTTGCTTTGAGAAGATCATTTCCTCAAGTATAAACCAATATTACTTTCTAATTCAGCTGTGATGGGGATCGAGTTATCACATAATGCGTTTTCTCCTCTGGTGAACTCTCAAACACATAAATAGGAGTTTGAAAGGAGATCTCATCCTCAGCCTTTGGAAATGATTAATTCCTGCTAATGATTTACCGATGTACACACGGCTTATTTTGCATAAAGTTAGAGCTGGGCACATTTATTCATTATGATTCCCTTAAAAATGGATATAAATATCAAGAGCAATTGGCTACCAAAAATTTGAATATTACGGCACTGCATCATGGGGAGCTGACATGAATATGAGTCGGGTGAGGAAAAAATATACAGAAAATGCTTATCCAAGTGTGATACTTTACAGCATGTCACTGAATCATCAGAAAGGGTTACATCCATTACAAACGTATGCAGGGGTTGCAAAGGATTCCTTGGGAAGAAGAAAAAAACAAAGAAAATAAAAGAGCATTATTTTCCTTAGTAAATGTGCTCTGTGATCTATGGAACCCATTTCTCCTGTGAGGCCCAAAGCCTGGGTTCTCTGCAAGGCTGGAACAGCTGCACCGTGGGATGGTTCACTGCTGGCACAGAGGGAATGAATGGGGTGGGGGGTCTGCATGGGGCAGCGCACCTCTGGTGAGGATGCAGCCAAACGGTGCATCAGATAGCAAAGGGCTGCACGTCTTGGAAGGAAAAGCCTTTGGGAGGCGGCTCCCAGTGTCCATATCCTCCAGGAGAGCAGGATGGCACCAGCACACGGCCATTGACATGTTGCGCTCGTCCCTGTATTGATCTGCTGCTTCGGCGGCCGCCCGAGCCCTTGGCAAAGGTCACTGTCTCTGTTCCCGTGTTACAAATGGGAGCACGGAGGCGAAGAGATTAATTTTCAGAAGTGATTAATGTTCCCGGAGCCCATCCTCATTCACGTAAGGGCCTCGAGCCCCAGTGAAGTCTGGAGCTGGGTTAATTAAGGTGTCCCCTGCCCCTCTCCCAGCCCCGCCAGACACGGCCGTTGCTCACTGTCATTGCCTTTTCCCACAAACTCCTCCACCCTTCATCCCGTGCCAGCCCTCAAACCGGCTCAGGGACTCCCCCAGGGCTGCTCCCTCTCCTCCCTGGCCTCACATGTCCCGTGACGCCCAAACACTCGCATCCTCTCCGGGCTTTGTCCAATGTCTCAGACAGAACTCCCACCTCCCCACGGTTCGGGGCAGCTGCTGTCCTTTGCCTCCACTTCACCATGGGCAGAGCATTGTTAAACAACAGTCAGACAAAGCAGCTGCAGGGGAAGTTTCTCCCAGCACCAAATAACTGTTATAGAGCCAAACTGCACTTTGTTCGAGTGCAGCATCAGAACAAAAACACTTTCTGACAGAGCGAGAGCAGCGAAGCGTATCTCCAGAACAAGGAGACCCTTCCAACCCTGGGAGCTGCAAAAAGGGGTCGGGAAGGGGGATGTAATGTAGACAACAGACAGATGTGCACTGCTGATGTCTGCCAGTGCTGAAAGCAGTAACTGCAGCTCTTGGTGCCCCTACAGCCATACAGTGCCATGTGGTGCAGGATGTATACATCTGCACTGTGCCATACAGTGCCATGCTATGCCATACACACTGTACTGTACAGGACTGTGCTGTGCTTTATTGGGCTGTACCGTGCCACACGCGACTGTACCACACCACGCCATTCTGAACCACATCGTACCGTGCCATAAAGTACCATACCGTGTCATAAAGTACCATTCAGTGCCATATAGTACCATACGGTACCGTACGGCGCCATACACCGCTGCACCGTCCTGCCGCCCAGTCCCGCCCACGTGCCCCTCTCCCGCCACCGCCCCGGCCCGCGCCCCTCGCCCGCGCCGGCCCACGTGGCCGCCCGCCGCCCGGCATGAATGAAGCGCCCTCCTCCAATCGGCGCCCGCCTCGCCGCCGGCCGCACGCGGGCCGCCCCTTCGAGCGCGTCCCCNGGCGTCAACTTTTCCCATCCACCTTTGGTTGCCTCTCCTGAATCGTCAGCTGTGCTGGAATTGCTGTCAGTTAAAGGGGGGTGAAAAAAATCATGATTTGCAATTGGCAGCAGAGTGAAGTCAGCACAGCCTTTCCAGATAACAGCAATAATATTCATTAACATTCGATCTACAAATTCTCCCTTGGAACCCCAGCCTGGAGCTGTGCCAGATCCCAGCACAGAGCTGCCTGCTGGCTTTCAGGGCCGTGCCCAACATATGGCACTGCGGGGCCGTAGCTGCTCCTCCTGCCTTGCTTGGGGGGCATTCCCATTTCCTTAGAACAGGGCTGGCTGGTGCTCTGTAAACCCAACTCCCCAAATTGGAAGGTGATATTCTGTTTTTAATTCTGGTGACTCTGGAAACCATTCAGAGAGGATTCAGGTGGTGGAAATCTCAGAAATTTGGAAGGGTCCCACTGAGCCGTGTGTCACTGTGTGCATCTCCAGGGGTTGTTCCTGACCCCATGGGGACAAGCGAAAGGTCCCCTGCCTGCAGTGCAGCACAGTGAGGGTGCATCCCTGCAGGACTCCCTCAGGAGCCCTGGTTAATCCCAGCTTTGCCCTCACTGTGCCGTTTGGAAGGCTTCTCCTGAAACCTTAAGCAGTCATTTGGGTGTCCTCATCCATCAGCTACTGGAAGCTCTATCGATAACGCAATCATTTCCCCTTTGGTCCCTCTGTTTCCCTTTTTCTGTGCTGCAGATGCTGCAATTTGTCACTGTCGTCCCCCTGAAATGTTGGAGGCTGTGCAAGAGCCCCATGGTACAGGGAGGGCTCCTGCATCCCCAGCAGCGGGGACATGGCAGGGAATGGCCATGAGCCACTCCAAGGCCTGTGCCGGCCAGGTGGGGTGACAGGGACGCTGCTGGGCTGTGCTGGATGAGATGGCTCCTGGGTGGGATGCTCAGGGCACCCCAAGTCTGGGTGTCCAAAGTGCCCATTCCAATGCTGTCCCTGTATCCCAGTCTGGCTTTGGGCTGACCCCACATCTGCCTCACACCGTGTGGGACAGCACCTTGGAGCACTTTGTCCCCTCGCTGCTCTCGGGCCATGTTTTCCCTTCTGCTTCCCATCCATGGGGCTGGCAGGGGCACCATGGTGCTGCCCCATCCATGGGGACACACAGCCCCGTGTGGGGCTCTCCGTATCCCCAGAGCATCCTTGCTCCGTTTGCTGCAGGCAGCACTGCTGCTCCTTTTATGGCCGAGGACGAAACAAGCTGCAGCTGTAATTAGCGTTAAGCCGCTAATTAGCTTTCACTCTCCAGGGGCTTCTGCGAGGGCTTCGCCCGTGGTCCCTGCACAGCAAGCAGAGCAGAGGGAGCACGATGCAGCCTTCCCTGTGTTGGTCAGATGGCACTGCTGGGAGCTCAGTGTGGAATGGCACTGCTGAAGCAGTTTCTCCTGCCCTTCATTCAGCCATGGCANCGCCCCCCCACCTGCCCCCCATGTCGCCGCCGTCGGGGCAGCCGCTGCTTTACGGGCAGCCCTACGGCGGCCTCAACGGGATGCTGGGCCCGCCCGGCCCCGCGCTGCACCACGGGCACGGGCTGCGCGACCCACTGGGAGCCGAGGAGGCGGCGGGCCACGAGCTGGCGGCCTCCCCACCGCCGCCGCTGGGGCCGCCCGAGCCGTCGGACGAGGACGCACCGAGCTCCGACGACCTGGAGCAGTTCGCCAAGCAGTTCAAGCAGCGGCGGATCAAGCTGGGCTTCACGCAGGCCGACGTGGGGCTGGCGCTCGGTACCCTCTACGGGAACGTCTTCTCGCAGACCACCATCTGCCGCTTCGAGGCGCTGCAGCTGAGCTTCAAGAACATGTGCAAGCTGAAGCCGTTGCTCAACAAGTGGCTGGAGGAGACGGACTCCAGCACGGGCAGCCCCACCAACCTGGACAAGATCGCGGCGCAGGGCAGGAAGCGCAAGAAGCGCACCTCCATCGAGGTGGGCGTCAAGGGCGCCCTGGAGAACCACTTTCTCAAGTGCCCCAAGCCCTCGGCGCACGAGATCACCTCCCTGGCGGACTCCCTGCAGCTGGAGAAGGAGGTGGTGCGGGTCTGGTTCTGCAACCGGCGGCAGAAGGAGAAGCGCATGACGCCGGCCGGGCTCCCGCACCCGCCCATGGAGGACGTTTACGCACAAGCGGACACTTCGCCGCTGCACCACGCGCTGCCCGGCGCCGTGCCGTGACCGCCGGCCCCGCCGCTGGGCCCCGACGGCGGCGGCGGAGCGGGCGCGGGCGGCGGGACGCGCCCCGGTTCCTTCCTTCCTTCCTCGGACTGGCCCGGCCCGGCCGCCCTCCCCAGCCCTATTTATTCGGGCGCCGGAGCCGCTCGCGGCCGCAGCAGAAGTAGCCAAAGGTTTGCGATCTCTAATTTATTCCCTCCCGCGGGGCCCCCGGCTCCGGCCCGGCCGTAGGACGCGGCGCTGCCCGTCCCGGCCCCTTTCTATTTATTTTCTAACCGTGCGCGGAGCTCTCTCCCTCCCGTTGGTAGGTTCGGTTCGGTTCACCCTCCCACCCCCCTTTCCCCTTTGGTTTCGGTTTTTGTTTGTTTGGTTTTTTTTTCGTTTGTATCTTTATTGCAAAACCAATGTAGACTGCGAGGGTACGTTTCTATTTATGTTATAGTAAATATTTTATTACTTACATAAACCATTTACCCAGGAACCGGTCTCGTGTCGTCTTTCGGGAGCTGGGCGGCCCCGGGCCGGGGTCCATCGTGCCCCCCCCCCCACCCTCGGTGCGCTCCCCGCGGCCGTTCGGTCCCACCCCGCGCTCCGTCCGTCCCGGGAGCGCCGGAGGAGCGTCCCGCTGTGCCGCGAGTTCGTTACGCTGCGCCGAACTTCTGCTTTGCAGCGTGAGTAGAAAAGAGAACTTCTCCCCGCTTCTCGCAGGGATAACCGACGGCCGTAGGCAGAGCTCAAGACGCCGCGTTGCTTTTGTGTTTTCCGCTCCGAGGTGTTCCGCTGTCCCCAATTCTCACGGCTTCGTGCCCCGATGGGTCGCGGTTGCCGCAGGGAAGGCTGCAAACTGAGTTCCGCCGTTCTGTGTGGAAGGACCGACCTCCATCTCCTAACGCTCTTCTCTTCCAGCACCGCGGGGAGTGCGGCCGCCGCTGCGCGTCCTTCGGGTCCTGCGGTGTTTTGTGCGGAGGGAGCTGCGGCGTGCGTGCCCGCACTGCTCGGATCCACTGCTCGGATGCGCGGTTGAGAGCTGGGGGTAAAGCGTCCGATTTCCTTTTAATTTGGCAGAGAACTTCCCGCGGTCTCAGCTCCTGGCGTGGCACTGCTGGCCCTGCTGGAGTCTGGGCACCAATTCCATCCCACGACCCAGCAGCTTCAGATGGGATTTTCTAGGGATGAGGAGGGGATATTCTGGGGATAGCCCTGCAGGTAAATTCGGATATGTGTATTTTTATATATTAAATGTAACTTATGCTCAGAAACTCGCGCGTGAAAAGTCCTGCATTTATTGCAGCTTGATTTTTGTTGCGCCTTTGGGGCGTGTATGCGTGCGGCGCTTCCCAAAGCAACAACAATATTCACATTATAAACTACCCCATCCCCAACATCTCCGTGTAGGCACTCTGTGTTAGCAGATACAAAAACGAGATGGGTGTTTTGTCATCCCAAATTGCAGCAAGTGGTTTTCTGAGACTTTAAAATGAAGTCACTTGGAGAGGTGGTTTTGCTGCACGTTGGAGCTGCTCCCATTGTGTTGCTGGGCTGGGAGTGCTGCAGTGTGGGGCAGGGTTGGCTTCCCCCCAATGGAGAGCATCCGGGGGGCTCAGTGTTGGCTTCCCCCCAATGGAGAGCATCCGGGGGGCTCAGTGTTGGCTTCCCCCCAATGGAGAGCATCCGGGGGGCTCAGTGTTGGCTTCCCCCAATGGAGAGCATCCGGGGGGCTCAGGTGTGGGGCTGTTTTCAGGTCTGATATGGGCTGAGGTGCCTTCTCTTGCAGGCATAACTTGATCTTAAAGCACTGATTGGTGGGGCAGTGAGTTCCTGGATTCCAGAAGTTTTGCTGTATTTACTGAACTGTTCTGTGTTTGCTGAATGCGCGCCGCAGGTTAGGAACTCTGTGGTGGTTCAGGTCGTCTGTTCTGCTTTAAGAAGAGAAAGTGGAGGAGTGTGGTGGTGAATTCTTGGAAACAGGAGTTTGAGTCAATGTGTCATAGAGGAATTTAGATTTATTATCGACTCCGCACTCTCTCCTCTCTGTTCTTTTGTGCGTCTCGCACACACGTACCATTGTGCTCCGCTGCGGCTCTGCTGCCTTCCTCAGGGCTCTCCGGGGAGGAGGAAACAAAGGGGAAACGAACCGACGAAAGCTGAGGTTTTTACTTCTTTAAAAAGCAACTCTTGTTTGCACGGAGCTCTTAATGCGCCGCTTCCCCATACCGGGAGCGACTGCAGCATCTTCTGCCCTCTGAGGCAGCGCGGCTGGCAAGCAGCCCCGGCGCTGGGGAGGAAGGGGCAGCGCTCACATTGCATTGCTGTAATGGATGAGATGCGCTGGCAGGGCGCACGGCCCTGGGTTGTGTGGTGTCAGCTCGGATCAGGCGCCGGCAGCGCTGCTGTGTGAGCCCTGCCGAGCAGCAAAGAGAAACCCCGCTCGGTGCATCTGATTTCTGCAGCGCTCAGCTGCGCTGCAAAGCAGTGCCCCCGAGGGTCGCCTGGCCGAGGTTTTGTTGCCTTCTTGGTCAGGGATTAAATGGTGATTACTGCGGGGATGGTTACTTTTTTGTGTTGTTTTGTTTGACTTCTTCCACTTGTTTGTTTTTTCTCAAGCGGGAGCTCGAGCTGCCGTGGTTGTATCGGAGTTCGGCACAGGAGTGCGGGATGGTGTTGGTGCATGAAGGAGAAGCAGAAGTGCTGAGCAATGCGCCAACAAACGCAGCAGGACATCCAGTGCATGGAGTGCAGTTATGGGAAGGGAGCAGTTTTGTGCACCCCCAGAGCTGGGGCTGCTCTGAGCACAGCACTGCCCTGTCTGCGCTGGCACGGAGCTCTCAGTGCACAGAACAGGGCCGGGCAGCGTGGCTACACCGTCCGTGTGCTGCTCTGTTTTATGCTGGCTGTTGGCAATTGGAGGAAATAGCTCCTTTCTGTAAGGTGAGCAATATTCAGCAAGCCATCGTTTGTTTTTTCTCCAAATTAATTTTATTTTTTAATAGGCGAAGGCGGAGAGGTGCTGCTCAGCTTTCTCTGTGCTTGGGATAAGGCTGCTTGGTGCCAATATCCAACTCCTTTCTGAGAGTTCCTACCTTAGTACATGACTGCTGCCTCTGGGAGGGCACCGGGGTGTGCTTGTCCTGCAGCAGTGTGCCTGTCCAGGCACAGTTACATGGAGCCACTGATGTTGTGTCCCTTCATCCTTCCAGCAGAGCCCGGTCTTGTGCTCACCCTGATCCCTGCCCAGCACCTGCTGTGCCCGCAGCCCTTCACTGCCAAACACAGCAGCAGAAACAGTCATCGATTTGCATGGAAGTTGGGAGCATTGCTGGTGGCACCTTGCCCGTTCCCAGCCCTGCTCTCCTATGAGGAGATTCAGCACCGTCCAGTTGAGCAGATATTTCAGTTCTGTGCTAACGCCGCCGTTGTTTGCATGTGTTTTAATTGAGCTCCAGTGCTGCTGCTGTTTGGCTGGAGCTGCTCAGCATCACCTGTTTTATGTGTGTGTGTCTAAGTGGGAAATGCAGAGCTTGTTAAGTCCTTCATGCAAACCCCATGGAGCTCTGCAGAGCTGCTGCACGGGGCGCTCGGCATCGCTCCCGTTGCTGCTGCATGCAGCTCTCACCCGCTGCAGTGGTGCACGCAGCACACCCACAGTGGGCATCTACTTCTGGGCTCTGTGTAAACTCACCTGTGAAAGTTTACCTTCCTTTTAATTTGGACTAACGAGCCCCGGCGTCTCCTGACAGTGGAAGGTGGGGGGCTGTGAAAGCGGGTGGAGATGCAATGGCACAGAGCTTGTGGGTATCTCCCACCACTCAGTGCCACGCTGCTGCTGTTGGTCGGACTGAGTGTCGCTTCTGGCTGTGCAGGGAAGGGCTGTTAAGCCCTGGCTGTGCACCTGCTGGCATCTGATGTAGAGAGGAGTGCTGCCTGGGCCAAACTTTCAAAGTATTTTTATTAATTCTCCTTGCTGTTGCTCTTTTTGGAGCACGTCAGCCCATTCCTGATCACCTGCCTGCTTCTGACCCCCCACAGCTCTCTTTGCTTTTTATTCCCCACAAGGCCAAAAAGGACAGCAGTCACTGCTCACACTGCAGCATCTTTCTGCGGTGTTTCCAGTCTGGCTGCTCTGTCCCCGTGCTTAGGAGGGCTGCCGGGGGCTGAAGCCTTGCAGCCCATTCCCTCCTTCATTTCTTTGCGTATTTCTTTGTGTGGAAACTCGTCTGTTGGTTTTCCCTCACCTCCAGCCCTGCGTGTTGTACCTCCCAGCTTTCAGATGACACTGAGCTGTAAATCTGCAGCTGGCCAAAACTCCGGGAGATCAGAGCTGTCTTCTTTCCCACATTTGCTGGGAACACGTTGGCTTCATAGAGTCTGGTCACTACATCAGCTGCCTTTAACTGTGAAAACCTTCTCAATTTTCAAACTAGACATATTTGCAATTAATTTTAACCCAAACCGAGGTAGGGACAGGGGATGGCTTTTCAGACTGGGAGCTGCCGTACTGAGGGCAGCAGTACGGTGGTGACAGCAGCACACTTCCCTCCACACCACACTGGTGCTGCGGGGCTTTACTCCTGGTTCTCCTGCTTGCTTCCCTGTGGACAAGAAATGCTTTTTTTCTGGTGATATTAATCTCCATGGTGTCATAAATGTTAAGTCACAGTGGTGAGCTCTCCGGAGTGCTCTAGGGCTGCAGAGCAGGGGGAACTGCTGGGGCTTTGCCTTCCTGTGGGGTGGGGGATTTCTGCTTTGTCTTTCTTTAAATGTTATCACAGAGCAGGGCTGGAATCACTGCACGGTGCTGCGCCGAGGGATCCTGCTGCCCTCCCAGGGAGCTTCTCCTGCATCCACTTCAGGCGGCCGCAGCGCTGGGTCCCCTCGGTCCCTTCTGCCCTGTGTGGAGCAGAGGTAGGTGGGAGAGCTGTGTTCTCGTTCTTGGGTGTTGCAGCACAAAGGGGCTTTGCTCCTGATAGAAGGACTCTTAGTATTTTGTGTTCCTGGTGTGACTTCATTGACTCTCAGCAGCAGCGCTCGATTTACTTTTCCAATGAGAACTTTGCTCGTAACTTGGTGAGCTGAAGGAATGAGTTTCCCAGCTCTGGAAGCATCCTTTTGTTGGTTCTCACTCCTCTGCTCCTTCAGGTTGTGGAGCTGTTCTGGCTGCACAGTGCCATGCTCTGCTCCACCCAGGGCCCAGCAGCAGCCCTATCCCACAACCCAGCTTCTCCTCACCAGGGCCATCAGCTGCACCAGCCCACCAGAAGCACACAACCCAAAACCCTTCTTAAAGCCATCGAGTTGCTTTTGCTGATCCCATGCAGTGTTACAAATCCAGCTGTTTCTTTCCAGTGCAGATAGCAGATCCCATGTGCTCAGCTCCCCTCTGCAGGTCGCCTCTGGATGCTGTATTTGGGTGCTGGGGTGCAGCGTGGGGCTGCATCTGAGTGCTGAAGGGACCTGGTGGCCCAAACAGCTCCGTGGGGGAATGCAGCCCATCCCAGTGCCTGCAACCTCCAGCTGCTGCCAGGGATGGGCACAGGGCAACAGCACTGAGAGGGAGAGAATGGGATCGATACCAGGAGTGTTTGATATTCCGCTTAGCGGAACGCTTGTTATGTCTTTAATTACTATTTCTTAAAAGCAGCACGGGATGGAAAGCAAAAGCCAGAAATAAATAGCAAGGGGTGATCAATTGGGCATGAAACCCTTGTTATTGATCACCTTTAACCTCTGCTTAAACTAATGACAGAGCTACCATTTAGCTGTCCCCAGGCACAAAGCACATCAATTGCACAAGTGCCACATAAATCACGGTGGGATGCTGCAATGGGGGAGGATGGGGGTCCCTTGGGGTGGCTGCAGCACCCTTCCTCCCTGCTGCTCCCCCAGCAGAGCCCCATCCCATGCCCAGGGCATGGCTTTGTGGCAGTCCTGCATTCATAGCAGTCCCTGCCTGCCTCTTTTCCCCACAGTGTGATTTATGCAGTTAGAGATCCTATTGATGCTCCTGACCCTCTGGGGTAGCAGGGCTGGGGGTGGTTATGGGGCACGATGAGTTTGCAAGAGGAAAGGCAGATGGGATCCAGGCAACGAAGGTCTCGGAGTGAGTGTTGTTGGAAGTGTTAGGGCTGGGTGTGATGGGCGTCAACTTTTCCCATCCACCTTTGGTTGCCTCTCCTGAATCGTCAGCTGTGCTGGAATTGCTGTCAGTTAAAGGGGGGTGAAAAAAATCATGATTTGCAATTGGCAGCAGAGTGAAGTCAGCACAGCCTTTCCAGATAACAGCAATAATATTCATTAACATTCGATCTACAAATTCTCCCTTGGAACCCCAGCCTGGAGCTGTGCCAGATCCCAGCACAGAGCTGCCTGCTGGCTTTCAGGGCCGTGCCCAACATATGGCACTGCGGGGCCGTAGCTGCCCCTCCTGCCGTGCTTGGGGGGCATTCCCATTTCCTTAGAACAGGGCTGGCTGGTGCTCTGTAAACCCAACTCCCCAAATTGGAAGGTGATATTCTGTTTTTAATTCTGGTGACTCTGGAAACCATTCAGAGAGGATTCAGGTGGTGGAAATCTCAGAAATTTGGAAGGGTCCCACTGAGCCGTGTGTCACTGTGTGCATCTCCAGGGGTTGTTCCTGACCCCATGGGGACAAGCGAAAGGTCCCCTGCCTGCAGTGCAGCACAGTGAGGGTGCATCCCTGCAGGACTCCCTCAGGAGCCCTGGTTAATCCCAGCTTTGCCCTCACTGTGCCGTTTGGAAGGCTTCTCCTGAAACCTTAAGCAGTCATTTGGGTGTCCTCATCCATCAGCTACTGGAAGCTCTATCGATAACGCAATCATTTCCCCTTTGGTCCCTCTGTTTCCCTTTTTCTGTGCTGCAGATGCTGCAATTTGTCACTGTCGTCCCCCTGAAATGTTGGAGGCTGTGCAAGAGCCCCATGGTACAGGGAGGGCTCCTGCATCCCCAGCAGCGGGGACATGGCAGGGAATGGCCATGAGCCACTCCAAGGCCTGTGCCGGCCAGGTGGGGTGACAGGGACGCTGCTGGGCTGTGCTGGATGAGATGGCTCCTGGGTGGGATGCTCAGGGCACCCCAAGTCTGGGTGTCCAAAGTGCCCATTCCAATGCTGTCCCTGTATCCCAGTCTGGCTTTGGGCTGACCCCACATCTGCCTCACACCGTGTGGGACAGCACCTTGGAGCACGTTGTCCCCTCGCTGCTCTCGGGCCATGTTTTCCCTTCTGCTTCCCATCCATGGGGCTGGCAGGGGCACCATGGTGCTGCCCCATCCATGGGGACACACAGCCCCGTGTGGGGCTCTCCGTATCCCCAGAGCATCCTTGCTCCGTTCGCTGCAGGCAGCACTGCTGCTCCTTTTATGGCCGAGGACGAAACAAGCTGCAGCTGTAATTAGCGTTAAGCCGCTAATTAGCTTTCACTCTCCAGGGGCTTCTGCGAGGGCTTCGCCCGTGGTCCCTGCACAGCAAGCAGAGCAGAGGGAGCACGATGCAGCCTTCCCTGTGTTGGTCAGATGGCACTGCTGGGAGCTCAGTGTGGAATGGCACTGCTGAAGCAGTTTCTCCTGCCCTTCATTCAGCCATGGCAGTGGAATCTGGGCTCCACACAGGGCGCATTCAGCCCCGTTCTGTGCAGATGTCCCCGAGCAATTCCATGAATTGCTGCTCTGTAGTCACTACGCTGTTTGGGAAAACATTTCGGATAACTGTCCTACGCATCGGGGTGACTGAATGAATGGCATTTGAATGGTCAAAAAGATAGTGTGAATTGGGAACAATGCTGTCCCTGTGAGGGGTGGCAGGAGAATTCCAGCTGGCATTTTCCTTGTGAAGGAGCGAGCCCAAGGCCGTGCTACCTTGGATGGGGCTGGAGGAGCTCGCAGCTGCCGGCATCTCCCCACTGAACTCCCCAAGTGCCAGGATGGAACACAAGGCAGCTGTGTGAGCGCTGCGCTGTCACTCTGGGGACACATCAGTGGCAGTCCAGGTGAGCACTGCCCATCTCCACACAGGGGTGCCTACAGGGGTGGGAGAAAGCTCTGTGTTATTTCCAGATACGCTGCTGTGCCTCACTGTGCAGGATGACACCAGCACCCAGCAGCTCCCATCGCAGTGAGAGGTGTCCCTCCCTGAACCCCCAGCTCGGTGTATCCATGTGGTGGTGGCACTGCTATGGGACAGCACATGGCACCCAGGGGAGCTGCAGTGCAGCTGGACTTGGCGGAGCACGGCGATCCCGGCCATACATCATCGGGAGGAATGTGTGCTTGGGTAACGCATTAGAATAATACATTATTAGAGCCCTGTTGCTATGGTGATGTATTAGGGCAATATATCATTAGGTACCTTCCATTGATGATGTATTGCTTCCAACATGGTGCCTGCCAACACCAGCACGAGGGCCGCGGGGGAAGTCTCAGCTTTTTGCAGAAACTCCATCCCTGCCTAAGGAAGAAAATCCCCATGCAATGGCTTCAGGTTGCCAGGGGCACCCCCCCTCCCCAGGCCCTGTATGGAGAGGCTCACGCTGTTCCTTGGCTCGCTTGCCATGCTAGCAGCATGATGAGCTGTGTGGATGCTCTTCCTCTCAGCCTGAAGAGCCTGACCCCAGCCTGGCACAGTACCAAGGCTGGAGCCTGGAGTTTTGGGTTCAGGGGGCTCCGGTCAGATGGGTCCTCGGACACCTCCATTTCCACAGGGCTGCACCATGCTCAGCTCAGCAGGTAGATAAAATTGCTTCTGACAGAGGTTTCATAGAGCAGAGCAGGAAAGCAGGTTGCTTTATAGCTGCAAAGTATGCAGCGTGCATCAGCTGTAGTTTGATTTTAATTAGCGGGGAAGAAAGTAGCCGAGTTAATAAAGTATGCACCTCCTTCTGCAGAGCTGCTAGCACTGACTGCGTGAAAAACACAACCGAAGGGGAAAGATGAGCACAAGGCGAGCAAAAGCTGAGCACACCTGGGCAGCGGTGGTGAAAGCAACATCAGGTGAGACGTCCTGTGGTGCTCTGCCACCAGGCTTGGTGCATGATTTGCACAAGCAGAGACGCTGCTTGCAGTGCAGAAACGCCCCAGTCCTGCATCTCAGCTCCCCGTGCTTTGAGAGACCCAGCATCTGCTCCTTCCCTCACAGGGGCCGTGATGGGGCTGATCCCGCATCTCCCTGGTGCTGGGGCAGCAGGGCTCTCGGGCTCCATGCCCGCTCTCTGGGCTCGAGCTCAGAGCACTTCAGAGCCGGCTGCCCCCACATGGCCCCGCAGATGCACACTTCCTTCCCTTGAACTCTCCGTGGGAGCTCACCCCGCCCACCGGGGGCAGAAGGGGCAAGAATAAGAGGTTGTTTGTGCAGGCTTCAGGCACGATAAGTAATGTTCCCCTGGAGCTGCCCTGCTGCTGCTGGTTCCCGTTCATAATAATGACATGTGAGACAGTTTAGGAGAACAAGTCTGCGTCTGCCCTTGATGCCAATGCTTTTAAGGGTTCAGTGTGCTGCCCTACTCCCAGGCACCATCTGCAACACTCTAAGCCAGGGCTGCTTTTAGCTTCTCAATCAATTGCATTCAATTAAGTGATAACGAGAGCTTTGGGTTGGAGAGTGATTGCTTATCCCTTAATCAGCAAATCCTGCCCGGGTGGGGCAGGGCGGTGTGCACCCAACGCAGTGTGGGTTTGGTGCAGATGTGCTCCGGCTGGGAGAGCCCTGGCCTGCAGCTGCTGTCTGCTGGGACCACGGGGCATCCCGAGGACGTTTGCAACCCTGCTCTGGGGCTGAGGATGGACTCTTTGCCGTTGGGATGTTGCCCAACAGCAGCAGTGCTCTGCCCAGCTGGGGATGCTCATCACTGCCTGCAAAGATGGCTCTGCTTTGGGAGGTAGGGGTGGGTTTATTTAAAGCACTCTCTTTTTTACCCTGTCCCTCGTGGTGTGTTTCAGTGGGAGATGCTGCCAACGGCCACCCCGACACATCTGGGCACAACGTGTTAGAGGGGCTGCGGGCAGCCTGGCTGAGCAGAGCCGGCTCCACGGCCGCAGGATGCACGGTGCTGCGAGGGATCTCAGCCATCAATAAACATCAGTGTCAAAAAGGACAGGAAAAGGTTATTTATCACAAAGCAGGCCAAGGAACAGGAATGCAGCAGGGGTGACGTGGGCTCTGGCCACCCTGCTGGGGCCACGTCCGGTGGCAGCTCGGGGTCAGAGCCACCAGCCCAGCACTCTGCGTCCCCATGGCTCGCCTGGGGCTGGGCTGTGTGCCGTGCCACCAGCCAGGACATCAGCCTGACGTTTCTCTTGCTTCCTCTGCTGTAATCGGGGTGCTGGAGGAGTGACAGTCTCCTTGGAGCGAACCAGGCTGGGGGGATGGAGGTTTCAAAGTAAGAGCTGCTGCCCCACAGCGCTCTGCGTGGCTCTGGGAGCTGTTGGTTCTGAGGTCAGAAAGCTGCAGGAATGGGGGGTTTGTGTGTGCACGTGGATGTGTACGCACGTAATGTGATGGAGGCTCAAGAGAAGGGGCTTCTGCAGTGCAGGGGATGGGCACTGGGTGCTGGTGGCACTCCTGCTGCTGGTCCCCACCAGAGCACATCCTGCACTGAGGTCTCAGGGATGCTGTGAGCACATCCCTGGCATGGCAGAGAGGTTCTGCAGTCTTCCCCCACCGCCCCACATCACCTTCCCCTGATTAGAGCCTCGGAACAAACCTGCTAATGCCTTTCCCAAGCTCTCGCCCCCACACTTTTGCCTTATAAATCACTGTAATTAAAGTGTTTGGAAAATGCTCCGGGAGCCCAGACAAGCATCCCCATATGCTCCACGCCCAGCTCAGCAAGCCCGACTTCCTGCTGTGCCCGCCCCGGGCTGCATCCCTTCCCTTCCCTCCCAATGCCCGGCGGCATAGAGAGGGGACGGTTCCCAGTCTGCGCCTGCCCGGTGCTCCGGGATGGGTAGGACACGGTCACAGCTTCCCCATCATCTGTACCACGCAGGCACCACTCCCAGCCCATCCTGAACCAAGGTGTGAGGAGCTGTGCTTCTGTCTCACACAGGAGGGTCCCTGGGGGCTGCAGGAGTGCTTCTGCTCAGCGTCCATGGGACGTGAATTGTTCACAGTGAGCCCCCTCAGTGCAGATCAAAGTGATTGTGCAAGAGGAAGAGGTGAAGGGAAGGAATAAGGCAGAGAGCCACGAGGAGCATTCAGCCCTGGGAAAGCCGTGGGGCAGTTTGCTGACCACAACTGGTGCTGCTGACCCCAGGCAGAACTCGGTGTCCCGGGGCTGTTCACTTGCTGAGCCCACCTGCAGTTCTGGGGTCTGGGCACTGGCCATTCAGGGCTGCAGGCACAGCTGGGCCATTAAAGTTCCTCTGTTCTCATGTCCATTCCTCTTGCCTTTTTGGAGCAGCAATATCTGCAGCTTCTGCCCTCACCCCCTGTGCACCTGTTGCTGGTGGCTGTGCCCCACAGCCCCTTAGAACCCCACGGGCACTCCCAGCCTTAATCCACTGCTCCAGGTCCCTGCCCAGGAGCTCATCCCTGGCTGTGCTCACCTGGAACCACTGTGCCCATGCCAGGGAGCTCTGAGTCACCCGGACTTTCCTGTTCTGTTCCCAAGGGCCCCACTGCCAGCACTGCCAGCCGGCACTGGGATGCTGCAGGCTCCCATAACACCCAGCTCTGCCTCCTGCTGCTGCTTTCCCCTTCGTAACAAGAGGGTTCAGCAGCCTTGCTTGCTGTGCAGGCAGAGCAGCCCCTGCTTGTGCGCTGCGTATTTTTCACCTTTAAATGAAAGCGACCGAACTGTCTGAAGTTGCCTCCCGACTCTTCTGGTGTTGCCAAGAAATGATTGACGCATGGAATGGAGCAGTGGGTGCAGAGGAATTTGGCAGCAGCCCAGCCCCGAGATGCACAAAGGACACTGCTGATCCCGCTCAGGTTTTCGGAGCACCCTGGGAACAGGCTGTCCCACGCGGGGCGGTGGCTCTGCCTGTGGCAGGATCTCACCCTGGGGATGGGGCAGTGGCCGTGTTTGGGGAGGAGGGGGGTTTGCAGGGGCTGCAGGATGGGCTGAGGACATCCAGCTTCTGCCAGTGCTTTTCTGGGCTATTTTCACCATTGCTTTGTAATGCAGGAAGTCTTGAGCGTGACTGCGAATATCACATACCTGCGTGTTCTGGTGTGTGTGTGTGTGCATGAAGCCGCACCCCAGGGGTTTTTGTCTTGTATTGCCTGGACAGGACCCCCCCCTGGCAAGCACTGACCAGAGCTGCACAGAGCTAGCACCCATCCCTGCGCCCCTGACACCCGCATGTGCTCAGAGGGGCACCAGTGGCAAAGCGCCTTCCTGGGCAGCAGGCTGATGGTCTGCTGCTGCACACACCGCGTGCATCACTCATCCCTAGGAACTCCCCATCTCCTACAGATAGAAAGGGCAACTTGTGAGGCTTCCGTAGGCTTATTAAAATAGCATCGTGAAAGGGCGACGTAAATACCTGAGCAGAAAAGATTTGTTCCATTAACCAGAGACTCCTGTGTCATGTTTCCTCTTCCTTGCGCCTCCTTCCCATAGGAGTACAACAGCCATTTATTATCATGTGCAGGGAAATAAAGCCCCAGCTCTTGGAGGACGTGTTGGTTTCTCGCGGGAGCGCAATGCGCTGCATCTGACGGCGGCGCTGACGCAGGACAAGGCAGCAATGCCTGCTGCTGGATGCCTGGCACATTCCTTCAAATAATGCCAAATGAGCAGCATTATCCTGAGAGCAGCGCAGCCTGAACCTTGTTTGTGTGGCCATGGCAAGTGTGGGCTGGAATACAGCTCGGGCCATTATCATGTAATGAACACAACAATTACTCTGTAAGGGGGAGAAAGGGTTAGGGCCAGCTAGAGCCTTAAGAATAAAGGCTTGTTTGGGAGAATTATTCACTGGGTCCCTGCTGTAGGTGGACGGCAGCAGATTAGAAGGAAACATTATCTCTCAGGGCAAGTTCAGAAGGACAAATGAAGCCAAACTGGCACGGGCTGAGAGTCTCAATACATTATTCTCTCTGCTCTACAAATCTGTGAGAACAAAGTGCTCAGTGTAAATGCTCACCAGGGCCTTTTCTTCCCCTGCAGGACCACAAAAGTTCAGCATGAGACGAAGGGCCACGTGTTGGCTATTAGTCCACTACAAAGAGCGTTTGAGGCTAGAATTTAGAGGCTCATAAAAACATTATTGTCTGCATCTTGGGACATTTGTTTGCTGGGGCGACACGGGGCTGAAAAAATGTGACCCCCGCTCAGCTGTGTGCCTCACCATGCCCGTCACACACTGGGCACCTAAGGGCCACCTCAGGCCAGATCCATGTCCCCACTGGGAACACCTGGCCTGGACTTGTCCTCTCCCACAGCACCTCTGCAAGGAAGCGAAGAGCTGTGCCCTACGCCTGTGAAGTAACCACAGCTGCTGCTCTGGGGCTCTGTTCTGTCCTCTTCAGAGGTGAGGGTGGATTTTTGGCCCAGTTAGCACTTGGCCTGGTGGCATTTGTTGGGGCAGGATGTTGCACCTTGCCTGCAGGCTTTCCGTGCTACATGGAGCCAGGCATGGGACACGTATGGCACCCTGCAGCCCCCATCTGATGCTCCTGGCTGGAGTTTGGGTGTTCACCAGGCCAGGAAGGATGTTTATGCCCAAGTGAAAATGGCAAGGACTGGACAGGTCCTTCTGTGTCATGATTTTACCGGTGGCATCGTTCCCTCTGCGCTCCTCTGCCATCACTGCAGCTCTGAGTGGTGAAGCTCAGAGCACAGTCTCAGGGACCATCTCTGCAGAGGGGATGAGGACTGGGCAGGACCATGTCAGGGCTGTCCCAGGACAGTTTCATGGGATGGGATGCAGGCAGCAGCTGTGGTCCAGGACCACCTGCATCCCCTGGATGGCTTCAGCCCTGTACACGACGCTAACTCCAACTGCACTGCAAGGAGGAATGCCAGCTTTCAGAGGGCTGAAGAAAGTGGAATATATTATCCACTCACAAAGTCAGCGTAAATATTAAAGAGGCTGCAAGGGGAAATGTCTCTGGTGATGTCTTCTCAGGCATGGGGGGAGAAAATCTGTCTGAGGGCTCTATTGAGGGGTATGGCCAAAAGGCAGAGGGAAGCAATGCTTTGAACTCGTTCAAAGCCACAGGTCAGTGCCTTCCTGGGACTGCTGCTGCCCACCTCCCCTCGGAGCCAGCAGAAAGGTCACTGCAGCAAACCCACCATTTCAATAAAAGAAAGCTAATCCCAGAGAGAGCTGCCTGAGAATGAAAGGCATCAAACGGGAAGATGGATGTGGCACGGCCGGGGGCAGGGGACTCGGGAGCGCAAGAACCTCATCCTATCATTGCGGGAGGGTGTGAGATGCACTGGGGAGGGCTGAGCTCCGGGCTGGGCTCGGGGACTCCTGGGTGCTCGTGCACTGGGAGGGGAGAGGGGGTCAGAGGAGAAGCTGTGATTGATGGAGGTGAGCAAACAGTGCGCAGTGTTATGTAACGTGGCTCTGTTGAAACCGTGCAGGAAAAGTCGCCCCGCGCCAATAAATCAGGCGGCGGCCTCGGAGGAGCAGATGTGAATCACACCTTGCTTCATATGCCCCGCAGTGTTTTCACTTATTGTTCCAGTTTTAAAGATTAATGGCACTCAGAGATGAGTATTATCTACGCTTCCATTCCGTACTCGTTATCAGAAGGGCTCCTTTCAGCACAATCAGTGCGGATCAAGTTTTCCGAGTGGAGGAATGTCCCGCAGCTGTCGCCCACCTCCTTCACACCCTGACCCCATGGCAGGGACAGGCAGGGCTGGGGGTACAGGGGCAGCCCCCCCTTGCAGGGCAGGCTACTGGCTGGCTCAGCAGCAATGCCCACAAGCACAGTGGGTGCCGCCCACAGGGTGACCCCCACCAGGACACACAGATGTGCACCAGGGCAGCGAGGCAGCTCAGAGATGCAGGAATTCCCATCTCTGTCCTTAAAGAGGAGAGGAAAAGATGTTCACATCCCTCCCTGTGGCACTGGGTAGAGCAAAGCCAAGTGTTGGTATTTGCCAGCCCAATCAGCCAGGGCTGCAGAAACCTGTGAGCCCCTGCCATGGGTGCTACAGCAGGCAGCTTGCTGTTTGGAGCCGGGTCTCTCCCACCTGGCTTACCAGGGATGCCAGACCATGGTTAGGATTGCGTGCACACCAAGGGGCAGCCTGCAATGCACTGGGGGGCAGTGGGCTGGGGGTGCCGGTGGGGGGCTCTTCCCTTCTCAGCTGCAGAGGCCCAGGGAGAGCAGTGCTGAGCTCCCTGCTACATGAGATCAAGCTGTGATCACTTCTATCATGAAGATAAACTGGCCATTGTTGCCAAAAATAAATGTTAGTGTTCCAAATCCACACTTCAATAGCACCAGCTCATTAGAGATGCATATCATTTGGCTCCAGTCCCACACCTTCCAGCTCGTTATAAATATGCAGTTGCTGCTGGCTCTACCCCAATCATCTCTGCAATCAGAGCTTTTAATTAGGTTAATTAAATTGTATCAAACCTCGCAGGGACGCAGTTCACTGATGCTGATGAGGCAGCCAAAACAGACCTTAACTCCAGCTCTAATGAAGGCCCTGCTGCAGCTAATGACAATGCATAATAAATTAGAGCTTCCCTAGAAAGGTGCACCAGGGCTTGTGCTTCAGTAAATGATGATCTATATGCACTAACTTACTGTTTCAGTCTTTGGTATGCCAAGCCAGGGATGTCTGGGAATATGCTTTCTCCAAATAATGGGCTCCTTCCTCAGGGCTCGCCTTCCTGCTCTTGAGGCACCAAAAGCTGCTGGGATAGAAGTCCAGCAAATATTTGCTGTTTTCAACTTGGCCTGCTCTGATGATGCTCATCTCCCAGCAGAGGCAGCAGCAGGTATTTATTTGGCCAAAACCTCTGTAATTGAATTTGGGCAGGAGTGATGTCTGGGGGGGGGGGGGGAAATGTATGCAGGTGTTGGGGCAATGCTCAGACCTGGGGGGAGGAGCAGTCATGTCCTGGTGGGCTGGGAGCCTGTGGAGTAGAGCTGGAGGCCAGCTGTGCAGAGCAGCAATTAGTGCCTCCTGATTTACATCCTGCTCTTTCAATTCCCTGCTGTGCTGAGCAGCGAGGAGCTCTGCCACCCTTCTCTCCTCAGTGCCCTTGGGCTGCTCACCTCGGCTGAACCTCATGTGAGGCTCTGGGGGTGGCTGTGTCCCCATATCACTGCCATGGAGAGCTCTGGGCCAGCAGCATCTGGAGCAGAGCACTTCTGCATGAGATAAGTGATGCTGCACTGACTGGTGGGTGCTGGGGTGGGATCTCCTTGCTGATAGCACACTGAACATGGGGGTACCAGGATCTGAGCACTGTCACTGCTGCAGACCCATCAGCAGTCCTCAGGCAGGCTGGCTTCTGGTTCTGAGTGGGGTGAGGTGTCCCACTGTGCTGCTTTCCAGGCCAGTTTGGAACCCTAAAACAGGGTCTGCAGGAAGCAGCTCTCAAAGCTGAAGGGTTGGTGGTGGCCCTCCTGCTGCTAACAAACCGTTACAGTTGCCTAGAGATAATCCTACAAGTGTTTTAATGTAGCCTGCTATTAACTTTTATAGACAGCCATTACCAATTGAGTTCTTCAGCTTGAACAAGGAATTACATGAAATTATTAAATGGCACAATATTACTCTGAGTCACCTGAAACCCGAGCTGAATCTGTGGGGTATTTTGATATCTGTATCTTGCAAGCTGCAGGGAATCTCCTTGCTAAAGAACCTGTTGGTTCAGCCTTTGATACTGTAATTATCGCAGGCAGAAAATTGCTGCAGGCAGTCCTGGTCCTATGGGGATCCCACCAGTGGGGCCCTTCAGATCTCCCACTGTGGTTGGGTGGGCAGTGGGTTCATGTCTGGGGTTGGCTCTCCCCAGGCTCTTGCAGAAGGATTTCATTGCTTGGGGTGAGGGCTTGAGGCATCAACAAGGGCGAGGTCTGGGGGATGAGCTGCAGGGAGGGGTTTGGTTCCTCGCAGGGATGGGGCTGCCTGCTGGCATGCACAGCTGTCCTGCAACCCTCATCACAAAGGATGTTCTTGCTTCAGTCTCTTTTATCTAGAGGCTTTTCCAGAACCTCCTAGAAAACTTGATTTCCAGCCCAGATTTGTTCCTGGGCAGCTCGTGTGCTCTTTTGTTGGTGACAGCTCTTCTCTCTGCCATCGGCATGTACGTGCTGCTTGCTTCCCAAGTCTCTTGTACTGCCTTTATATTGCCCAGCTGAAGGAGCAGGGCCTCAGTTCTGTCTGTAAGGCTCCCTGCTGCCCTTCTGCATCTGAGCACCTCTTTCATCCATCCCGGTGGGCATTCATCTTACTTAAGTCTGGATGACCTGTTTCCCTTTGGTGAGACTTACTTCCCTGGTTTCCCAGCAGAAAGTAGCTGAGAACAGGTACTGCTTTTGCTCTGTGAGCCCTGCACAGAGAGCACAGAGCTGTTGTCTCCTTCAAAAGGTCATACCACTTGTGTGCAGTCTGAGGGCAGCACCTGAAGAGCTGTGGCTACGGCACCCACCTTAGGATCTTCCATAGTGAGTAGCACTGGCAGTTCAAAGCCTTGCAGCTACCCACCGCATCCCATAATATCTCACCCCCTCACTGGGGAGCAACAGCTCTCTTCCAGGGATTGATCATTTGCATCCATTGCAGCACTCGATCAACCAAAGGGCTCATAGGCACTCGGAGCACCAACCTGTGGGCTCTTGTTCAGGTTGTTGCTCTCAGCTCCTGTCAGGCAGCACCTCCTTCCTGTCCTCTTCAGCAGCTCTCAGTGTAGGTAAAGTACTTATTCCTACAAATCTCAGTCCAGCCAGTGTGCTGGGACCTCGATGTGCTTCCCCAACACAATTAAAAGCTCCCAGAAACACAGGTGACACTTACAGCTTGCTTTCAAATCTAGCGTGCTTTTCATCCCTCTTTTTATACGACTCTGAGTGCTGCTAACTTAAGCTTTCAAAGTCCAGAAATTACACTGCTAAAATCCTCAGCTTTAGTAAAAATCTCCATCGAAGAAGCTAAGCCTGCCCTTACCGCAGCCTTGAAGCCAAGGAACCTCGCAGTAAGAGCAGGGCCGTTCTGCTGCTCCCCCCGCAGCCCGGCCGTGCGCTGCTGCTGCCCTCTGCCGGCCCCGAGCTCCCCAACGGCGGGGATGCGCGTTTCCTATCGGGAAGGAGAGTTGAGTTTTTCCCCGTGTTTTATTTTTTCCACCCGGTTGTCCGACGGGAGATTTCCGTTACGCTGTTAATAGCGACCTAGCAAAACTTCTTGTTGCACGTGGAAAAGTCTTAGTTGCTTTTAAGGGCGAGGCACAGCCCCTCCCTTTGTGATTTCCAGGGGTTAAAAGTACTGCAGAGCTCTTGCTAGATTTGGAACATCTGCAATGGCAGAAATAACAGTAAAAGCTGCACTTCAGCACCTAAAAAAGAGTCATGTTTGAGCCTATATGGGAAAACTGAATGGGATGGGCTTGGGAAGAGCATCTTCTTTTTTTTTAACCATCTTGGCATATGCTTACTATTGGCAGCTGTATTCCAAGCAAAGAGATAAGAAAAGGAATGTTTACGCCCAGGCTCTCCTACTTGCCTGAACTGCTCCAGGACACTCAGCGATGTGTCTTCATTGTTCTCAGCTGAAACCCCCTCCCAACTACCAACGCTGCAACCAGCATAACATAAACAGCACAAACTTTTGTCCTACATTTGGCTTTTGGATCGCCTGTCCTTGTATGTGAATCTCAGCATTGCATCTGTTCACACTTGCTAGTCACACTGGCAATCTGGTTATGTGGGCACTGCTCTGTTGGAAGGCACAGGGTAAAATAAGCACAGCTACACCTACATGTGTGCTCTTCTCAGCTACAGAAACAGTGTTTCTCTGTTCCGTGGGGTGAAGCATTCCTCTGCATCCAATGCCATGCCAGAAGAGTCTTTGCTAAGCCTGCATTGAGTCTTTGCTAAGGCTGCATTGCAGAATTCAGGTGCCATCGTTAGCTGAAGTCTTTCACCTCTCAAATTCCCAAGTGAAATACTCTGTGCAGAAGAGGAAAATAAGAAGGATGGGGGGCAAAAATAGTGAGTAGGAAGATCATAATTCAACTTTAACCTGCTTGAAAGCTTAGCTAAAAAGAACTGCTCTGAAGTCTGATGGTTTGGGAACCGCGGTGGTCCAAGATCTCAAACAGAAACTGCTCCAGCATTTGTTACTCTGTGTGCTGCATGCATCTCCCAGTCTCTTTATTCTGACCTTGACTTCACAAGGATGGTTTATGGTGTGTATTACTAGGACAGACAGGCACCTCTTGTGGCTTCCCACTGTAAATACCAAGAGAACAAACTCTTTGATTTATTAATCAATTAATTAGATAAAATATATTTATGGCTACTGCAGGCCCGCAGTCATTTGTTTTAACCAAGTGTTGGGCTGTGATGAGAAGCAAACAGATCCTTCACCATAAGGAAAATACTCTTCCTAAACAAAGAGTGGAGCAGTGGTTATTCAATGGAACGTCAACGTTTCCGCTGGAACTTGAATTTGTAAATAGCTGGGCTATTGGTTGTCTCCTTCTTCACCTTTACTTTATGAGTTTTGTCCTGGAGAAGGGGGAAAAAAAAAGAGAAACAGTTTTATCTGCTGCCATTTAAGGTTAAAAAAATACATTGTGAAGTCCCTGTCTGGAGGTGACAAAACATGAGTGAGAAATGGTCACTTTGCACTGTTTAGATTGGAATTACATTTCCATCTGCTCTTCTGTCTTTAGTTTGTCAGGCATAATCTGTTTTGTTCACAAGCCCCACTGAGTGCAAACCCCCACTGAGAGAGTTCTTTTCGGTCACTGGGTTAAGAACTTGGAACCAACAGAACTGCCTCCTTCCTTCTGCTGCTTTTTAGTATTTGAGAGGTGATGACAATGTTTTAAAGATGATTGTGTGCTCAAGAGTTGTTGTTGACACGATAGAGTTGGATTAGCAGATATAAATTTAGTCATGCCACAGTCTGAATGCTTCACAGAATCATCTTCTTGCTTTCTCCATACTAAAGAAGATTACGTTTCCAGGTAACTCCTAAAAACAAGCCAGGGTAAAATAAGATCAAAGAAACTCATACACAGACAACCAGACCTTAACAAAACAGCTCCAGAGAAACAGAGGTAGAGCTCTCACCAAGAGATCTTTACGTGTCTGGATTTTCTGTGCAATAACAAACATGCTCTTCTCTCGCTCAATGCGCTGCTTCAGGAGGTCGTACTGATTCTTCCTTTGCTGGTCTAATTTCTGGAAGGGGAAAAAAAAAAAAGAAGCATTTTTAAGAAGGAGGAACAAGACACCACAGTTCACAGCTGACCTATTCTGAGGCACTTGGACCTCACAAACATTTTTTACATTTCAATCGTATTAAAGAATGCTGCTTCAGCATTGTGGTTGGAGTCCAGAGAACCGTTTAATATCTCGATTTTCAGACTAGTTTTCCAGTTAGGTCTTTATTCTCAATACTTGTTTTAATCTCCTATATCTAAATCAAAGGAAAAAAAGCAAGCAAATAAAAACCACCCCACGTTTTCTAGCTGAGATGCTGTGCAACCTCATTTGGTAAGCAGTCAGAGTTTCAGTTTTACAACTCCTCTTAATTTCAATGTTGAGTGCAAAAGAACATTGAACTCCATAATGAAAACTCACAGATGTCTTTTTTTCACTCTGGATAAACAAGAGACCAATTCCTGAAGTGCACAAAAACTGCAGAGAGGCCTCCCAAAATGCAACTTGTTTGGTCATGTTTACCCACCAGGAGCTGATGGTTTTCCCAGCATAAAAAGGTGTTACTGCAGGTGTGATTGAAGTAATTAAATAAAGGAGAACAGATCCAAACATGCTCACAATGTGACTCAGACATTTAGGGAGAAAACTTGTCCAACTGCTTTACTGACAAGCCAAACCAAGAAAGCTGGCAAGATGGAAGAGACCAGGGGGTGTTTGTTATCTGACATCTGGTTCAGAAAACAACAGGTTACAAATTTACCACACTGCAGTTTAAGACAAGTTTATTTTCACCTTACACATACTGGCTTCAGCTTATAGAACTGCCCAATATCTGAACTAATTAAGAGGTGTTTCCAGTGTTAAAGCCAAGTTTAACTACTTCGAGGGCAGAGTGCTGTAATATTAAAACATCAGAATCAAAGTTGATTGTGCAAGTAATTCATCCTGAGGAATCATTACTTCTGCTGGAAGTTACTGTTGGTAATACAGTACAGACAAATAAACTTTATGAATTTCTTTAACAGAAACATTTGCTTCAGGTTCAGGGATGCAGATTTTCTTTACAGGAGTCAAGGAAACATCCTCATCAGGTATGCACCACTTCTTCCTGGCCCAAACTTCCCAGCTCTTGGTTTATAATCCACAGTGGGCTGGGACACAACCAAACAAGTTCTCCACATTGGTCCAGAAGATTTGACTGCAGCCTCCAGGTAAGCGATGACTAAATGACATCCACTACAGCCTTGTGTCACCAAGAAAAATTCCAAGGCAACAGAACGACTTTGTTCTCCTATACAATGGTCCAGTGAACGCCTCTCACTGCTTATTATATCTATTAAAAAAAGTAAAGCATTAAGAACAAGCTACCTTTAAGTGGGCAGGATCAGTAGCTCCTTTCAGTGTCTCTTTCTGCAGTGTTGCAATGGTCGGTCGGTTGTAGACTCTGTCTACCAGCTCTGGAGCAGTATTCAGATGAGTTGCAATATCAAACTCTTGAACTAGACATTTATAAGAAGAATTAAAAAGATTTTAGGAATAAACTCACGCAGACTTCTTGGACTAACATTCAGCAAACCTTCCAAACATGTAGCTTATGTACAGCCAGCAGCAGAGAGAGACCCAGCTAAATAGCTCCTGTAGAACCGAGGTCTTCCCTAGTAATCAAAATAGATTTCCAGAGCTCCTGAAATAAAATCTTCTTTTATAGCAGCAGCATAAAGCAAGCACAATTCTGCCTTATAGATTTTACATAGACTGAAACAAATCGGGGGGAAATATGCCTGGCAAAGCCTATTTACATCTTACCTTCCTTCTTAGTATCAAAAAAGAACACGTGCTTGTTGGGCTGCTTCCCCTCAACATCCAGCAGATGGAGCTCCGACTTCAGCCTTTCGATTTTCTGCAGGAAAGAAAAGGTAATCGGTTTTGCCAAAGGTCTCTAACAAGGTGGAGTGATGCCTCTTTGAAGGGAAATCCTGTTTGCTCCTCGAGTTTACGAGTATCTGAACTCTTCCTTTCTTTTTGATATTCTAAAATGCATCTAGTTTGTGTCCAATCTTCGAGTCCTTTTCAAGTCAAGGTTACCCACTTCAGTACCAATCATACTGTTAACATGTATGTGTTTAATGCCTGAAATGTACACAACGGCTTGCTGTGCTTTCTGATAACGTACAGCAGCATCTTTAGCAGCTTTCTCTAGGTTCCATATACAGAATTCCGCTGACGTTCCCATCTTTCATTTTCATTATGATACAAACCAGGTATCACTAAATGTAGACACCATATACACCACCAGCCTTTAAAAAAGAAGTAAACAGAACAATTCTAAGTGGGAAACAGTAAAAAAAAATGAAGTGTATTACCTTGGCTTCTGCCACTCTTTTCATTTCCACATACTTAAGATCCTGTGTCTTCATCAGTTTCATCTGTTCGGGGGTCACTTCATCCTTTGGCTGCTTAATTACATGAACTCCATCCTAAAAACAGAGTGCAGCATGTAGATGCAGCTCTTGGTACAGAGCACTATGGGCTCTGATTTAAATTAAATAAAGGCAGAACCTTTTTGTCCTTTACATCTCATTATCTTCAAAGACTGCAATGGGCACCAAGCCCAGTCTGTTGGTTTATTTACTAATTCTTAAATTAAAAACATGAGCTAGCTTTAAAAAAGGAAGTGTGACTTGGAGCAGCAGTCATCCTACTTTAAGGCAACCTGGTTTCTCACCTGGAGCTGCGTACGGATCATTTTGAAGTAGAACTCATCAGGGTTCTTGTCCAGAGCTTTCTTCTGAAGCGCTCGGAGGGCATTCTGCTTCTTGTGATAGTCCCTGGGAGGAAGGCAGAGCAGCACAGAGTCCCCCTGAGCCCACATTCTCTGATGGGAGGCACAGTGATGCAGAGCTGCCATGTGCTGGGCTGTTCGGTCCCAGTCCAAGGGATCACAGAATGGCTTGGGCTGGAAAGGACCCCAAGGATCACCAAGTTCCAACCCGCTACCATAGTCAGGACCACCAACCTCCAGATCTGGTACTAGAGCCGGCTGTCCAGGGCTCCATCCAACCTGGCCTTGAACACCTCCAGGGATGGGGCATCCACTCTAGGCTTCCTGCTCCAGCACCTCACCACTCTCTCTGTAAAGAACTTCCCCCTGACATCCAATCTAAACCTTCCCTCCTCGAGCTTAAAACCACCCCCCCTTGTCCTATCACTATCTACCCGAGTTAAAAGTTGATTCCCTTCGTTTTTATAACCCCCTTTTAAACACTGGAAGGCTGCAATGAGGTCTCCTCGCAGCCTTTTCTTCTCCAGGCTGAACAAGCCCAGCTCCCTCAGCCTGTCCTTGCAGGGGAGGTGCTCCAGCCCTCTGATCATCTTCGTGGCCGTCCTCTGGACCCTCTCTAACAGCTCCCCACAGAGATAAGGCCATTCGGCCCACACCCCCCGCTCCCCGACTCACTGTGCCCGCAGCCGGTAGTCCTGCTTCTTCTCTAGCAGCCCCAGCTTCTTCCTGCAGGCGGGCTGCGGGGACAGACAGGGAAGAAGATGAGGCGGAGGCCCGAGCTCGCAGCGAGGTTCCGCGATCCGCCCGAGAGGCCCCGATGCCGCTCACCCACCTGTGCCCGCTCGCGGTGCTGCCGCTGCCTCGATTTGGCGGCTTTCCTGAAGGCGGCCGACATGGCGACAGCGCGTCCCGGCACAGCACCGCCGCGTGCGGACCGCCGATCTATCCAGGCCGAGGGGCGGGGCGTGTGCCTGTGCGTGATGTCATCACGTCGACGTAGCGTCATCACGCCGTCTCCATGGCGACAGCGGCGCTCATCCCGCGCTCTGCTGCCTCCCTCGGTGCGTGCGGTTTGTGCTCCCCGTGCCTTCTCCGTCTCCCGCACTGCGGGGCTGGGCATGACCCCGTCCCGGGGCTCGGTTGTTGTCCCCCCACGCTAAGACGCGACGCGGCACGACCCGTGGTTGGCCGCTGGTTCTACGTCCCATCACTGGGTAGAGGCCGCTCTCGTTGTTCGGCGGCCGCGCCATGAAGGTCCCGCAGCGCCGTGCCCGTGGGGGACCTGAGCTCCAGGAGCGGTGCAGGCGGCACCAGCACACGGGGCTCCCCCACCTCCTCCTGGTGTTAGGATCTCCTCACGGCGCAGGGACCGCCCTGCTTCCCAGTCCCCCTCCCTGCTGTGGGGCGGCTCCGTGCCGCTGTGCCCACCGCCCCCGGCCCGGCCCGGCCCGGCCCAACCCACCGCCCCTCGGCTGCGCTCCGCCCCGGGCCGGGCGGGGCCGCGCTCAGCGCTGAGGAGCAGAGGAGAGCTGTGCCCAGCGCAGCCCGGCGCCGGGGCGAGCAGCGGGACGGCGAGCAGGTAGGTCTGGGGGGCGGTGGGAGCCTGGGGGGAGCCGCCCGCTTCAGGCCCTCAGCCCTCGGCACGGCGGTGAGGGGCAGTAGGGGGTGGTGAGGAGAGCGGGCATCTGTGCGGGGTTTGCATCGCCCCAGAGGGAGCCCCCTCGGATCATCTCGGTGGGTTTTGTTCTCTGAAAGCACAAATGAAGTCTTTCCGCCGCGTCCCTTTGCCAGGCTGTAAAGATGCAGCGCTTAAGCTGCGTTTCATTAAGAAAGCGCTGAAACTTTACCCGGTCAATAAACTCTGAAGCAAAGCAAAAGCAAATGCTTAGACTCGGTATAGAGGAACGTTCTGTGTGCAGGGAGTCCCGGGGCTGCTTCGGGGTAAAGCTCCTCTGCTTTCTTCTGTTAAACAAAACCTCCAGCGGTCACAGCTGGCACCTCTCTGCTTTGTGAGACGGCTCCGTGTCGTCGCAAAGCGCCTTCTTTTTACTGAGTTTGGTTTCGGATCCTTATGTTTCCTTACAGGTAAGGTTTTCTGGTTTGGTTTCCAGCTTTTTATGTATCTTGTACCTGCGGTTATGTTAATGAATTTGCCTCTGTTATGAGAATTCGTGGGAATATTGGTTTAGCTTACAGTTAGCCTGGATGGAGCACGTTATCTGAATGAGATGGCACCTGGTGGTGGTTTCTCGTCTTCATAGCACAGGCTTTGGTGCTTGTGTCTCTCTGCTTAATTGGAGTTTCATACATTCATTGTTTCCCTGTTTTGAAAATCATCAATGTTTCCAAATCAGAGCACCTACCATAGGAGCACAGGTAATACCCTGTCCAGGGTGGCTTTAGAAACCTATGGCTCTTCTAGCTGCTATAAATACGTGACTGTCAAATATTCCTCTTCTGTTCACTTTTGAGAAGCCTTTTCTTGTGTATTTCCTCAGGAGCATCCAGTTTTTAAAAACCTGCCTTTGAAAGAAATAAGATTTTCCTGGTGTTCACAAAGGTGTTGAAAACTGCCTAATTTATTTCCCTAATTTGCTTTGTCAAAACGTGGTTTCACTTCCTGATGCGCCATCAGCAGGATGGCAGAGAAAGGGAAGTCTGACATCTCTCCCATCTTATTTTTGTGCCATTCTTTTCCTGGGATGGAAACCACATGGTTTCCTCCTTCTCTTGCTCTCTTCTTCCTTAGAAGTTTTAATAGCTCAGAGTTGAGAGCTCTGGTTTCATTCTTACTACCTAGGACTGTAATTTTGTATATACTTTTAAGGCTGGTGACACAGCCCTGCCACAACTGAAGGCAGGGCGGTGCTTGGAAATATCTCCAGTTCCCAGCAGGATGCCCTGGGAACAGTTCCACAGTCCCAGCTGCTGGGGCACCACTGTTGCTCCATGTTGGATGCCTCTTGGTGGAAAACCTGGGCATCTCCCCTGCCTTCAGAATAGCATCTGCAGAGCTTGTGTGCTGAAGGCCTGGCTGGTTGCTGGGTCTGCAGGAGGGTGGGAGGTCGCTGCCGTTCCCTGTGTAGGGTTTGCAGCCATCTGTAGCACGTCTGCTGTCAGCTCAGCTTCCTGTTTACGCTGCAGTTGGTTTGAGAACAGGCTCTGAAGCAGCCACGCTGACTGAGGACATGGCTTCAGCTGGGGCTCAGATCTCCAAGGTCCCCATGGGGAAGGAAGGCAGTTGCCCTCCTCACATGTGTTTTTTTTCCTATAGAGCATGAGCCTTGCGTGGCCGTAGACATTGGTCACTGCACAGCAGGTTTCTGAGGGGTAGAAGCTCAGCAATTGTACACATTTTAGACCTGGCAGCTTTGAGACAGCAATGAACCTTTAAATGTCAGACTCAGGAAGAACTCCTCTGTGGGCAGGTTACTGGAATTCCCAGCGCACCACTTTTGGAAGCACTTGGTATAGTTCACAGCCAGGACTCGCTCTATTGCTTGTGCTATGAGGCAAGATGCTTTCTGCTGTGTTCCCAGTTGTAGCCTGGCTGATGCTGTTACACGACCTGCTGTTTTCTGCAGTACTAGCAGGAAAATGGAACAAATTGGTTATTCTTAGTGCTCAAATGATTCCTGCTCCCCCTCTCCCAGGAAAGGGACTTTTATGGTAATCACAGCAGTGACACACAGGGTTTTCACAGTGGCCTGCTGGGGTTCTTGCTCGTGTCTGCGGGATCTTCGCTGTGCTTAGCTTGCATGAGGTCATGCTTGAAGAACCCTAATTGCATCAGTAGCCTCAGGAGAGACATGAGTATAAACCTTCTTTCCTCTGCCTCACCTTTCATGTCAGAAAGTTTCCATAGACAAAGATATATATTTACAGAAAACTGGGGACTGACTGGCTGCTTGGTCTGAATGGAAGCCAAGCTTTTTTACTGGACAAACAGCTTCATAATTTCTGGTAATTGCTCATATAAGGAAGTCATTTCTCCCCTGCTGCTTGGTATCCCTGGTTGACACCCACTGCCTGTGCCCACTGCAGAGCACCAGCTTGCTCTGGCACTGCCACTTCTGCTCAGCTTTCCACTCTGGAGTGCAGCTCGTGGCTCCTCATTCCTTACAAGGTTTTGACTTTCTGCTGATACAGCTGCAATTTTGAGACCCTGGCCGGAAAAATGGAGAGACAGCCACATTTTGTCTGTTGGTGCCATCAGAACAAATGTAAATGGATGAGAAAAGAAAGCAGCTCTAACAATAGCTACCAGCTGCAGCTGGGAAAAGACCAATTGTCAGAGGGCAGAAAAACTGTATCAGCATTATTTAATCTTCAGGTTACTACTGAGAGCTTAGGCTTGCTTCTGAAGCCTAGGATGTCCAGGGCAAGGGCTGGGAGTTTGCAAGTGAAGGGGTTCAGCTGCACAGATGTGGGGATGCTGGGTTTGGTGGCTCAGCAGTGCGCCCTGTGCTGTGGATGCTCAGGAGAGAAGAGGTGGCACTTATTGTAATGACTAATGGGTAGTCACTGGACTTTATCCGTTAATAAGTAACGTGTCTTTGGCTGCAGTCAGAAAGAAAAGTTCCATTCTAGGGAGATGCAGCTGCTGAGAAAAGCCCTTGTTCTTTGTTTCTTCTTTTCCTTCCGTTTTGCCCTGGCTTTGCCAGGTGTGAAATACAATTGTCAGCAGTTTACAGGGAAGGGGGAGCGTCAGTTTTCCTGTCGAAGAAAATATCAAGGGTCTGATTGCAAAAAGAAGGGAAACTGAAGAATGCCACATGGCTTCCACCTTCCTGTATTTCATCCTTGCAGGATTGCCTCCGCTGTGTGAGTCACTTGGTGTCTGTCGGTGTTTGCTAAACGGAGTACAGCTTTAACAAATGATTCTGCCCTTAGTCAATAGGAACAGGCTGAAGGGATAGCATTACTCTGGGATGAAACAGGACAAGGACATTAGGAGTGAGCTAACAGTCTTAAAATTCTTAATCGAGAGTTATTTGGAAATAGTTTAGCATGGAATCTAAGTAGCAATGCAATAAAGATCCTAAATTCATGTTCTTGCTCTTAGTGTAGCATCTCTTTGACTTTCTGGTTTGGTTCTGAATGTGTCACTGCATATGGTAACAGGCTTGCAAGTTTGAGGCTTATATTTCAAAATGCTTTATATAAAATGCTAATAAAAAGCAATCCTTAGATCAGCCACTTCTGATTAGGGTCATTGCTGGACAAAAGCTGGGTGATGTTTGTGCCCAGCCTCCCCAGTGCCACTCAAGTTCAGGAGCATAAATCAGCTTCCAGCACCATCCAAGGACATGATCTTAACTGCTTTCTAACTGGGTTCTGAGCATCTAAGCTGTAAGCCAGAGGAATGTGCTGCATCCAACCTGAGCTGTTAGCAGCCCCTAAGCTCATAAATCCTGTGAGCAGAGAAGCCAGTGCAGGTGACTGGACAGCTGGAGCCATTCTCTGCTCACAAGGAGGAAAGGGACCTCTGAATAGCTCAAGGAAATGCTCAGTGTTGATGGAATGGCTGCAGATCTGCTTCCCTAGTGCTTCCTTCACCACATGTTACACTTGACCCTGCCAGCACTAAACGCCAATAGGAGGCAAGTCATTGTCCCCAGTGGCAGATTAAACTGCTTGGCCATTGTTAAGAGTCCAAGATTTTCCTCTCTCACCATGGTTAAATGACTGCTTGGATGTGCAGCCAAAGTAAACACTAGCTAATAAAAAATGTAGAGATAATAGATAGCTGTTATGGACTAAACAGTCATGCTGCAGCACAAAGATGTGTGGGCTTTGCTTGCTTGCTTTCTCCTTTAGATTTTGAAGCTCAGTTTACCTAAAAATGAGGTGGCACGGATCAGGTATGCTTCCTTTCTCCTGCATAGGAGAGCTTTGAAGAAGAAATTGATCTCCAAGGATCTGTGTGGCAGCTCTGGAGCCCTTTCCTGTATTCTCCAACAATACGTTTCCTTGCTGACAAGAAATACATTGTCAATGGACTTTTTACCTTCTCATTTACTCAGTGCACAGCCTGTGAAGGCCTTTGCTGAGCAGAAGTCTGGGGTGCTGCAAAGAGGTGGGATATCTACAGGGCTATCACAAACACTTGAACTCGTGGTAAAGAAAGAAAGAGTTTTGGAGAGGGTCAAACAACCATGTAGTGATAGGGGCTGGATTCTCCCTGTATTCCTATGATTCCCATGGAATGCTGTGTTCTTTTACAAGAGCTGAATAGCTGGACAGGTAGAATAAGTGTATGGACATGCATCTGCTTCAAGTGCTTGGATGTTGTTAGCACACGTAATCGCTTTGTGTCTGAAGCTGATGAAATGCCCAAGTCCTTGTAGCGTAGCTTGCTTTGCTTTCCTTCCTGTGGCTGGCATGCCTGCTGCTCTGGTGGGTCCTGCACTCTGATCTTCAGCCTCTTCTGGCATCAAAAGTCTGTAGGGAGACCAAGGGCTGAGAGTGCGATATGACATGAAAAGATTACAGGCTGCTGGGCAATAATTACCATAAGTGATGCAGACAAGTCCAGATCTAGGAGCAGCTTTTCCTCTTTCATCCCACGCCAGTCGTGGCTCAGGCTGACAGCACACCTGGAAATGAGGTAATTGAATACTCTGCCCACATTGTTCAGATTAGCTGGGGCTTGGGCACAAGCAGCACAATTGTTTTCTGTGCTCCTGGGCAACTTTTGTTCTCCTGCAGCCAGGAAGCCTTATTGGTGCATGAGACAATGAGACAAGACAGGGTGATTCTCTTCCTTTCTTGGGAAGGGCACTCTTAAGCCACCTGTGGTGTGACTTTCCTGAGCAATCCCCTTTCCAGATGTGGAGATCTTGCTGCTATTGAAGTATGAGGCGGAAATACTTCCAGCTCTGCCTGAACATGTTATTTAGGTCAATTGGAAGGAAGATGGCAACGTGAATCAGAGAAGGGGCTGGAAGAGGAGGAAGGTCGTTAAGTAGTGCCTTGCCATCCCCTGCCAGCACAGGATTTTTCTCTGCTGGTGCAGAAGAGCATTTAGAGATCTCATTTGTTGTCTCTGTGCTCTCTGCATACTCCTGTAACGATGAGTAAGTGGACTGGAAATGAAAGAGAAGACCTCAGACAAAAGCCTTGCCGTTATCTCTCTGCATCAGTATGTCTCTTTCCTGATGGATTAGCTAATCTCTCTCAGAGAGAGACAGAGCAAGGTCTCCTCTTCGTTCCTCTGGAAAAGAAGCTGCATCAGAATAATTGCTCTGACTACATCCATCTGGGGTGAACGAGTCTCCAGAAGGTGCTTTTATGGAGGCACAGCAATCCTATTTTTGTGGCAACTCTTTCTGGTGGAGAGCTGGCAGAAGCAGCTGGGGGGTTTCCCAGCAGGTAAGTGGCCCAGAGGGGCATGAAGGGTAATGCAGAGCAAAGCTGACAGGGTGGGCTGAAGGGATGTTGGTGATGGTGGGAAACCTCCTAAAAATATCCCATGTGGGCAGGGCTTTGCTGAGCGCCTCGTTTCCCTTCCCAGAGGAAGCAGCCTGAATTCACCCACTGCTCTGTAGAGACCTGTAGGCTAAAACAAATTATTCTTACGCAGTAGAAAACACTGGAACCAACCTTAACTGATGAAGCAATTTGCCAGTGTTTGGCCTCGAGGTCCCTTGTCCCTCAGGGCTCTCCAGTGCAATGACTTGAGCTGCTTTCCCAGAAAGATTCTCTTGGG
Organism: Pavo muticus; assembly: GCA_016647715.1. NCBI lineage: Eukaryota > Metazoa > Chordata > Aves > Galliformes > Phasianidae > Pavo > Pavo muticus. The sequence continues at coordinate 435,560 of JACDJE010000166.1, read as the reverse complement.
TATGTGCTGTTGGCAACACTCTGGCTTATTACTGGCCTTCTTATTTTTCCAAGAGCCAGCTCTTGTTAGCTTCGTTCTCACAGCATTGTTTTCTTTCTAGAAGAAGCTTTTGCTGGCTCTTCCAAGCCGTCACATGGGAATTGCTTACTAGCTTAGATTTATTTTTTTTTTGTTTTAACCCAAAGCTGCTCTTCGCTCCCCTCTGTAACACTGCCAACATCATTTCCAGTCTCTTTTAAGCATATGTTTTGCAATAATATCTAAACTCTTGGCTCCAAATAAGTGCTTTACAGAGAGATCCGTATCTTTTAACAAAGGAACTGAGAAGCTAACAGTGAGAACAAAAGCTGTATCTTGAGAGCCTTTAAGCCTCTGCTGACCTTTCCCAAAGGCCTCGGCTGAGGCTCCTTCATCTCGGGAGCAGATGGCAGAAAGCAGGGTGGCCTTTGGTCAGTTTGCAGTCCTCTGCCCCATCCCTGCATTTGCTGGAAGTGTGCACTGCGTTTTGTTGCCATCTGGGATCAAGCGTGCTATTCTTACCATCTCCAGGGAGCCTTCTCCAGCAGAGCCCGTCTCTGATGGAAGTCCTCTTTGGCTGACCTTGCACTCAGGCAGTGTGGATTTCTGAGATGTGACAGCAGCATTCTTCAGAGGAAGACTTGGGAGATGTCTTGTCATGGCTGGGAAAGGCCAGCGAGCTGCTTGCTGCCTGGGTTCTCCAGGTATCCACCTGGGTACCTGCTATTAAACCAGGCAGCAATGAGATCACTGTTAACGTTCTCAAAACTTCAGGACAAACAGCTGCAGCAATGCAAAGGCCCTCACCAAACCAACTGCAGAACTGCCTTTGCTTTAGATGGTGGGATGACTTGGACATGTAGGTGGCAAGACCAGTCAGGAAAGTAGCAGCAGAACTGGAAGTATGTTCTGTATCTTCTGACATTAAGAAGCTTCTCCTTGGTTTGCATCAGTGCATGAAGTGGAGGCTGTCTGACCTGCAGAAATAAGGGTTAAGGTTTAGCAAATTGGCATCTCTGGGAGTGCAGATTCTCTAATTAGCACGTTGCTCAATTTGGGTTGCAGGTGAGTTGATAGAAAAGTTGGAGCTGCTCCATGTGTTTCTACAGGCTTTGTTGGTTATTTCTGTCCTCACTGATTCTTGCTTTGTATTGCAGTAATGTCGTAGATCTGGAGGTTGTGTATTTCAATTACATTTGCACAGAATGGCTTTGGGGCAGTTTCAGCTTGGGAATCTTTGTTGTTGTCCTTGTAAATACAAAACCTGACGTACCAGACTAAAATAATGCAATCCGGATGGATTTTCTGTCAATATTTCCTAATCCCTCTGAATTGTCATTCTTAAAAGTTGTGCTCAGCTGCCATCTGTCGCACAGGCAGAACGAGGGCTCTGAGTGGGGTGAATAAGAGCCCTTGGCGCTGCTATTTACATGAGTTGGAGCTGAGCTGGGTTCAGGATGTTCTGACCTGCCCAAGTTGCTGCTCGTCCATTCGCACCAGCTGCTGCTGTGTCTGGCACAGTTTCCTGCATTGCTTTTTAAAGACTTCTGTATGCAGGGACAGAGGGGAAAAAAGAAAAGAAGGAACGTAACAGAAGATCAGAAGATTCACCTACTCCATAAAGTTCCTTTCCTGATGTTGCATGCTGTGGAGCCACCTCTCCCTGCAATCTCAGCCGTGCTCACTGCCATGCTGTTCTGAGGGTTTTACCTTTGCACAAGGGAGCCTGGAGCTGTGTGTTCTCCATCCCTAGGCAGGGTGGATGGCCAAGCTTCAAGAGGTGGGAAAGAATTGGGCACGGAGGTCCTGATGGGAGGCTTCATGGGACTGCATGAAGGGCCTGCTTATAAGGGGAGCTGAGCTGACGTGAAACGAAAGGTGCTTGGTGCTCCTGGAACTGAGATGCTGGGATCTATACAAGCTGCCAAATGCAGAAACAAAGCAAGAGCAGAACCTAAATCCTTCCTGCCCTCTGCTCTGAGGCTCAGCTCAGCAGTTTGGTGTGGAAGGAACAGCCCTGCCTGCGCAGCGGTCCCTTAAGCACTTTATTGTGGGGAGGCTACATCCCTGTTTGTGCTGTGCCTTGTAATGTGTGCTCAGAGACCCACGCTGCTTCCAAACCCCGGCGCTCCGTGCGTCTGACTGCGTGTGATGGATGGCTGACTGCTGAACCCCCAGCATCCGTCTGCCTTCTGCTCCAGCCCAGCCTCACTGCAAAGTCTTGCTCCTTCCTCAGCCCCTGGAGCCCTCCAGCTGTGCTCTGCTTGGAGCCCAGCTGAGGCTCTTTTTGCCACCATCTCCCAGCAGAACCAGTGGGACGGTCCCAGGAGGCTCTTCTCCACATCTGTCCCTTTGTCCCCTGGGTGTGTGGGACGCCAGCCTTGTGCTTGCTGGCCCTGGGGCCTCACTCAGCCACGCTCGGAAGGAATCGTAGCAGAGTTAGACCTGGCAGATGGAGGCCTGTTACCTCACCCCACAAAAATGCTTTGTTATTGAGAAAATGGAAACTGTCTGAGGTTTGGGAGCTGAATGGAGTCATTGGTGTCTGTTTTAACCACAGTTTGGTGGTGGTTGCTGAAAGTTCCCCTTGCTGAGCATTCCCTTTTCCTACACCCATAATCTTCAAGTCATCGGAGAGCTGCAGTGATTTAACTCTTAGCTGAGCAGACGCTGAATGCTGCTACAGAAACTTCACTAAAGCCTCAGCATCTTCCAGCAGAAGTAAAACGAGTGGCTAATAAATAACCCTTTGCAAACTGTTGCCCAGAAAGGTGATCCCTGTGCAGGCGAAGCCAAATCCAACTTCCTTTTATGATCTCAGCAGTGCCCCTTGTTTACTTGATTTATTTTTAAAACGCTGCACTAAGATTAGGCAGGAGCTTCTTGGGGAGAAGAGGCAGGCACAGACAGGGGTCTTCTGCACCACGGGTGTCTGAATCCCAGCTCAGAAGAGAGGTTCCATCTTGTCAATGTTTCTTTAAGATAGATTTCAGCGCTGGGAGCTTGGGAGCCTCAGTGAAAGAATACAAGTAGGGTTTCAGCTATTAGCAAGCTGGTTTTCCTATTGCTCTGCGTGATTCGGGTGAGTCAATACAGACCAGCTCCAGCTAAATACAAGACTTGTTGTAGTTAACAGATAGCTGTGTGCTTTTGTGCCACTGCAGGCTCTGATACACCCTGCCAGTATTAAGCATTACTCACTGAGCACCCTAATAAAACTCAACGAAGCACTGTTAGCTTTTTGGAAATAAGATGAACGTTTTATTTATGTGTATTTAAACTAACAAGTCTTCGTAAGCCAAATTGATGTCTTCCAGCTGCTGCAGATGTTTTTTACATGACAAAATATTCCGGTGCTTAGAAAAACCTAGAATGCTGGAACCACAGGATATTAAATATTTAATTATTGCACTGGAATGTAAATAGGGTCTTGATATTTAAAATCTGTTTGCTCTGATTTCAAGTGCTTACTTAGGAACTCAAATGAATGTGGTTCCTATCTTATTACATGGGAATCATGGCATCACCAAGGTTGGAAAAGACCTGTAAGATCATCTAGTCCAGCCATCCACCCATCACCAGTAGTTCTCACTAAGCCATGTGAGAAGTTCTCACTAAACCATGGGAAGAAGAGTGATGACTTGGCATCTCCTCCAAATTCCTTTCAATATCAACTTGGGTTTTAGTAGCAGTAATTTGGTTACCTGGAGAGATCATCCCAGCTGCTTCAGGCAGGGCTGGGGAGTGATGTCTGCTCTAATGGCTTCTTTCCATTTGAGATCCCTGCTTTCTGTGCTTTGCAGTGCAACCATAAAAATCCTTTCCAGGCTGAGCTCTGGCTCCTGAAGTCTTTGGGAGATTTCTTAATATAAAATGCAAACAGCAGAAACAACTGGCAGTTGATTTTTCAAACTGTTTCTTAGCAGCACGGAGCCCATTCTGGCCATATGTTGTTCCTGTAGCTCTAAAGCAACCTTATTTCTCCAGTGATCCAAGCCCACAGGATTTCCCTTGTGTGAGTATGTTTGAGGTTAGGTAATTTCTCTTGCTGTTTGGATGGTGGCTGCAGATCATGCCATTTCCTACCAAAACAGGGTATCAATAGCTCAGTGCTACGGAGGAGAAATGTCTGTTTTTGGGGTTTTTTAAGCTGTTCTAATGAACCAGAAGAAAGGAAATAACAATGTAAATGTCTTTCTGAAAGGACAGACATTCCTCTTCGAGGTCCACAGCTGATGGCAGGATTCCTATGTAGCACTTAGGATACAAGGGTGGTGAAAAAACAATGGGGAGGAGACCCCGAGCTGTCTCTGAGCTATTGTCAGAGTGGAGCTCCCAGCCCCGAGCTGCTTTTGTTGGGCTTTTGACCTCACCTTGGAATTCCACTGCCCTCAGTTAAGGAAGAAATGGTTTTAATGGCTCTTAAGACCTAACGCAGTCTGAACTGAACTGGCTCTGTGTGCCGCATTGCTGCGGTGCTGTCTTCCAGCTTCTTGCTTTGAAAGCCCGAAGTTCCAGTGCTGGGAGCTGCTCACGAAGACACCACGTCGCTCAGGTGAAAGGTCTGCAGCCCAGGTTCAGGCCAGTGCTGGGTCTGCTCACCTCAACCTTTCTTTCTCCCCCGCTTCTCATAAGGAGAGCAGTTTGTGGGCTCTGTTTGGACATAGGTCTGTAGCGTGCATGAGTGGGCGTCATGTTTTCCATGCTGCTGTGTCTCAGGAGGAGAAGGAAGCCTTCTGGTTCCATTGCTGGCCAGCAATGTGGATCTTGGTTCCTTTTTTAGCTCTGCCAAGCTTGCCCTGTGCCAAAAGCCTCCGAGGTGCAAATCCCAGGAGGGAGATAAAATAGCTCCGTGCCCTGCAGGTGTTGTAAGGGTAAGTAGTGCTTCTGCTGGTGACAGCTGCTGGGGAACTGACCAAGCAAGAATCCTGTGAGAGGAATGGGATGTCAGGTCCATGGAAACTGAGCGCTCTGGTGTTTATGGTCTTGCACTGGGTCATCGTATGTATTTGTGTTGTTTGTGATGGGATGTCAGGGAGCTAAACCACCTTCCAAGCAAACCAATCTTCAGTTTGTGCCCTGGGTGAGGGTTAGTTACTACCTGCCTCTTTTCCAAGCACATAAAACGTTTCAAATAGAAAAGACAGCAATTAAAATGTAAGACATTTCAGTGGCTACCTTTAACTCAGTGGACGCTTTCCTACCAAGAAAACTGCTGTGATGCCTAAATAAGAGGTTTCTGGAATATGTGGAGTGTCAGAGGTACTTACTGAAGTCATTAATAGCAGAAAGTACACTGTGCTGCATGTAACCCAGCCAAGAGAGCTTTTATTTCTAGTATTTCTCAACCCTGTGCAAACATCATGTAACACACAGGAAGATTAATTCTGGCCCGTTGGGCTTGTATAGAAGCCTTGGATGTGTTGCTTTTGGAGAGCTTGAGCAGCTGTATGTGGAAAATTGCAAATGCACTTCATGTTGGCAGAGGTGTTGGACCATAAGCACACACTGCATCATGCTTCGTGCTCCGAAACAATGACTCAACCCAGGAGTGATGAAATACGTGCTGTCAGATCCTTGATAACTCTGAGCTTTAGTTTCAGAAGGAGATGCAAAGCAGAACTTGGAATAAGAAGGGAAAAGAGCAGTCCAGGGATTTTGAACAGCTGGGCCCCAAGTGGATGGTGCTGTACAAATTGCACTGACCTTTTCCAGTGGAAGTCAGTGAGCGCTGCTGTCTTCAGGAGGTCGAGAAGCAATTTATATCCAGCAAATTGGAATCAGGGATTCCTGCACCCCTTATGAAAATATAGAGTAACTCGAATTGTAAGAGTCCAATTTCATGTCACAAGCAATGAAATCTGAACCCGTGCAGGAAATGCAATCCCCGTGCTGATGTCACCCTCTGGTTTATGATGTGGCTGCTTTTGTTCCTGGGCGAGCACTCGAGCGTTCTGCAACGAGGTGCTGACTTACAGGAGAGAGTCCCTTGCTCCGCACCTGCAGTGAGTGCCTGCACTGTGAGTCAGTGGGAGCTGCCCCAGCTCATCCCCAGGCTCTGCAAAGATCCTTCGCTGCCACGATGCAAGGTAACAACAGCCTGGAGGTTTGGGTTCCCAGCTCTGCCGGCTTGGGGCACGTTGTTTGTGGGTAGATTGGTTTTCGGTCTGACCCATGAGGAGAGCAGAGGGAGGGTTGTTGGGTGCTGGTGTTTTCTTGCTGCAGTGAAGCCCGAAGTGCTGGAGTGCAGGAGCATGCAGACAGCCCTGGGAGCTCTGCAGCTCTTGGCAGAGAGCAGCTTGCTGTTGCTTCCTTCAGGGAAAGAGTTTGGAGCATCTCCTTTGCAGCAAAGAAATGGGACATTGTTTTGCATCCTCTGCTTCACGGGCTGAAACGTCAGCTCTTTTTGGTCTTTGTGTGGAAGTCTTCATGTAAAAGCTTTGGAGAGTCCAAATTCGGATGTCTCCCTTTCTTTTTTTACCTGTTTCACTTGGTTCTCCTTGTAAACCTCAAATTTAAGCAAGAAGATGAGGATCTGTGAATGAGCCACAGGCCTGGACCGAGGGCTGGTTAGTGTTGCTCCTTCTTATCTGTGTGTGTTTGCTCTGCAAAGGAGCACTCTTCAGCTGTTGTTGAGTTTCTGGGCAGTCAGCACAAGTACTTTGTGATGGCACCTGCCAGCAGCAGGGCTTGGGGCTGCAGCACAGCTGCGGGGTGGGCTCCTCCACACACTGGGAACTCCATGTTTCGTGTGTGAGCGATGCAGAGGCATTTAGACTGCATTTTGTGAGCACTTGTGCCCATTTATAATAGCTGCTTCCACTTTCGGACGTGGTAAGTTTTCCCTTTCAGAAGTACCACCAAAGTCTCTTATCTCAACGTATGGCAGAAACTGGAAATCATGTGGCTTCTGCAAATTCATCTTTAGTGCTTGCAGTGGGTTAATTCTTAGAGGTTTTGTGGAGTATACGCGATAATCACAACTCCTGCAGCTGAAAATGTGCAGATTGATTTGAAAAGGCCTCAGTGAGAAGTGCTTTACCAAGGAGACCAATTGATGACCAGCTCACCTAGCAGGGAGATCATCAGCTGCAGAAGGTTGGAACTTATTTCATGTCTACGTTGGCAGCAGAGTGGCTCCAGGCGCCCTCCCTCTTCCCATGCCGTGTCCTTCTCAGCTGGGCTCGCCGTCCTTGGGAGCGCTGCCTTTTTCGGGATGGCTGCAGCTGGCACATGCAGCATCTCCCAGGCAACAGAGGATCTTAGTTGTGTTTCGGACCACAGGCGAGCGGTTCTTGGGACGGTAACCTGAGACAACTTGCCTTTGCCAGGATTCAGTCCTTCCCCAGATTTAGAAGTGCTCACATGCTGCGGGTTACAAAGCTGTAATTGCCTTTGCTTGCGAGGGATGCAGCGGCTGTAAGAAGTGCGGTAGGCAGGGCTGCAGGCTGTTGCACAAGAAGTGAGGGCAGAGGCAAAGAGGCCTCTGGCTCGCGATCAGACAGCTAGAAGGCAGCTGTGTGGCATGCAAGTGGCAGTGCAGTGTCTCCCCTATCACCTTGGCTTTTGCTTTGCTCTGCTGGTTTTGCATGTAGATGCAGTGCCATCCCCCTTCCTCAGCATTGCTGTTATGTGCAGGAGGCTAACTATGAATGCTCAGGCTTGGGAGACAAGGAACTGACTCAAAAAGAGAATATTTTGACCAAATTCGGTGGGAAAAAAAAAAAAAATCCCTTTGCCCTTGAAGCAATAGGCATGTGTTAAATAAGCTGTGTCTGTTCTGGATGTCTTTTCCTGTAGATCAAAGTTACTTGGTGTACTGAAAAAACATCAACAACAAAAACTGAAGTTGAGTAGATCCTTAATCAACAAAAGAGCTGCCAGGCTCTGGGGTGAAGGTGATTAATAAGGGTTGGGCTCAGACCATGCAGTACTGCTTTTCAGCACAGGTGCACAGAGCATGCACGTGGCTGCATCTGTCCCTTGCAGCCTGTCCACGCGCCAATGTGCACGCATGCTTAGAGGCAAGCTTGAAGCTCCCATACAAAACAGAGGCACAATCTTTTATTCAGAGACTACAAAACGCTTTGTAAAAAGAAATTTCAATTATTCATTGCCTCTGAACTAAGAGAGGCTTCATCCTCGGTGTAAGAAAACAGCTAGGGGAAACAGAAACTACAGCACGGAGCTGGAATTGTAAGAGAACATTAGGGAAATAAAGCAGGATGCCTTTGTTTTGCAGTCATGTCTGTACTGAGATGCACAGACCCCAAAGCAAGCACCTCGAGCAGCCTGATCCTTTTTTCTGCATGGAAGCTGTGATGTCTGTTTGCATTGCAAGATCCTTGTGTAGGGGGTAGATCTAAGACGAAGGTGAATTGGCCTCAGTGTGCAGTTAGTCATTTCCTGTCATGCTTTCATGTTTGAGTTGTAGTGTACTGGGTTTGACCTTTATTTCTTGGGGCAAAGAGATTTTGAAACATTGCTGCTGGAGCCCTCGCACTGTGCAGTTGGATAAGCAGTCAGGCATCTCTATGGCCGTGGACCAAGTCAGCTGGGTTTTATGGGCATCAATCAGCTCAGCCCAAAACTAAATGTTCTCTGCTAGATTATTATCCTCGTCCTTGGGACTCTCTTTTGTTCCTGTTGCAGCCAGGGTGCTGTATGGATCTCACTGGGTTTCTGCATGTAGGACATGTGGGACATCCTGCCCTCTGCCGCAGAGCTCTGCTGAGTTTGTGGCTTCAATGTGGGGTTGGTTGGTTTGTTGGTCTTTTTGCGGGCGTATATTTGATATACATTTGTTTGGTGGAGAACTCTGCCTCCACACAGGTGCCCCATTGTGATCCTGATGGGCTGCAGCACACAGAGCAAGAAAAGCATCTGCTATACAACAGCGAGGGAACACGAAGCCCACAAGCACCAGTTTGCAGCTTCATCTGCATTTATATATACTCTCTTTATGACTTTCTAGTTGAACCCTCATCCAGTTACGATCCCCCACCACCTTTTCTTGTCCATCACTTTGTAACGACAAGGGCAAAGGAGGCTTACTGATAGATTAATCCACCTCTAAGCAACAGGCACTTTCCAGATTAGCTCCTGCCTGGACCTGGTATGAAACCTGGGGCCTGGAGGCCAGCTGCTGCCCGTTAATTTGTTTTGATGACTATCTTTAGGGTTTGTTTGTGTTCTTGCATTACTGTTTGTTGCCAGTAGGACAGCGGTAAGCGTATGGTCTGCTCAGTGCATCTGAAAGGTTTATTCAGCCCTGCGCAATAAATGTATTCTTTATTCTTGCCTAATTTTCTAGTTGAAAAAGGAAAACAAAGGGAAACTAAAGAAAGGTGTGGATTTGCTACTGGCAGGCTCTCCGAATGGGGATGGCCAGGCCCATCTTTCCTAACAGCACTTCTGCTGATGCTGTTGAGGCCGAGACTCCCTAAGCAAGAAGGGATTGTGAACATTCCCATGCTGGGAGTTCAGTGGGAGATAATGAAGCCGACTCCAGGAGCAGTGCTATGGCTGAGCCACGCGGTGCCTTCATCAAGGCAACTCTGAAGACTGTGTGCTCTCAGCATGCATGTTTTTGGTACCCCTGTTCCCATAATCGAGTGGGAGAATACCCTTCTTTCAAATCATGTTCAGAAAGCAGTTGCACACCTGATTCTTACTCCTTTTTCAGGCTTTTTTTAAGCATCCAGCAGTCACTGCCCCGAGCAGTGAATCCCCACTCCTCTGATCGCGCCGAAGCTCCCATGCTCGGTCACGCTCCTTCAAACTTGGCTCCAATGTCTTTCTTCCTATTATGGTCACCCTGGCCATGTCTGCAGCTGCTGCCCTGGAGCCAGGACCAGCTCCAGCAGCAGTGCTTGTTGCAAGCTGCTGCCAGTGGGGGCTCCCCTGGCTCAGCCGGTGTGGCACAGGGTCAGGTACCCGCAGCGGGGAGCTTGGGCCACGCTCTCTCCTCTCCCAAACCTCTTCAGAGACCAGCAGGAATCTCCTCTGGCACGTTTTGAAGCCCCATCTTTCCTGACCATCTGGTAAATGAGACTTCGTTTCAATGGGGAGAAGTGCCTGATGTGTTTGGATCTAACTGCTCTGCTCTTGGACTTCCTCCTCGAGTCAAGTGGTCGGTTTGAATCATGGGGGTCCAAGCAGACCAAGTGGTTTCAATTCCCGACTTCCTGTTGCGTGCACAGAATTTGCTTACTTTGTATACGTTTTAAATAAGCTTAACAGCTGATCTCTTGAACAAATGTTGGGTTTCCGTGCCAGCAGAATGACACAGGGCACTTGTTCCAAGTGGGTCCTCGCAGCTCTGCCTTCCACCCAAGGCAGGATTTGTTCAGAACCTGAAATGGTCCTCACAGATGTTTAGCGATGCAGTCCTAACTCTGAAATCGTTTCCTTTCTCCCTGGGCAGAGTTTTTCATTTTCTGGTTGCATAGGAGGGACTTAGGCCTCTTTTTTCAGCCCAATCAAAACTCACTTTCCCTAAAGAAAGGAAGCCTGCAGCAAGAACTGAGTGGGCTATTGCCTTTCTCCTTGTCTGCCTGAGCTCTGCTGTCCCTTTTGGAAGGGGGGGAGAGGCAGCGAGGATGAGCACCCGGGGGAAGCCTGAATTTCCTCACTTGAATGGATCTCGTGTTTCTCTGCCTCCATACTCCGGCCTTCATGCTCAGCCCTGGAGATGCTTCCTCCTATAGCTGAGGTCACTGGAAAGGGACAGAAGTAGCTTAAAGACAAATGTGAAACAGTGTCCTGACCACAAGCAATAACAAGTTGAATCTCAGATGGGCCATCCTGCCTGCTTTTCCACAGTGGTGTGGAAAGTTGGATTCCCTTGCAGAGTGGCCTCGTTAAAAAGAGGTTCTTTCTGTAAAGGACAAATGTCACAGTGTGTACAAACACTGGCTCAGAACTTTGTGCCATTGCCTTGTATGGGGATGCTGCTTTGTGAGAGCCTGACTTAGTAGCAGCAGGTTTTCCATTCATGTTGGAAAAGTTTTATGTTTCCTTATCTTCAGAGAAAGAATGAGGAATTTATTACCAGAAGATGAAGGTCTATGAACTCAGTAGTGCTCTGAAACCAGAACAGTGTCTTGGAGTGCCTCAGAACCCTGCATGTCCTGGCAGCCCCACCGTGTCCCTGCAGGCATAGCAGCTTCTTGGGCATGGAGAACTCCTGCCAGCCTGCCCAGGTCTGCTGGGAAGTCTGTAAGCACATCAAGGGTGAGGCTGTTTCCATGTGCAGACTGCACGTTCTGCATGCAGTCTCTCAAAGTGTGTTGGCCTTCCTGGGAAATCTGGCTCACTCCTTAGAGTTGTTCAAAAAACGAATCTCAACTAGGAAATAATTTGTTTTCCAGATCTTCTGAAGCCTATCTGGCCTAGCAGAATTCAGAGGGTACTGAGGTCATGCGTTTTGCTTCCAGAATCAGCACCACTGAGTCTGATGCAAGAAGGCATAAAAGGAGAGTCCTGGCCTGGTGGAGATGGGGCCAAGCTCCCTCAAGCTGTGTCTGTTCTCCTCCTCCTCCATGGAGTGATGCTGGTGTGGAAAACAAATAGCAGCATACATAGTGTGCTGTGTCACTATGTATAAACTGAGGAGGATGCCTCCTTTCTGCTGGTTGGGGCGCCTCTTGTTGCACACAGCAGTGTGGGGTTTGCTCTCTGTCAGCATGTGAGATCCTCTGGGTAAGATCAGACCACGCTTGGGACAGTTGAGTCCCTGCACTTATCTTGGTCATATAAGAGCTGCTGGGAGGAGCCGATGGGCTCTGGTTTTGCACTCTGAAGCCTTTTCTGAACACTAGGAAACCCTCAATTTACCATTCAAAGAGTGTATTAAAATTGTGCGCAGCCTCAGCTGCCCTTATTCCTTGTCAGATGCTTTAACAATTTCTGCTGCTTCTTCCTCTCGAAGCTTCAAGAAGTTGCCTGCCGTGCTGAGCAAAATTCAGTTCTGCTGGCACAAATCTCATGTGCAGTGGAGGGTGTTTCCTCACAGCTGTGGCAGCCATCTGGATGGATGCATTGCAGAGCTCCAGGCCAGCAGTCGCTCTCCCTGTGCTTGGAGAAGCAACAGTGCTGCAGGTTTTTGGATGCCTGCAAACCAGGGCGCAGCACACCAGTGGTGCAAGTGGGCTGTGCTCACACCTCACTGCTCCAGGTACCCACCGCCTCTTCCAGGCTGCCCGTGGAGCAGGGAGGGAGCTGGGAGGTGCAGCTGTGAGCAGGATGTGACTCAGGGGTGCTTGGAGCAGATGGGGCCCTGTGCAGGCAGGATCCAGCTGGCAAAATGCCTGGCACCCTCTTGGCTCCCCCAGTTCTCACCTGGAGGCAGCATCCAGCAGCAGCACGGCTGCTGGATTGCTGGCCCAGGCCTGCAGCTCACAAGTTTGGGAGCAGAGCGGCAAGAGCCATCCCCACATAGCCCCCAGAGGTGGTGTAGGGGAAGGGGACGGCTTTCAATCCACAGCCTCATGCAGGGGCCAGCGCTGCTCCCCTGTGTGAGCAGCTGGTTTCCCTTTTAGGGTCGGACGAGAGGCAGAAACAATGTCACGCGGATTCCAGCACCCATAATGGTTCTGGAAAGCCAAGGGGAACAAAGAGCATTCTCCTCTGTTGACCTCGAAGCATGCTGTGGACCATCTTCCAAAGCTGCCTCGCCAGGCGGTTTCATCCTTACATGGGAGCCCGTCCCGCAGCGCTGCGCTGTGCCCACCGCGTGCCTGTAGGTGTGAAGTGTGAGTGCCAGGGCGAGGAGAGGCAGGAGCCCGACACATAAAGGCAGCTCTATTCCTGTGTCCTGCGAAGATTAAGTGTTTCCCTGGGAATAGCCTTGTTGGATTGCTCTGGGGTCGCCTGGTGGAGCAGCTGGTTGCGACCTGACAACGAGCAACAAACGCATATGGAGTTACACAGGGCTGTAGGTTCACTGTGTGCGTGAGGCCTCGAGGTAGCCCAAATCGCCTCCAAAAGTGATTAAACTCTAAAGTGACTGCGTGCAGCAGAGAGTCTGGCTCTGAACCTATTCTTTGCATAATAGTTCAAGACACTGAAATGAATGTAACGATCTCCTGGGGCTGTTGCTAAGCCCTCTGAGGTGTTGCTGTGCACAATGACACCGGCGTGGTGTTACGTGCCTGCTACTCTCTAATTAGAAAGCAGCCTCTGCTGTGCGTCCTTGGCGAACCGCTGACCTTTCCCATACGTGCAGCTATTCTGAGCTCTGTTCCAGACTGATCAGGTTTGCATCCCGGAACACTTTAAATATTGTTTGCGAGGGGAGCTCTTGTTGCCAAAGCTGTTTGTTCTTGGGCACAGGCGAGAAACTGAGCTTCCTTTCTTCTATGAGCACGACTCTGTCAGGCAGAAGGATTGGGTGGGCAGCTGGCAGGCAGAGAGCTGCTGTTATTTCTGCCCTCGGACAGCTGCAAGAGTGCCCCGGGCCTGGCAGCCCTCGTCCTGGGACGGGTGAGTGGGTTGAAGGCTCTTTGCAGCTGGAATCCTATCAGGTTGGGGCAACACCTTTGCTGTTGTCTGGAGGCGTTGCTGACACCAGCCTAGCTCACAACTGTTGTTTACAGGGTGGTGCAGACTGCAGAATATCAGCACATGCTGATTAGCACGCATGATGACTGCCCAGAAGCCTCAGCATCAATTTAAAGGGTCCTGAAGCCAGGACACATTTTTAATATGTTTTAAAACTCCACTTCCTGTCTTCACAAATTGAAACGATTTCCCAGATCCTCGTTGCAGTCACAGTAAGAACTGGGGACTTTTGTCCTATTCCTTTGCTGTGTTTCTGTTGTCTCACCTTTCTCTGTGCCGTGACCTTGGTGCCACGTCCGGGGCTGAAGATGTGGAGTTTGCTGTGGCGTTGTGCAGGATTTGTCACCGCTGCATAACACTGTATGCACGACCAGAACAAAGAGAGCAAACAGATCACTTCCTTGCAGCTTATCTAAGTCAAATAACTCTGAGTAAACTTCCTGGGCCTGGGTTTTATTCTCTGCTAAAGGCAGCGCAGGGCCTGATCTTGTGTGCTCTCGCAGCAGCCTCAGCCACGTGATGCTTGGCTCTGCCAACCCCGCACCCCACAGCGAGGACCAACAGAAGCAGACCACATCTGGGGAGAATCTGCTCGAAGCAGAACTGCCCCAGGGAAGCAGAGCTTTTCTTCCATTGCACCCAGCTCTCCCAGTCTTCATTTTGGGGGCTTTGGCATGCCAGCACAGTGCAAGCCCCTTGCGAGCAGGGTGGGTATCGTGCTGGCACGGTACGATTTGGGGCACTGCTTTTGAGCAGAACTTGGAATATCATTTTCAGAGGGTTTCTGTGGGTTTTGTTCTCTTTTCCATGCGCTCCTGCAGCAGCACCACCCACCTCACTGTCCTTGGCGAAATGCTGTGACTTGCTTTGTGGCTGGGGACAAGGAGGGACAGCCTCCAGGCTCTGCTCTCACCAGCAGAAGCAAGGCTTCTCCCATCGTGCTTTTTTTTCCCTTCCCTCGTGTTTCCTGATGTTCTCTGACCCCATATTTTAGGACCACAGAGATAGCACAGCCCATTGAGCAAACACAGTAGCTCCGAGCCCTGCCGGTATCGTGGTTCCCAGGGCAGGAGTGCTTATTAGAGGCCCTTTTATTACAGACACACCTTGGAAAGTTCCTCTCTTCAGCAGGGCTGGGAGGAGAAGAGTGATAATTTCATTTTCTTTCTTCACCAGAGAGAAAGGTCCCAGGTAGCTGCTGCAGTCGAAGGCAAGCAGGGTGGCAGGGGGGAGCACTGGGGGGTGTGAGAGCTGCTGCCTCCGTGTGTGGGCACCACAAAGGGAGGGTGCTTGGGGACGGAGCTGTGGCAGCAAGGGGAGCACTGGCACCAGCACCCACCTGGCTCTTCTGGACAAAGCCCCATCCCAGTGCTGGGCTGGGAGCTGTGAGGCAGAGCAGTGGCCCTGAGCTGCCGGTGAGGATGAAGCCGTCCCCCGGGGCAGGCGGCAGCTGGGTAATGAGCATCTGAATGGGGACTTTTTTCCCCATCCGCTGGTCACGTAGCCATGTGGGAAGGCTGGATTTATTCCCCAGCAGTGCTATCAGCACATACCAGGCTTCGCAACAGCTGGGAGCCATGGAGCTTGACCAAGAATAGCACTGGGGAACTCACTGCCTGACTCAGAGCTGTCTGGAGCAGATCCTGCCCTGCACCAATGGATTGCTGCTGCCCCAGGGGAGAACTTTGGGGCAGCAGGCATGAAGTGGGGGGGCTCTCGGCCCCCCTGGGCACTGGGTTGGGGATGGAGCTGCGTGGCTCCTCCTGGAGCAAGTGGGATCCTGGAGGGAGCTGCAGTGTGTGGCTGTGCCGTGGCTGCTCAGATGTAATTCCATGGGCTTGTCTGCACTTGACAGCAAGCTGGTATTACAGAAGGGTGTGAATTTGCAAGCGGAGAATTCCATATTTAGGAATAACCAGGTTCAACCAAACAGCAGGAAGATGCTCTCCTTCTGGAATTAATGTTCCAAAGAAAGCACCCGAGTTCTGCACCCTGCCTGCCAGCAGGAAGACAGGGCAAGGAGCGATGTCAGATCTGCATGCAAACCCCAAACACCTCTTGCTTGTAAAGTACATGCCCTCCCCTCTGCTTGCTCCCTGAAAAGAATTTGTAGCTGGAGCAACATATGCGTGGAGCAACACGTGCAAGGAGGTTTGGTGGGATACAACTGCAGCCGGGTGCAGCGTGAGGTGCCCGATTCCAGCTCCCCTGCTGAGCAGCTGCTTTAAAGTCCTGGAGCTGCTCCAGCTCTGAATGCTGCAGCTCAATGGGGCAGCAGCAGCCCGGGGCCATCCGCAGGGGTCCTGCCCTTGGGGGGGCTGAGTGGGGATCTCTGAAGGAGGCTGTCCCTGCTGGTGTCTGGCTTTGGTATAGCAGTAGGTGCACACACACACACACAGAGTGCTTGTGGGCCTGCGCTGGGTGCTAAGTCAAAACTTCCCATGTGGAAAAAAACTCTTTCTTTTTCGATCCTCATTTACCCTTTGTTTCCCAGCAAGGAGCCAAACAGTGCAGAGCTCCGTGTGTGCGTGCATCTGTATTTCTCTGAGTGCTGCCTGCGTGCTCATGTGGTTGGATCCATCCCAGCTGTCCGCAGGCGGATTTGGGGAGGGTGTTCAGGTGCAGGAGCTCAGTTCCCTGTCCTGTCTTTGTGTCCCGGGGCACTGCAGGCACATCCCAGGCAGTGCAAAGCAGCTCTGAGCGAGCGCTCTGCTGCTCTCTTAGCAGGTGAAGGCGGCCCTCAGACCGGCACCATGACCGAGTGCTTCGACTGCGACAACTGCAAGGAGTCCCTGTATGGGCGCAAGTACATCCAGATGGACAATGGCCCATACTGCATCCCCTGCTATGATGCCCACTTCGCCAATACCTGTGATGAGTGCAAGGAGCTGATCGGCCACGACTGCAGGGTGAGTATGGGAACAAGCCTGGCAGCACAGTCCGTAGGTGCCCGTCCCCATCTCATCCTGTGCTACTACTAGGAGCTGTACTACGAGGATCGCCACTACCACGAGCACTGCTTCCGCTGCTTCCGCTGTGACCGCTCGCTGGCTGACGAACCCTTCACCTGCCAGGACGAGGAGCTGCTGTGCAATGACTGCTACTGCAATGAGTTCTCCTCCAAGTGCATCGCCTGTGAGAAGACAGTCATGCCAGGTAGGAGTGGGTGGGCACTGTGGTTTGCTCCCAGTCCCATTGCATGGGGCTGCAGGGTCGATGCCAGGGCAGCAAGTGAGAGCTGAATTTCTGCCCTCCCACTGCTCCTTCACTGCATTGGCGTGAGCTGGGCACAGTCTGGTGGGACAACAGGCTGTGATCAACACAGCCCTGACTGTCTGTCTGTTTCCCTTTCTTGTGGGGAAGTGAGCTGAGGAGGAGATAACAAAGGGTTTCCTGGGCATTTTCTGGTATGTGCTGACAAAAAGGGAAGGAATGGTTGAAGGTGTGTGAGTGGCTCTGGAGATAGCCTGAGGCAAAGGAGTGCCTTTGCTTGGCCATTCTGGCATTCTGCAGATATGGGTTACAACAGGCTGCTCTGCCTGGCCATATTGGTGCCAGGGGAATGTTGCTACAGCCCCCACTCGTGGCTGCTGCTGCTCCTGGGGCTCTCCCCCAGCTGCCCACACGGCCCCACTGCCCACACCACTCTGTCATGGTGGGTAGGACCCTGCTTTGTCCTGCACAGTCCCCGTGTCCTGTGTGAGCATGCATTCTCCCCACTGCCTCTCTGAGCACAGCTCTTCTTGCAGGGTCCCGCAAGCTGGAGTACAATGGACAAACCTGGCACGAGCACTGCTTCATATGCAGCAGCTGCCAGCAGCCCATCGGGTCACGATCCTTCATCCCAGACAAGAAGGATTATTACTGTGTCCCCTGTTACGAGAGCAAGTTTGCTCCTCGCTGCACTCGCTGCAAAAAGGTATGTCTGGCATGGCAGGCCGAGCCATGGTCCTGTGCTGGGGGGTCGTGTTCCCAAAGCAGGGGGATCTGCTGGCTGAGAGGAGAGGACAGGGTGCCCCTGCACAACCCAGCCCTGCTGCAGTCAGCGGCTGCTCCGCTCTAGCAGTGCTGGGGATGGGCAGACTGTGTACCAGCTCTCTCCACGCCCCATCAGAGAATGGTTCAGGTGCCAGCACCCTGGCTGATGGCTGCTCAGGTGTGGCAGTGCCCCTGCGTCACACGTGTGCTCTCTCTTCCCGCAGACCCTGACCAAGGGAGGAGTGACCTACTGGGACGAGCCGTGGCACAAGGAATGTTTTGTCTGCACAGGCTGCATGACCCCTCTGGCTGGCCAGCAGTTCACCTCCCAGGATGACAACCCTTACTGCATCAAGTGCTTTGGGAACCTCTATGCCAAGAAGTGCAGTGCCTGCACAAAGCCCATCACAGGTGAGCAGGACGGCCCTGGGGACAGTGTGCTTCCTCCTGGCAGGCCGTGGCTTGGAGATGAGCCAAGACCTCTAGCTGTGCAGACAGCTTGTCCAAATTGCTCCCCGAGGATTTTAATGCTGTGCTCTGTCCCTCCCACAGGCTTCGGTGGTGGTAAATATATCTCCTTTGAGGATCGTCACTGGCACCATAACTGCTTTAACTGTGCCCGCTGTGACACCTCGCTGGTTGGGAAAGGCTTTATCCCTGACAATGATGAGATCCTGTGCCGCGACTGCAGCAACAACCTATGAGCCTTGGAGGACACCGTGGGGCAGGGGCTTTCTCTATTCTTCAGAGTCTTTGTGCCAGTTACCCCTGACAGCATTGCGGGGGCAGGGCACAAAGCACAGGAGATGAGGGCTGACCCCGAACCCCGGTGTGTTCAGGAGGTTCCTGTGCCCCTCCTCGAAGGCTAGAGTATGCTACACTGTGGCTCTGTGCAGAGCCAAAGCTAAATAAAGTTGAAAAGGAGCTTCAAGATCCCCATTATTTACTCTTTCCTTTTGCTTCCTGTCTGACTGGGCATGAGCTGAGCAAAGGGCAGCAGCAGCAGCTTCAGTGCAGGGCTGCTGGATCTGCACGCTGGCAGCATGCATTCGCTCCCCTGGGCACGGCGCTCATTCTTCTCCTTTTTTCCCTGCTCTGCATGCTGCAGGGCAGCAACTCCTGCTCTGGTCTTGGCGGTGTGCACGGTGGAGGGCTTTGCAGCCCAGCGTTGCACAACTTCTGCATGCGGGGCTCTCTGCTCTATCTGGGAGGCTTGGGGACACCGGGCTGGAGCGGGAGCACGTGTCACCACCATGGGATTCCTGTAGCCACTCCGCCACCTATGTGCTGCACCCTTTGCTCAGCGTGGCTCTGCGGCAGAGCTCAGGCACTCGCAGGGCTGGAGCGCTGCCCCAAGCCCCTGCCTGTCCTTAACTGTTCACAACGAGGTGTCTCGAGGCTCACACGAGGGCTTGAGCCAGCCTTGCCCTGTGGCTTGGCTGGCCCTGCCCCCCCAGAGCTCCTCCGCAGGGGGAGCTTGTGCTGTCTGCCTAGTCTGCATCCCCTCTGCTCTGCCCTGCATGGGGCACTTCCCCCAGCCCTGCTTTCCTGCTTTAACCCGTGCTTCTCTGAAGGCATCTTCTTGTGATGTTTATTCGGTTGTTTTTTTTTTCCTCCTTTTGTATTCTTTTGTCATGATTATCTGTTATTTTGTAACCAGCCGTGGGATGAAGGGACTCTCCCCCCGCCCAGGATTCAGTAGGAGCAGAAAAAGTTATGCATGTTGAAGTGTTATTAACTCTGTATTCAGATCCTGGTTGAACCCTCGTTTGAAAGCTTTGATGCAGGCAAATCAGAGTTTGTGTGTTTGCTATTCTGAGGCGCTTGGAGCAGTCTCTAGAAGGAAGTGTCCTGAATGTCAGCCTCTTGTATGTTTCCTAAGGCTTTATATAATAAACCGTTTTAGTGACACTCTTTCCCGTGTCTTTCTCAAGCAGCAGGCACAGGGCAGTACTGCAGCTCCATTCCTATCCCCGTATAGGGGTGGGGCTGATCCCCCACCACACTCCTACCTCCTTACCCAACCCCACCAGCTGTACCAAACCCTCCGGCTGAGGGCAGAGGAATGGCAGCTCCCTCTCCCTTCAGCAGCTGCCTGTCTGTCCATGCCCACTGTCAGTCTGCAGCACCAGAGCAGCGATGCTTTGTGGCTGATCACAGCCCTGTCACTGCTCTGGGTGCTGCCCCGCACTCCACTGCACGCAGCAGCTTCCCCATCCTGCGCCCCACGCTCTGGGCTGGGGGGAGCTTTGCTGGGGATGTGGCTGCAGGCTCCTCCTGGCAGCCTGCCCCACAGCACTGAGTTCTTGTTACTCACTTTTATCAGCTGGGGAGCCAGTTGTTCCCCGAACATCTGAAACTGTTTTCCGCAGATTCCTTTACGTTTACTAACAGCTGCCACGGCTTCCTGCAGGCTCGCCAGCCCCCGCACCCCACGGGTGCTGCTGCAGCAGGACTACGGCGCTGGCTCTGCGCCTGCACACTCCTGGATCAGCTCCTGCAAACACTATGGTTTTGTTGCTTTTTTTTTTTCACTTTTTCACATAAGACTTTTGCTGCTTGTGACCTCTGCCAGGCACTGCTTTTGCTGCTGTTTGGCCTCAAACAAGGAGCGAGCAGCTCAGGCCCTGGAGGTTTCTGGCTGAGCCTGTCCTGTAGCAGCAGCACCACGAGCCGTTGTTTCTGCAGCGCTGTTTCCAGGGATTAACCACAAAAGGTTTCTGTACAAAGTGCCCCCAGGCTCCTCTTTTGCTCAGCCTCAAGAGCCTCACGTTTTTAGCCAAAAAAGGAAATGACCCAGCTGCACGTAGCGCTGGAACATCTGGATTTTATCCCTGTCATGAATGGGTCATGGCTGCGCGCGGCCCCGTGCCTGATTTACGGGAGGGGGAGGGTGATGTCATGCACAAACCTCCCCTGGGCTCCCGGAGCATGGTCTGAAGCAGACAAGGAAATACTCCTCAGCACGCAGCCAGGGGAGCAGGGCCCTCGCTGGGAGCCCAGCATTAACCACGCACTGAGCTCAGCTCTCCTGGGCAAAAGCCACCCCACAGAGGGACACGGTGGCTCCTGCCACATGCTTTTTGTGCTCGCTGTGGGCACCCCTCTCTGCCCTGCGGCTGAGGGCTCTCCCTCTCTTTCCAGGCAGACTTTTCAGCTCTTTGCTGGCAGTCACCCATTTCCCAGCTGCATGCATGTACATGCAGCATCTGGTCATGGCTCCAGCACAGCCTCTCCTGAGCTCCTAAACCCAGCATGGACCTGCCCCAGCAGCTCCTGCAGCCCTGCAGGGATGAGTCTGGAGGCCACGTGCTGCTGGAGGCTGGGACTTGGCCCTGTGTGTGGTAACAAGCCCAGGACCACTACTGTCCATCCTGCCTGGGGTAGTGGGGAACCAGAGCTGAAGGTGAACTTTCTCCTTTGCCTCTGTTGCATGAGGTTAGGGATGTGGCTGAGCCTTGCAGGCATCCTGCATGCTCCTCCTGGTGTTATCCCTTCTTCCAGGCCCCCTGCAAAGGTCCAAGAAAGTGGGTAGGCAACAGAACTCTCAGAGTCAGCTTTATTCCCATTGTCCCATCTTTCCTGGAAGGAAAACTGTCCTCCTATCCGCACCAAGCACGGTGGCTGCTCCCACATTGCCTTCCCAGCCCTGCATAGCTCAGCCCATAGCCTGCCTCCTCCCTTGGTGCTTCTGGTGGGCAGAGGAGGAAGAAGAGGAGCATCAGGCTCCTGGTGCACCAAACTCACATGGCTGGGGATCCCACTGGGTTTCAGCCCCTTACCTTACTGGGGATGAAGTTTCATGCAAAGGGAAAGGGAAGAACACCAAGTCCAAAATCTTACCTTGTATTTTCAGATGGGCACTCATGAGGAAGAAGTGAGGTACTTAGGGGAAGTCTTTAGTACAAGAGTGATTAAATACAACTTTCCTACCATCAGTGTCATCCCCTCAGTGCAATGAATTTTCCCAGGGCAGGATCATCTTTGTCTGCCATAATTAAGCCTCTTTTTTTTTCTTTTTGTTATAGCTTTTGGGTTAAAGAAATTTATTATGCATCGTAGGAAAAAAGAATATGAATAATTTATTTATGAGTTTAAATTTAATTATAGTTTTGCATCCGGCAAAGTGGGGGCAAAGCACTGACACGCTCCTCAGTGTTTAAAGTAGATCTGAAGGTGGTAATTAAAATCCAAGAAGAAGTGGAAGGTCACAACCACGACCTCTGCAGGAGGACATCCTCCAGAGCCACATCCTTTAAGCCATGATGTCCAAAGCCCACCAAGCACAACGCCTGTTTTTCCCAGGAGCAGCAGCTGTGACCTGAGGCAGGCGGGAAGGAGGCAGCACCGGACTGGACACGTTTTGTTCTGCCGGGCCTGTTCCTGTTCAGGCTGTGATTCATGGCTGTGTAACGCTGCCCACAGCCGCTCTCAGGCTGGAGGCTTTCATCCTGGCCTGGGGTCATGCACAGTGCTTGCCCATCCCCAGGATGGACAGGAGCAGAGCTGCAGGGCGCTCGCAGAGATTCTGAGGGGGGCAACTCAAGCTGTAGCTTTTCTAATCGCTGCCTGGGCCCTGTGAGAAAGGGCAGTGCGTGAAGGTGGACACTGATGGACTCTGCTGGGTGCACAGCCCTGGTTAGGGGGAGGGCGTGTGCTGCCCGTTTGTGTGGGGACATGGGTGCATTTGGGAGCAGTTGTGCGCTATCAGGGGATGGCACTGACACCCGTGCTGAGCTCCCGGAGGCCCAAAGGCTGTTCAGGCTGCAAGCAGCTGTCCCTTTCAATGCACACTGAGACAAAGCCCCTGTGCTGGCAGCGTTTGGGACAGGATTTGTGGGCGTTCAGCGCTCCTCTCCCACCATCCAATATCGGAGTGGCTTCCCACCGCTCCACACCGCCTCCAGGCTGCACGAGATGTGGGAAAGCGGCTTCACAGCTCTGCCTCCCTCGCTTCGCAGCGGCGAGAATCACCGCGGACCCTCGTTCAGCCCGGACCGTTCTGGCGCGGCTCAGGTCGGGGCCGGACCCTTCCGGTGGCTCACAGGCTGTGCCGGAAGTACCGCGCGTCGTCTTCCGGGCGGGACGCGGGAGGATGGAGACGATCCTGGAGCAGCAGCGGCGCTATCATGAGGAGCGGGAGCGGCTGATGGACGTCATGGTGAATGAGATGCTCACCAAGAAGTCCACGGTGCGCCCGGGGAAAGGCGGGGGGGCCGGAGGGGCTGTGGGGGGGATGGGCCGGGCCCAGGCCCTCGCTGACGCCGTTCCTCTCCCCGCAGCTCCGCGATCAGATCAACTCCGACCACCGGACGCGGGCCATGCAGGACGTGAGTCTGGCGGGGTGGGCCGCTGCGGCCCCGGGATCCGCGCGGGACGGCCCAGGCGGCCGCCGTGCTGCCGAGCTGCGGGGCCGGGCCCGGCTGAGGTTCGCGGTGGCAGCGTGGGGTTTGTGTTGTGTTTTAGAGGTACATGGAAGTGAGCGGCAACCTGAGGGACCTGTATGATGACAAGGATGGGTGAGTGTGCAGCCTGCTGGCTTGCGGGTAGCAGACCTGGGGCTCCTCTGGGGCTGCTGTAAACACGGCAGAAGTGACCCTGCAATGCAAGGTCGGGGCTCAGCCCTAAACCTGCTGGAGCAGGACCCAGACTTCACATTAAATGTGTTCATGCACAACACAAACATTATATTGTTTTCTTGGATTGAATCATTGAGGGAGACTTGAGTGTTTGTAACTCAGACTGCAGCATTTTCAGTTGAGATGTGACCCAGAGCCTCAAAACATGGGCCTGGCTGCCTGTGGAACATCAGCGGGGCTTTGTGGGGCTGTGCTGTGAGTCTCACTGGTGTTTTGTGGGAGCAGAATGCAACGTTAGACTTCCAAAAAGATTATATCGGCATAAAAATGCTTTCTTTTTTGTTTGCAATCCATCTTCTTTTCATGTACCTGTAGCTTACGGAAGGAAGAGCTCAGTGCCATTTCAGGGCCAAATGAATTTGCAGAATTCTACAACAGACTGAAACAAATTAAAGAGTTTCACAGGAAGCATCCCAACGAGGTAAGTAATTAGCTGCTTCATAAGAATAACTGATTTGTGGTGTGTTGGGCTTCGTCTCTGCTGTATTAAAATGTCACGCAGGAAAACAAAGTGTTCAAGAATAGGTGGTGCTTTAAGGCTTTATATAAGCCTCTGTCTGAGTAGGAGGAAATGCAGGATGCTCACCATGTCCTCCACACACTCTTTAGTTTAAGGACATTCTGAGCTGGTATTCATTCTTGCCTGCCTAGCGCTGTATAAAGTCAGAGTCAGTGGGTTGTACTTCTTTTCCTTAGTGCAAATGTAATCATGAAGAAGTGCTTTGAACACCTCTCCAGTTACCAGTTTTACTGCTTGCAGTCTGTATGAATTACTCATATCAGCTGAACTAATCCCTTCTTCTGTAACTTCTTCTGTTCTTGAAGATTTGTGTTCCAATGTCAGTGGAGTTTGAGGAACTGTTGAAGGCCAGGGACAACCCAAGTGAAGAAGCTCAGAGTAAGTCTTTAGAATCATAGAATCATACAATGGCCTGGGTTGAAAAGGACCACAATGACCATCTCATTCCAAGCCCCTGCTATGTGCAGGGTCGCCAACCACCAGACCAGGCTGCCCAGAGCCACATCCAGCCTTGAATGCCTCCAGGGTTTTGTTTGTTTCTTTCTTGAGGCCAGTTTAAGTGAGAATACGTTGCTTGCTGTGATTTGGTGACCTGTCTGATCTGTTTTGCATGTTTCAGAGTTCCACCTCCCTTTTCCCACATTAACTATGACAGTTGTTCTTATTCCATTTGAATTCTTCTGAGCTGCAGCCACCCTGAAACATTCCACACTTGTGGTGACTCTTTTGAGGAATGTTCTGATATAACACAAGGAAACCAGCAGACATCTGGTCAACGAGTATCCATTTGCTTTATAAACATGCTTCAGAAGGATAAATTAGACTGCAGTTAATTATTTTCAGATTCTAAAGCATGCATATAATAAGAGAACTTTAAGTTTGTAACAAAGCTCTGCGTGCTCTTTCCTGCAGACCTGGTGGAGTTCACAGATGAAGAAGGGTACGGCCGATACTTGGATCTGCATGATTGCTATCTCAAATACATTAACCTGAAATCATCAGAGGTAAGTGGTTGCATTAGTGTGGGCACTCAGCTGTGTTACATTTCAGTGCTGAAGGCTGAGGGCTCTTTCTTTCATTGGTTCATTGATTGTTTGTTTTAAATGTCATTTCTTTCCAAATGGCTGTTTCAGAGTGCTTGTTTTGCATTGTGTTAGAAATCTCATGGTGAACCCCAGCCCTGTGCAGACCATGCAGAGTAAAGGCATGAGCTTTGTGCTTTTCTTCTGGTCTGGTAACTGCTGATTTGGCTTCATGTGTATAAAGTCTGACTCAAAGTTCTTTTCTTCTTAGAAACTGGATTACATCACTTATCTGTCTACATTTGACCAACTCTTTGACATTCCCAAAGAGAGAAAAAATGCTGAATATAAGAGGTGAGCCTTTTGTCCTGCCTGCTTCATTTATGACAGTTGATGAGAAGGAATTTGCTTCTCAAGTGTCCAGGAGCAGAGTCAGCAATCAAGCAGAGGTGCTATAAATTGGGTCTCTGTGCTGCAGTATCTCAGTCTTAAGTCTCTTGAGCCCTGAGAGGACATGAAGCAGAAGAAAATGTGGAAAGCCATTGGGCTTTTTGACATGAAGCACATCAAAATGTGGAAAGCCATTGGGCTTCTTATTCTGTGGAAGTACTTACTGTATTAAAAGCTATCCTAATCTTGATAACTTCGATATTGTTATATCAGCAATTTGATCTGGAATTGTCTGTGCTGTTAATTACTCTGCCAGGTATCTTGAAATGCTCCTTGAGTACCTACAGGAGTACACAGATCGAGTGAAACCATTTCTGGACCAGAATGAGCTCTTTGGGAAGATTCAGACCGAGTTTGAGAAGAAGTGGGAAAATGGGACATTCCCTGGCTGGCCGGTGAGCAGCTGTGAATCCAGTGTGAATGCTTTGTGTTTGTGCTGGGTTTCCTGTGAATGGTTTGTGTTAAACCATTGCTGAGGTTAATTCTAATAGCAAGATGTGTTGCTGCACGTCATAAAGGTGGGGTTTGAAGGGAACTTGTATTTGAAAGTAGCCGTTTTAAAGGTTTGCTTGCTTTTAATCTTTGTCAGTTCGTGGTGGGGTTCAGTGATAGAATGTTTCTGTGTGTGAAACGAACTGCTTTTCTGTATGCTGGATAACTGTATTGCATGAGGAGTTACAGAGTATCACACAGATGTCCCCTGTGTCTTCTCCTGGCAGAAAGAGACCAGCAGTGCCCTCACTCATGCTGGAGCCCACCTGGATCTCTCAGCGTTTTCCTCTTGGGAGGTGTGTATTCAGTGCTGTGCACATGGCTCTAAAGCTTGGGCAGATGGGAGCTGAACCATTTGGTTTCTTTCCATCGTCTTGCTTCTTCAGCTTTTGTTTCTGGCTCTGCGCTCTCTGGATGAAACTTTGCTTATGCTGATGGTTTAATTTCTCCCACTAGAGGGCTGCAGCTTGAAAGGTCTATTGAGATTTGGCACATCCCTCTTCTTTCAGTAAGGAGTGGCACACACTTGGCAGTCATTTCCTTAATGCTGTTCATATTCCTTCTTCCTCTCTTTTTTAATGAGACATACATCCATGTCAGGTATGTTTTTAATAGCTCTTATCTTACTGTGATTTGCTGTGTTGAATAGGAATTGGCCTCTCTAGGGCTGGACAGACTGAAATCAGCATTTTTGGCACTGGGACTGAAATGTGGCGGGTAAGATGCACTCTTTTCCTAATTCCTTTTCAGTTTTTGAGGTCTTCTCACCTTGCATTCCTTTATGGGGTGTTGGTTTGGCTTCTCTATTGTACAAGAATTACTTTAATGGTGTTCAACACGTTGAAAACCAACCAGGAGATTCTGTGATCTTTTTGAAAAGTGTGCTGTACTGAAGTCTGTTTTGTATAGAAGAATTTGGGCTAAAGAACAAAGACAAAGACCATGGAATCATAGAATGGTCTGGGTTGGAAGGGACCTTTAAGATCATCTATTCCAACCCCCCTGCTATAGGCAGGGACACCTCCCTCTAGACCAGGTTGCTCAAGGCCCCATCCAGCCTGGCCTTGAATGCTTCCAGGGAGAGGGCATTCAAAACCTCACTGGGCAACCTGTTCCAGTGTCTCACCACCCTCACAGGAAAGAATTTCTTCCTAATATCAAGTCTAAAATCTCTTCGTAGAAAATCTCTTCATCTCTTAAAAGCTGGATTTATGACGTTGTTGCATGAATTCAAATAGTAAATAGGAAAACTGGGATCTGAATTCATCTCCTCCCTGTTTCTGCACAGGACTCTGGAGGAGCGTGCTCAGAGACTTTTCAGTACTAAAGGCAAGTCCCTGGAAGCACTCGATCCTTCCTTGTTTGCTAAGAATCCGAAGACAAAGGGAATCAAAAGGTGAGTTCTTTAAGGTCATTCTCAGGTCGGTGCTGATCCCATCACTGGGATACAAACATCACCACTATAAAGTTGTGTTGGATTCCCAGAGCATTGGAACCCTTTTACTTTGGTCCTGAACCAAATGTAAGACATCAGAGCTGAATAGTTTGCATGCAGTTTAGTTTATGTCAGCTGTTTCTCTTCCCTTGCTGCACACGAGTCAAACGTGTCCTTAGGAGTTCCATGTACCTCATGTTTGTAGTTCTGGAATGGACTTAATGAAATTTCCTTATCTGTTTCCAGAGACACTGAAAGAAATAAAGATCTTGCATTCCTGGAAGCTCAGATATATGAATACGTGGAAGTTCTTGGGGTAAGAGTTTTATTTTGTCCTTGAGCTTTTGGTTACAGGCCTGGCCAGCAGTGACCAGATCATTTTGTCTTTACAAAGTGTCTTCACAGACTGTGTGGCCAGAGGAGCTGGTTTTCTCTCCAGAAGTTTACATGTTCCTATGGGGAAGCCTGCCTGCCTTTATTTCTTGCTTTAAACCCTTGCTTCAGTTTGGATTATGGTGGCAGCTCCCATTGGCTTGCCATCTTATTTTATTGCTGTTGTGCTGTGTGAACAATTCCTTCTGTCTTCTCACACTCTAGGAACAGAGGCACCTTACTCATGAGAATGTGCAACGTAAGCAAGCACGGACAGGGGAAGAGAGGGAGGAGGAGGAAGAGGAGCAGATCAGTGAGAGCGAGAGTGAAGATGAAGAAAATGAAATCATTTATAATCCTAAAAATCTGCCTCTTGGTTGGGATGGAAAGGTAACCGAGGCTGTTAGGTCTGGATTTAGCTCTGAACAAGTGGGAGATTCCACTTAACTCCACGCTTCTCTTCTGTTTGAACCTCCCTTGTCACTCGGCCTAATCTTTGTTTGTATTCCCTTCTCAGCCAATCCCCTACTGGTTGTATAAATTACACGGTTTGAACATCAACTACAACTGTGAGATCTGTGGGAACTACACTTACCGAGGGCCCAAGGCTTTCCAGCGCCATTTTGCAGTAAGTTTTGTCACAAGAACCATCAGTGCCACGTTCAGACAATCCTTATAACAAGTAATGAGTGAATGACGTGAGAAGCTGAGTGGCATTTCTTCCACTTATAAAACGTGAGTCTGTGCTGCAGGGCCGTGCTATTGGGACTGGAAATTATCCAGAGCATGTGAAGGTCTGTTCTGCCAATTTATGTCCAGTCTCCTCCTGTTTGAACACTGATACCAGGCCTGATTGGTGCAGTGCACTGTCAGTGCCTTGTTACCATCAGAAAAAGAATGTTTGGGAGATTTGTGTTTATTTTACACTGTTTAGGTTATAATGGGTCTTCTAATAGGCACTGTGGCTGAGCTGTCATTCCCTCCCAGTGACTTCTGCCTCTTGTTCCCAGGAGTGGCGTCACGCTCACGGAATGAGATGCCTGGGCATTCCCAACACTGCACATTTTGCCAACGTCACACAGATTGAGGATGCTGTCTCACGTAAGTCTCGATGGCATTTCTTTGCACAGAGCTGGCAATGTGCTACAAGAACATGGATGGGTATTTGCTAGCTCTGGCCAAAAATGTATCACCCCATGACTGGTGACTAATGTAAGGAAGGAGTGTAAGGAGCATGATGCTGGTGGGATTACCCTTCATTGGAACATCTCTCCCAGTTCTTAGAGAGGAGGGAATGTCTTTGTTTCTTGTTGAGTGCCTACAGAAGTAGATGTTTGCTAGGAATGCCAGCCAAGTGTCTGTTTGTTGCCAGCTGTTTTGTCTGCAGTGCTTTATGTATGGAATCTCAGCCAAGTGTGGCAGGCCACCATTTATTCCGAGTGTGATCCCATGCAACTGTGACTTAATTGGTACTCATCACAATCTCTGTGGGGAAGCCAGCAAAACATTCAGAAATGGTGGAGCCTCTGGGGAGGTTTTGGAAGCCTGCAGCACTCAGTGAAAGGCACAGCAGTGCCAGTGTTTGGGGTTGATTTTGTTTTATTTTAAAAGCTGATGTATTTTAGTAGTTTAAAACCCAGCATTTGAAGCGAAATGGTGTTCATACTGTGAATGACTTTGTATTTACAGTGTGGGCAAAGCTGAAACTACAGAAGGCTTCAGAGAGGTGGCAGCCTGATACAGAGGTAAGATGGTGGAGGCACTGGGATGTTTCTAGTCCAGTGTACTTGGGAGCCTTCATCTACCTTGCATGGAGTGGCTCTGGCTGGAGAGTTTCCAACACGAGCTGTATCACAGGCTGAGGTCTCCAGTGCACTTCAGAGCCTTCTGTAATTATTCTGAGTCTAGATAAGATCTTGCTGGTAGATCCACTGCCTGTCTTCACGTAGAGGCTCTTGGCAGAGTGCTTGTGCTCAGATACAACTGGAGCTAAGCTGTGAATGCTGTAGCACAACCTGAGTCAGGCTGCAGGTCTCTAACCTGTTCATTCCACCCTAGGAGGAATATGAGGACTCCAGTGGGAACGTGGTGAATAAAAAGACCTACGAAGACTTGAAACGTCAGGGGCTGCTGTAACTTTTCCCAGGTGAAGGATTTCACATCAGAAAAACAATGGAGAAGCGTCACCAGCTCCAGTCCTCCTTCAGCTTATTGATTTTTCTATCTGCATGATCATAGGATACTTTATAGAACCGCTTTCTAGTGAGCCCTTTGTGAAAAGCAGTCTTGTGATGTTGTTTTATATTAAAAACCTTAAAAATAAATTGATTTTAACTTAGGAGGTGCTGAAAATGTGGCTCCTTTTGTATGCTGGGAGGAGGAGATTTGGTGATGGTATTTTTCAAAACCTTTCTACACTGTCTGAATTGTTAGAAACAGTTACTTCTCCTATTCCTCTTATGATGGGGATTGCCTTCTTTAAAGCACATCTGAACATTGCATGCTGACAATGCATAATGGCCCTGTGCTGTATAATAGTTTAATGTCTTTCCTTGTGCTCCTTTGCAGAGCAGATGTTTGGCTTGCGTTGCTGCTCTGGCTTCAAGTCTGGCTTCCTGCGAGGCTTTGGCTACTGGGATTTTTTTTCAGGGGACAAATAAATGAGCTTTGTTTGGGACGGGCTGCTGTGTGGGTAGTTTGTGTTAGTTTGTCCAGCACTGCCATTGACTTTGAAGGCCTGGTAGATGCTAGCACAGATCCCTCCTTTGGTTCTTTTCAACCGTGGTACTGCCACATGAATTGAAGTCCTGTGAGGAGAAAAGAGGCATTGGGCAGAGGGCCTGGGCTTTATGGCAGCCCTCACGCTGCCCACATTTCATTTTGGTATAGATGTGCTGGTGTGACATCTCTAGCCTTGCAAATCCCTTTCTCTGTCCTTGCTGCACACAGACATTTGCATCTCCACATCCAGCAGAGCTGCAGGGAACAAACCCTTCTCCCTGGGTGACGGTTTGTGCAGCTGGAGGTTGGCAGGGTGGGGCTGCTCAGTGGCACCAGGGTATGAGCTGTGCTCAGGTGCTGCAGCTGCTCGGTGCTCAGAGGCTCTCCATCTCTTCAGCAGCTGCAGGCTTCCTCTGGTGCACGGGGGCTTTCAGGGCACGGACACACAGGGTGAGTCTGTGAGCAGATTTCTTTCTCTGCTTGGGGGGAGAAGCTTGTTTCAGGGTGAGCCTTTTCTGGTTTGTTCTTAGCCTGTCCTGCAGGTGGGTCTGGCTGTGCTGGAGCTGTACCCTCCTCAGTAAGGGCTGTCCTAAGCTGCTCTGGGCTGGGGGGCTGCCCTGCTCTGGGAGGTGAGAAACTCCAGCCTGTATTGTTTTCTGTCATTCTGGAAGATGCCCTGGGAATGCTATCTGAGCTTAAATCCTAAGGCAGAAGGGGAGTGTTTGGGAAACAGCCTGTTTGGAGTTATCTCCACTGTTTCCTTATCTGAACTGGCAAAGATTTTGCAAGGAAGATGTCTGGTTTCATTCAATGGAGAGCAGTGTATGTCAGGAAACACCAAAGCAGGTAGAGCTTCCCCACCCGTGGTGTGAGCAGTGCAAGGGGTCGGTGTTGGGAAGCAGTGCAGACAACTGGATTCTGTATTCCATGCAATGGGGATGTGTGTGCCACCATCCCGAGCTGGGCAGCTTCTTCATTTACAACAGCATCAGCAGTTTGCTGTGTGTGGTGCCGAGCTGGTGCTGCTCACAGCTCTGTGTTACACAAGGGTGGAGAGTTACCACACCAACAGCAGCACGTGGCCTCCCAGGGGGCTCCTGTTTGGCAGGGCTGGGCTGAGCCCATGGGGAGAAGTGCTCCCAGGGTCCCTCAGTGCTTGTTCAGCCTTCTGCTGCTGCAACGAAGACTGGAAGGGCCTGGCTCTTGGTCCCCGATGCCAGACAAGGATAACTTCTGGGTGATGAGCTGGTTCTGATCGCCCAGTTCTGATTGCATCTCTCTGCCAGGTCCCAGCTGAGGTTGCTGGTGGGGACGATGGCAGCTCGCCTGCAGCTCCTCCCTGCTCAAGGTAATGGGGGCTCCAAGCAGTGCCCATCCCAGAGCTGGTACCCCACAGCCTGCACAGATCCCTGCTCTCCCAGGGAGGCTGCCAGGGCTGGACTTGGCCTTTGATGGTCCCAGTTGTCTCTGCTCTGTTTCAGGCTTGCTGCTCTGTGTCTTGGCTCTGCAATTCTGTACCCAGGGCCCTCTTGCCATAGCAGGTGAGTGCACAGCAGAGAGGATCCTCATGGGAACGGGGCAAAGGCAACTTGGTGTGATGGGACAATGTCCCTGTCCCCTCTTGGCTGTAAGCTAAAGGACAGAGCTGTGCTCAGGAAACTTTTCTCGAGGTTTTGACCCCAGAAATGGCTGCATCTCCCATGCAGTGTGCCTTGAAGGGGAAGGGAGAAGCTGCTGTAACATTTCCATAGTGATTATCTCTGACCTGCTGGGCAGGCTCCTCACTGCTGGCTGCAAACGGATCTTTGTTCTTGTTTGGGATAGGGAACCACAGAGCTCGTTAAGCACATGGATGCTATTTCCTTCACCAAGGGGGAACTTTGTGTTTTTCAGGGCTCAAAGTGGCCAACATTTCCATAACCACAAACCACGCCTCGGTGGCTGCCACCAAAGCTTCAGTGGCCACCAAGCAGGCCATGGTGGCTGCTGCCAACACCTCAGTGGCCACCTCCAATCAGGCAGTGGTGGCCACCAAGCAGACCTCAGTGGCTACCACCAGTGCCTCAATGGCCACCTCCAACCAGGCATTGGTGGCCACCATGCAGACCTCAGTGGCTACCACCAGTGCCTCAGTGGCCACCTCCAACCAGGCATCAGTGGCCACCAACAAGACCTCCATAGCTACCACCAGTGCATCAGTAGCCACCTCCAATCAGGCATTGTTGGCCACCGAGCAGACCTCAGTGGCTACCACCAGTGCCTCAATGGCTGCCTCCAACCACACCTCAGTGACCACCACCACCACCTCGGTGGCCATCAGCCAGTCTTCAGTGGCTGCCAACGCCTCCATGAACCATACAGAACAAACCCCGGTAAGGAGAAGGAAGGGGGATGCTGGCCATGCAGAAGCTCTGCTGCGCTGTGACCCCTGGCATGTCCTCCCCCCAGCTCAGCTGTCAGAGCTTCCAGTGCTCCGGGGAGAGGTGTTACCAGGATGAGGCCCACAGCAACACGACGGCCACCTGCCGCAATGAGACCTTCTGCGAGGTATGGAGCCTACAGTGGCTGCTGGGGGCTGTGAGCACAACACCTGATTTGCCTTCGCCTCTCTCGCAGTCTGTCCATTATTTTTGCTCCTCTGTAATGGCCTCTCTTCACACTTCTAGTGGTTTTTTTTCCTTTGGCTCTGCTGTTGCAGCTTTATCGTTTCTCCAGCACGAACTACACCGCCAGCTGCAGCAGCGTGTGCAGTGCAGAGCTGTGCAGGACCAATGGCAGTGTGACCCTACAGCAGTGCACCATGGAGTGCTGCAACACCTCGCTCTGCCTGCAGCTCAATGCAAGCTCCTATGGTAACTGCTCCGTGGTTTATCCCGCTGTACGCGAGAGAAATGGGTGTGCAGACCCATCGTGCTGGGCTGGCTGCACCACTGTGGTTCCTCTGCCCCATGAAGGCTGCACATGGGCTGTGTCTTCAGGGCTCCTCTGTGCCCACAGGTGATCTTCCCTCCACCACCGTGCCGCCCACAACCACCATCACCACCACCACCACCCCACGGCCCCCCCCACGAAACGTAGGTACCCAATGAGATCTTTGTGCCTCGAAAGGAGAACAAATCCTTAATGAGCTTTGCAAGGACAGAGATGTAAGGGTGCTAAGCACACCATCTGCATTGCTCCAAGCAGCCCAAGCTGGCTGTGGGTGGGGTGGTGCTGGGGCACCCAAGTGATGGGGTGGAAGGAGCTTTATCTCTGCACAGCCTCGCTGAGAGGAAGGAAAAGGAGGTTTGAAACTTGTGGTGGTGTTGCAGTGAGGTTTCCTGCAATGGCAGATGGGAGCTGGCTGTCTCTTATCTCTGAGTATGAAAAGCCAGAGAAAGATGATGCCAAATGCTGATACAGTGGGAGTTTGGGAGGGCACTGTGGGAGGAAGGGCTGCCTGAGGTCCAGATCTGGCCCTGGGCATCCTGCTGCCTGCACCACACCTGCACAGATCTCCTCTGGTCTTGTCTTGCAGGGGAAAATCTGTGCAGCATTCTCCTGCCATGGGGATGGATGTTTCAAAGGGAAGAAGAGCACAGCTAGATGCTTTGTTGGGCATGATTTCTGCGAGGTATGGCTGGGACAGGAGAGGTGGGATGTGCTGGAGTCTGTGTGCATCCAGGTCAATCTCTCTCCTCCTTCCAGATGAAGAAGACGGGCTTCAATTACGTGGCAGGATGCAGCAAAGCCTGCAAGGCTGCCAAGCCTGTCTGTGCCCAGGGGGTGAAGGCTGCCTGCTTCCAGGAGTGCTGCCCTGCCACCCTCAAGGGCAGCTGCCTGAAGCTGGATGGCAAAGTTCACGTGAATGGTGCCGGGCAGGTGGCTGCATCCCCACTGCTGCAGCTCCTGGCATGTGGGGCAGCCCTCCTTCTGAGCCGCAAGGCCTCCTCTCCCCTCCACGGGTAAGCAGCAGACCTGCAGCCTTTCCCCTCCTTGATTTCAGCTGAGGTCGCTATCAAACACCCTCTGTTGCATCCCCATGCCAGGAGCGAGGTGCCCTGGAGCTTGTAGATGGAGACTTCTCCCCCCATGCATGTGATGCCCACTACACGTCGTCCCCAGGAGCTGTGAGCTGCAGCACTGCACCTCTGTGCCGCAGGGATGGCGGATGCTGGAAGGAGAGACCTCAGGTGTAGGAGTGAGAGGGTGCTGAGCCAGCTTGGAACCCAGGAACCTCTGCCTTGGCCCAAGGCACAGCTTACACAATGTAGTTACAACGTGTTTGCAGTACAGCTGCCTGAACACCCACTTAGTTTCTAAATAATACCTCCTGTCTCAGTAGGCTGTACTGTTTTGTCTCCAGGTCTTAGGCAGGGAAATGGGGCTGAGCTAAAAGCGTCGTGTTAGACCATCCTGTTTCATATCTATGATTCTCTATGGGTAAAGGTAGAGCAGAGACACGAGCATGAGTGTAACAGGAGCTGGCCCTTACTGCTCCCAGCCTGCTCCTGCATCACAGGCAGCTGGTAACGGCTCTGGTGCCACCGTGCAAACACATTCTGTCCTCTTCCTGCTCTCTTTTAGGAAAATAATAAAATCATCATAATAATAAAGAAGCATCAGTCCCTTGGGTTGATGTCAGGCTGCTTTGGGCACAGCTCAGCTCGAGGGATGTGGTGGGCTGGGGATCCCAGCCGTAGGGCTGTGCTGGGGCAGCAGCAGGATGGCTTTGCTGGGAGCTCCATGCAGTGGATGTGGGGCTGAGGGCAGGCAGTATGCAGCCATCACCGGCCCTTCCACGCTGCGGTGCTGCTGCACCAAAGCCATGGCATGGGCTGGGGCGTGCTGTCACATCAGTGTATCAGCAGAAAGCGACAACGGGATGGAACTCAAAGACATTTCTGCTTCAGAACCGACCCGCAGCACCACGTTTCTTGTAAGAGGAGCGCTCTGGAGTTTGAAGCAGATATTTCTCACTGTTCTCCTTTCATTTCCTCTTTGCAGTCTTTTATCTGTTCTGCACCGCTGCCGAGAAGGGAGCACAAAGCACGGGCTGCTGCTTTTTCCGTATCTGCTCGACTCTGCTGTTACTTCTACAGCAGTGGAAAGAGCTGACTCACACCGAGCTCCCCCGTTTGGCACGTCAGCGTCTGCCGACATTTTCCAGCACCTGCTTACAGCCTCTGCAGCACTTATTTGCATAATTAAAGCTCAGAAGCCAGCCGGGTCACGACATTTAACAAAACGTTCCAGGTGCAACCGCAAAAAGGGCCCCTCCTGATGCCAGTAGGAAGTTAGCAGCTCTGCATTGCAGCAGGCCCGGCCGTCCCCGGCTCTGTACACGCAGTACCCTCAGCCTGGGGACGCTCCGTGCCCCCCCCCCCCGCCCGTACTCCGCTTCTGCTCAGCCCTTCCCGCTGCTCTCCCGGCTCTCCGCCCCATTAACCCAGCAGCATCCCGTTTAAAAATCCTTCCCGGTCCCATCTAGCGGAGCGGGAAATGATGCTCGGTCGCTTCCTGGCGCTTTGCGAGCCTCTGTCCGGGCGGAGGGCGGCGGTTCCGGCCGCGGTGAGGAGCCCCGGCAGCGGCGGCCGAAGCCCGGAGAGCCCCGCGTGGGCCGCACCGGCGCAGCCCCATCCCCGCGGCCGGAGCCGTTCCCGAGCGAAGGGTTAACGGAGCCCTGGGGCAGGCCGGGAGCGCGGGGCGGGGAGAGGGGCGACAGGGCGGCGGCGGTTCCCGGCAACGGTGGCACCGAGCGCGGCCGCATCGCGGTCCCGATTCCCATCCCCGTCCCGACCCCCATCCCGATCCCCCCGAGCTGCTCGCTGACCGCCGGCCCCCACCCCGCGGGCACGGAGGATGGACCAGTCGGTGGCCATCCAGGAGACGCTTCTGGATGGGGCGACGTGTCGAATCATATCCTTTGCCCTGTGCGCGTCCAGGGAAGGGATGCAGAATTCCCTCTTTTTCTCTTCCCCTTCTGACCCCTCGACTCCCGTCTCGGTTTGCCGTTCCTTGACCCACACCGCACGCCGTACAGGGAGCCGTGGCTGCGGGGCAGAGCGTGGAGAGCCGATTGCTGGGCCTGGTGGAGCGCGGCGGGCAGCATGCGTGGGTGCCAAGATGGGGCAAGCCGGCCTTGTGCTGGGGGGGAGGGGTTTGTGTTGGGTGGGGTCTGCCTGTATCGAGGCATTCCCTCCACCTCTGCTCCGTGTTTGCAGGATCTACGTGTACACCCACCGGCGGATGGCCATCACTGCAGAGGACGTCTGGCTGGAGAAGGTTATCCCCATCGCAGAGGGGTTTGCAGTGGAAGAAGGTACAAACACGCTTCAGGGCTCAGTGGCCACCTCCAAAGGAAGGGATGGAGGGATCTGGAGTCTGTATTTTGTTGTACCTTGGGATCTACTCAGCCTATCACGTTTTCTCATCAGTTTGCAATCCTTAGTGAAGTTAATGCATCTTATGGCACAGCTCTGCCTTATCAATCCTTCTGCAATCCAGAGCACCACCCTGGGCTCCTGCAGGGCTGCACTACCCGCCCCTGTGCCTGCAGGGAGCAGATAGACAGCAGCTGAGGGCTGTGCTCAGTAATCCAACCTCAAAGCGTTAAATCAAATGCTACAATCCCGTTACTCAGCTTTGTAACTGAACTTTCTTTTCTGTTTGCAGTGATACCTGATGGTGACCTTCATGTCATTGGTGAGTTTTGGTATTGCTGTTATGCCTGTGCTGCTGCAGCCACTGAATGAATCATAGAGTGGTTTGAGTTGAAAGGGACCCTTAAAGGCCGTCTGGTTTAACCCTCCTGCAGTGATCGGGGACACCCACAGCCCAGTCAGCCTTCTCCTGGTCTGTTGTTACCAGCCTGGCTTTATTGCTCATTAAGGGGCAGTACAACCTCCTGGACTTTCCTTTCCCAGCTGTACCTATAGAAACCTTTCTTATCCTTCTTTGTGCCCCTTGCCAAGTCCAGTTCCAGCCGGCCTTGGCCTTCCTGACCCCACCCCTGTGCAGCCTGGCAGCATCCTATGCTCCTCCCCAGGTTACCTGTCCCTGCTTCCATTGCATTCCCTATCACTGAATAAGCAGAACGAAACGTATTACAAAGAGTGATTTTTGCATTTTTTTAATTGCATCCTCATGCAAAATGTGAAAGCGAAATGGTGAGACCTGGGGAAACCTGCTGATGAAGGCCTGCAGGCATGCTCAGCTGCAGAGAGCAGGGATGGGGCTGTTCCTGAGCGCTGGGCAGCACTAACACGTGCTCCTCTCCTCCTCCTGCTGTCACAGGTTCGGATGTGACCGTTCGGATCCGCTCGGAAGGCGATGGGCTCACGGTGCAGCTGCCCTTTGGTTCACACACACGCACGTTCCTGCAGGAGGTCAGCAAGTGCAGCACAGGTTCGTGTGCTCAGTGGTAGGGATGCAGGAGCCCAGGCTGCGTTTGCACTCACTGCTGAACCTCACGCACAGCGGCGATGCTTTGTGTCACCGTCGTGCAGCACCAGGTGGCTCAGCGGAGGGGAGCAGCACTTCGAGGCAGTGCTGTGACACACACCTGCATGCTGTGCAGTCAGGAGGCCAAACAGAGATTTGCTCTGTGTACTCTGGGAGACCACAAGGAGAAAGCTGTCTCCTCCCACGCTCTGTGCTCGCCCTGAGCTCTCATTTCCTCGGTACCGGCAGCACGCAGCCCGGTGCTCTTCCCACCACGGCTCCCTCTGGGTTTTTGCTGGGATGGAAGCCCGCTGCACGCTGCAGCCGTCTGAAGGACTTCGTGCTGCGGTCAGGGCCTCAGGGCCGGCCCCGGCTCCTGCGTGGGGCGGGAGGGGCTGAGAGCCGTCCCCCGGCGGGCGGAGCGAGGCGGAGCGGGGCCGGGGCGGCCGGGTGCCGCGATGTCGGCGGGCGGGCGGCCCCGCCGAGGTGAGCGCTTAGGGGGGGACAGCAGGGAGCTGCTGGGGCCGGGGCTCGGGGCCGGGGTTCGAGGTCTGTCTCAGCCCGCGGAGCCGCCGTCCCGTCCCGTCGGAGCCGCTGTGCTCGGGCCGCGCCGACGTTGGCTCCGAGCGATGGGAACCTGATGGGTTGAGGGGACCCCTGGCCGCGGTCGGAGGGGTCCGGTCGCTTGCTCAGTGCGTGGTCGTGCTTTGGGGAGGGCACGCTGTCGGCTCTCAGCCATGGGGAGCGCTCCCTGCTACCCCGAGGGGTGCGGTGAGGGGCGAAGGGTTCGCTCCGTGCAGCAGCGGCTCAGCCCACGCTCCTGGGCCGGGCGGCTCGGAGCCTCCGTGCGGGGGGAGCTCGGCAGCGCTGGGACCCCGAGGGCCGCGTGCTGGCCCCGGTTCCGGGCTGCGCTTTCCTCGATGGCGAATCCGGTGTCGGTTTTCAAGTGCTGTGGCTGCGACCTTTCAGCTGTCCTCGGCCCGGCTGCTACGGGTCCGCCCCGTGCTGTGCTGTGCTGTGCTGTCCGCCTCTTCCCTCCTGCTCCCAGGAGCTGCTGCTGTGCGAAGGGAATGCGTGAGAACGTGCAGAGAGCTGGGCAACGCCGGCACTCAGCGTGCCGTTCAAATCAGAGGTTAATCCATTTCTGCTTTACCTGCCTTTGTCTGGGCTGCTGCTGCCATTCCTCCTCGCTATTCTCTGTTGCAAAGAGGCGAATTCTGTAATTCAGATGCGAGACAGCGGCACAAAATGCACTGAGCTGGGGATGGGGGAACATCTGTCCAGCTGTGCTGCTTAACATGGGCTTCAAAGCAACTGGGAGGGACCTGGGTGTGTGCTTAGGAGGAAAAGCACTGAGTGGCACGAGAGCCGGGTGCCGTGCTGGGATGTTTTTGTTGTATCTGGAGCACGGGAACGCCCTTTGCGTTGTGAGCTCTTTGGGAAGCAGCTCTCCTATCAAACCCTGCCTCTGAGCTGTGACAGAATTCCCTTCTCCAGGTTTTGTTGTGTGTTTCTTCAGTCTGAGTTGTTCAGGGATCTCTCTTTTCTTTTATTCCCTCTTAGAAGAGGAAAGCACCATCAGCCAGGGTCTTTGGGGACAGAAAGTAATACGGAGTGGGGGTTTGTTTGCTGTTTTCCATAATATCTCCCTCTCTGTCATTACCTGATGGTGAGCACCGAGCGAGTGACTCCCATATGCAAACCAAAGCACATTTAAATAGTGTGCAAATGCTGCCGTTTGCTGATAGAGCACTGCTGGTTCCTTCTGTCTTCTGCGGATTAAGGCTGGTGAATGCATCAGGGAATCTGGGAAGGGGTTTTAACCGGCTTTAACTTCCATGGTCGACGTTCCCAGTTTCAGTTAGGCCCTTTTCTAGAGCCCTGTCTGAGTGTGCAGACTTGGCCTGTGTGCTTCTGTGCAGGGAGGGGTGGGCTGGATGCGCTGCTGCAAGCAATGCATGGCACAGGTAGTTCTCCCTTCTGGGTGCTGAGCTGGATCTGGCTTTATCTGAAGGTAGGATCCACCTTCCTGCTGTAGAACGCTGTTGGAATGTTGCTGCACACTTTTCATAGTAAGTCTTTGTTGCCTCTGAAGTCCCTTCTAACTGCAAACCCTGGTTCAGGCTGCCTGTGTTCTGCTGCTCTCTTATCCCTGCACAGAGCTCGATGGCTC
This sequence comes from Pavo muticus, assembly GCA_016647715.1. Classification (NCBI taxonomy): domain Eukaryota; kingdom Metazoa; phylum Chordata; class Aves; order Galliformes; family Phasianidae; genus Pavo; species Pavo muticus. Next base: position 395,755 of record JACDJE010000166.1, on the reverse strand, counting down.
TGTGCCCCACTCAGGGATTACATGAGGTTGTGTATTGCTAAAATATTCCACTTTAGGTTCCCAAATGATGGACCCCTTTGGCTTGAGCAACATCTAGCTAGATACAAACTTATCTGAAGGAAACAGCCCATTTCCAGGGCTTATCTCTTCCTTAGGAGAATCCTACATAAAAGTTGTTGCTGTTGATGAGGTTAAAACATGAAGGTGTGACACGTGGCCGTGATCTTTGGGTCACACAGTGCTGCACAGCAGGCACTGATATCTCCCATGCTGCCCAGCGTTGTCCTCTGTGGTCAATAGAGCAGTCCAATTGCTGTGCCCTTTACTGCCAAAGCTCGAGTTGGTTCACGTCACTGGCAAGATGCACAGCATGGTGCTTATCAGGAGCACTGCAGAGGCTCAGGCAGCTCTGGGTAAGTGCTTAATGCCTGCAGAGAACATACATGGCTCCATCCCAGCGCACACGACTGGGGCACTTCTGGCTGGATGGGCTCTGAGGGAGCATTGCACTGCGGCGGTGCTGCTGGTGGAGGTTTTGTCCTATCAAAGTCTGCTCCTGCTCAGCTCTGTGGGGCTGTGTGTGATCCGTAATGAGGTTTGAATCATGTGCTCTTCTGGAAGCGGCCACTGATTAATCCTCTTAGACAGCCTTTCTTCTCAGAGGGCTCTTTGGGCAGAAGAGGTTTTCCAGGCTGTGAATGCGACCACTTCTTGTCAGTGTGTTTATGCTCAGAGTACTCAGAGTTCTGTCTGTGGGATGTGCTCGTGTCCCAGAGGATGCACTACAGCAGCAATAATACTTAATCATTTTTCTGAACTGCGCTCAGCTGGATGAATGGAACCTTACGAGCTGAAGGGCATCTTCTGTGTCATCTTTGGATTTGCTTGCCACGTATCGTAGCCCTCAGATTGCCTTTTGTGCATGGACATGTGGAAAAACCCATGCAAAATTCTCTGTTTTGCCCCTTGTAGCAGCAGAATGTCGTAGCTGAAACAAGCAGTGCAGGCTCTCTAAGTGCTGCTAACAAAGTCTCATGCAATAACTGCTGTACCTGCGTCTAATTGCATTTGCATAGGGTCTGCCAAGTTGTTTTAGGGAGGTGTGATTTGCATTGAGGCACTGTTTCTGCTGCAGTGTGGTGGGTTTGCACGGGGACTGTACTGCTCTGCTTTGCAGAAGGGGCTCCCGTGCTTTGCTGTGCTGCTGCAGACAGGCAGAAAGCCTTTAAATAGCAGAGTGCTCTTATTTTTTTTTCTTCCTTTCTTTGTACTTCCTGTCTTGCTTCAGAAAGGGAAAGCCTATTATCAGCACAGCTTTCTGCATGCCTGGGATAAAGCCCGGGGGAGTGGGCAGCTCTGCAGCCCTGTGCCACGCTGTGTGCCCCTCCTGCCTATCCCTGTACCCCGCCAGCACATCAGATAAGTGACAGATCCCGAGATAACCGGGCTGCTTTGGTTCTCTCCGCAGACCTAAGCTACATTCTGCCCATTGGTTTCCCTTCTGTTTGCCTGTGGTTGGTAAGTTAAACACCACTTTGTGTTTCACGTGAAGCTTTGTATTCTTTCCAGAAGCAGTTGGTTCTGAAGGCATCATGCAGAATGGAAAGAAGCTTGCAGCCAGTCCAGCCTGGAGCCAGGACAGCACTGACAGGAGTGCTCCCAGGTATGGATTCTCTCTGAGTTCACTTGGATCACATTCAAAGTGATTCTTTTCTGGGTGCTTCTGTGGAACGGTGTGCAGCTGGAACGAGCTGCAGTGGGCAAGCTGTTGGTGTTCTGGTGGTGAGAGGAAGAAGGAGAAATTGCAGAGAGCTTTCTGTCTGGTTTCCTGGTTTTCAGCTGGAAAGCAAGAGGGGGAACTTGGTCTCTGTGGTCCCAGTGTGTCCGTGCAGGGCACCAGCACAGGGTATTGGCTGCTGCGTTATCTGCTTCTATCTGCTAGCACTCACCATAGGTACCAGGATCTAGAGCGGCTTTTTGAGAAGAGAACCCTAAGATTCTATTTAAGAGAGGAAAAAATGAAGTCCAGCATCAGCATGCTATCAAAACTGGAGTGGGAATTTCTGTGCTGCCTCTTGGAGCCAGTCCTGCCAGTCCCCCTATTTGGGCATATTTTGCTGTGTGGTGGGACAGGACCGGCTGCTGTTGTTTGTTTTGAGTTCAGAGAGCTTTGGCTTAGGGCCACCACATCTCATAGATGCACTCCTAGGATGTTAGAGTTTCATTTTTCAGTTCCCAGGACTTTGTGGACCCTGCTGCATATCCTTCAAAATCCATCTCTGTGCCATCCTTGGCACTCATGTGCAGGTTGTTGACCTTACATTTATATCCCGTACTTGCTTGTGAGAACTCCTGAGCTGTGGCAAAAGGAGCTTGCAGTAACTCACAGAGCCACAAGATACTAAATAAACCCCCCATCCACCCCTTGCTGCCTCCTTACTAGACAGAAATGGGACTTTTCTGCTACAAAAACAGGTTTTCATTCTTCTGCTGTCATCTGAGGGGTTGAGCAGGAGGCGCTGGGATTGGCATCCTCCTGTTCCAGGGAGCAGGAAATGTGTATGGTTTTATATCAACATCCAAGCGGGCAAGGTCAGCCCTGATCCAACAGGCTGCACTGGGTGAGCCAGAAGGGTTTGTTCTCTCAGTTGGTTAAACTGGTTTTATCTAGAGAAGGTCTGAGCTGTCATAAGAAGTGCTCGTTTCACTCTTGTCTGCTTGTTCTGAGCATTGGTTGGTGAAACAGAGAGGAAGATTTGGGTCACGTCCTCAGCAGCAGAATGAGGCTGGTCAGGGTGTGTGCTTATCCTGTGCTTCACCTCACAGTTCTGCATTCACTTCCAGGCAAAGCAAACTCAAACCAGAGGTGACAACAGAAACGGTGCGGTCCTCCAGCGTGATGGTCTCCAACATGGCTTCAATCCTATCAGAACCAAAGTTTGGGCTACGAGATACTATTGTCAAATCTGAGCTTGTGCAAAGGGAGGATTCCTACACGTACATCCAGAACTTCAGGTAATGATCATTCCTTATTCTGGAGGTGGTGTGAGGTTTTCTGTGCCTGGAGGTGCGTTGGTTCCATGCAGCCCTGCCTTCTCTCTCACTGCTTCAGGTCACTGTTTAACCTTGCTGCCATTCTAATGAGCTCCTAAGAGCTTAGGAGGGATAATCTAATGATGAGCAAAAACTTCTCTGTGGTTAAGATCCGTCTGTGCTGGTGATGTGATGAATTTATCATTTCAGACTGCTACTGCACAGCTCTATTCGTGTGTCTTTTTACACTGCATGTGAAAATGTATATTTTTCTGTAAAACAGACACATAAAGGTGCTACTGTAATTAAATCACTGTAGGAATTTAAGCTTTGCCACGTTGTCTTAACCCCCTCTGGAAACAGGTTACTCCTAAATGATTAGTGATTACTTGGGTTAATAATAGTGATATTTGCAGCTCTGGGATTCAGCAAAAGTGAATTTCTTTGCAGGTTTTTTGTCGGGACTTACAATGTGAATGGTCAGTCCCCCAGAGAAAGCCTCCAGCCTTGGCTGAGATGTGACTCTGCACCCCCGGACATTTACTGTGTGGGGTGAGTGCCTCTCTCCAGCTCTTCCCTCCAAACCTCAGCCCTGGGTTGCTTTGCTTGTGAAGCCGTAGCATGGAGGTGTTCAGCCAGGACACCACAGCTGAGGAATGTTTGCATTGCCTCACTCTGCTGCATAGCTTCTGTGTGTGTGTGCATAGCGTGGAAGGGCTGTTGTTCTGGTGGTGTTTGGGCTCTCTGGCACTGCAGTTTTACATCATCTTTAATGCAATCCAATATCACTTAGCTTTACATTTAACTTACCTCTGAAATTCAGTTGTAATTTAGAGTATAAACTGTTTTAGCTCTTTCCTGGAGGAAAGGGCTGGAGAGTTATAAACAAGTGCGTGCATCCATGGGTTCCTTCCTCTAATGCAGTTTCCAGGAGCTTGATCTGAGTAAAGAAGCCTTCTTTTTCAATGACACGCCGAAGGAAGAAGAATGGTTTAAAGCTGTAACTGATAGCCTTCACCCAGATGCCAAGTATGCAAAGGTAAACGTGACTGCTGGGGAGGTTTGAGTGTGGAATCGTTTTCCAGTCGGGCTTCTTTTCACCTTGTTCTCCTGTTTTCAGTCGCTGTGTCTTTCAGAGGGGCATTGTCTGCAGGCTTTTGCTCAGTCAGAAGGTGACGTAGGCAATGTTACTGTGCAGTGTGCCAAGGCAGAGGGCAGGCAGGACAGCTGGGCGCCGTGTGTTAGTGGAGCTCCTCCTGCTTGGGGGTAGAGAATAGGAAGCATCTCGTTGTTTGCCCCGTCTGTCTCCTGGTGTGCATGCTTGAATGAGCTGTCAAGGCATCTTGGAAGGAATACTGCTTGTGTTTTGGCTCCTGCTCCTTACTTCTGCTTTGTCTCTCCTCAGTTGTTTAAGGGAAGCTCCTTCTATGGGCTGCCTGTGCCTCGGGCTTTGCTTTGGGCTTCTGCTTCCTTTACTGCAGCATTGCTCCCTGGCTCCCTCCTGTGCTGTGCTGCTGGAGTGCCTGTAACCGTGTGTCGAGGTGGTCTGTTGGATGAGCCTGCAACTCTCCTCTGTGTATGCTTTGACCTGTGTTCTGGGCTGGGAGGCAATGAGCCTTCTCCTGTTCTGGTATTTAATGCAACAGGATCTGTTTTTCAGGTGAAACTTGTGCGACTCGTGGGAATAATGCTTCTGTTGTATGTGAAAGCAGACCTTGCTTTGAACATCTCTGAGGTGGAAGTTGAGACTGTGGGAACTGGCATCATGGGGAGGATGGTAAGAATTGACAACAGTGCGTGAGACTTTGGAGAGCCCTGGGAGCCCCCCTCCTCAGATGTAGAGGTTATTCTTCCAGCTAACGGATGCAGCTGCCTTTAGAAACGCATGTGATGGCTCAGGGTGTTGCTGGAGGGAGCCACCATCTGCTCTCAAAGCCCTGCAGACCTTGAAAGCTTTTTCCTGATTGCATGTGTTGGGCTGTATGGGGCCATGGGGTTTGATGATGGCTGTGGTTTTGCCTAAGGCAATTAATGTGAGGAAACACAAGTACAAGAAACCTGTCCACCCAGATTATAGTTTTCCTGAGGGGAGCTTAGTGGCCTCTTGCCATTCTGCACCATTGGAACGAAGTCTGTGTCCTTTCAATGTTTCTGCAGCTGTAACTTGGCAGAGGTATTTTGGACTAGCCGACCCACATGCTTCCTCCTCCACTTTCAAATCTTTATGTTCTATGTTGAAAGGTCTAGTTTGTTGCTAAACAGGTTTCAGGACTCGCTGAAGCAACTGACCAGCCCTCTTATTGATTTGAACTTCCTTTTGTGTTAGCTAAATCCTAAGTTACAGGCTGGGCTCCGTGTGCTTGCTTGCCACCTTCTGTTGCTGTGTGTGATCCTCACAAATCACTTGCAGTTATCAATTGGGTTTTCAGTCTTATCCTTCTTTTGGGATCTGTGGTCTGCCTCAGCTTGTTCAGGGTTGTCCACTGCTGTTAACTCGTTTCTGGATTCATCTGTTGTGTACAGAAAAGTTTCTGAGCGCTGTGTTTCTCTTTCAGGGTAACAAAGGTGGTGTTGCCATAAGGTTTAAATTCCATAACACGAGTTTGTGTGTTGTGAATTCTCACCTTGCGGCTCACACGGAGGAATATGAGAGGAGGAACCAGGACTTCAAAGACATCTGCTCTCGGATGCAGTTCTGCCAGTCGGATCCAAATCTGCCACCTCTCACTATCAGCAAACACGAGTATGCTTGTTTGATTGTGTGGATCACTGCAGGAAGCAAGACAGAGCATTATGAATGTGGTGGGCTGTTCTCTAGGCAGGGATGGGAGGGGGGTGGCTAATGCTTTAAGTGATAGCCTGGAAAGGCCAGAAACACTTCACTATAACTCTGGTTTTGATAGTGGTCACCTGTATGGTTCTGGCAAGTCACTTGCCCACTTCTGTTCTAACAAGCCTTGTTTTAGTTCCTGCATGAAGCAGGAAGGGGGCAATAATACACATCAGTCTCCTCTGTGTATTGTGGCGTTTAGTGAGGAATATAAAAAGCACTGTCTAGGAAAAGGTGGTGACAAACGTGCAGGGTGGGAATTAAAAACAGCAAAGGCAGAAAAAAAGTGGCTTCTCTTTCAAGTTCCAACTCTTGCTTGTGTGTTGTGGTGCAGAAAGACAGACACGAGATCCACCTGGCCACGGGGAGATTACAGAGCTCACATGGGCATCTTTGGGCCCATGTGCAGCCTTCTGGTCTATGTTCTCTTGCAGTGTGATCTTGTGGTTGGGTGACCTCAACTATCGGCTGGAAGAACTGGATGTGATGAAAGTGAAGCAGCTTGTAGATGAGAAAGCATTTCCAGAGCTTTGCCAATACGACCAGGTACTGATGCCCACCTGCAGGCGGTGCTGAGGGTGCTAATTAGGGAAGGCTCCTCAGCCTTCTCAGTGCTGAACATCTTCCCTTTAGCTCATATGGGAGTTGTGCTTGAGCTTGTTCCATTTTTCTTCTTCTTTTCTTCTGTAGCTAAAGAGGCAAATGAATGCAAAAGCAGTCTTTGAAGGCTTCACAGAGGGAGAGATTTCTTTCCAGCCGACATACAAATACGACGCTGGCTGTGATGAGTGGGACACAAGGTACAGTGATTGCTTCATAGGTGACGCTGACGTTATCCTCGAAGGCAGTAAAAATAAAGTGAAAAAGAATTGCAGGAATGGGCCTTGTTCAAAACACCTGGCTCCTGGGAGAGCAGTGTTCTGCCTTGCATTGTTACTCCACCTAAACTGCACCTGGAAGCTGTAATTTTCACCTCTCTGTCCTAGTGAGAAGTGCCGTGTTCCAGCTTGGTGTGATCGGATACTCTGGAAGGGCCAGAACATTGCTCAGCTGAGCTACCGCAGCCATATGGCTCTGAAGATCAGCGACCATAAGCCAGTTAGCTCTGTGTTTGATATTGGGGTAAGTGTGTCAGTACTGAAGGAAATAGCTCTGCTGGCCTTGTCCTCTGTGTGGGTGGAGGAGGGAGGCTCTCCTGCTGGATTGTCCCCACTTTTATGGCATCCACATGGAACAATGGCTTGTCAGGTGGGCTGGGTAATATAATGAGCATGATAAGCCAAGGCTGTGTTAAGTGACGCTTCACTTTGGCAGAATAACTTAAGAGTATCTGCAGGTATTTTGTTAGACATATTCTTTTTCTTTAATCGTTTCCCCAGAAGCTTGCAGTGCAGGAATGCTGCATCATTGGCAGCCCAGGAGTGTGCTGTCAGACTTTATAACAAACAAACAAGCAAAACCCCTGACTGGGTGATTCTCTTGCCTCTCTTGCTGGTTATAGCAAGGTCCATTATTGCTGGATCCTGAGGAGATCTTAGAGCATTAGTGCTCCAAGGAGCTCTGCTCCTCAAGTGCGTTGTACTACTAAAACGGAATTGCTTCATGTTCGGGGCCCATATGTTATAGCTCTCCTGTGGAGGCACAGTAAATACGAGTTGGTGCAGTGTGTGTCCTTTTCAGGTGAAAGTTGTGAATGAGGAGCTCTACCGAAAGGTCTTTGAGGAAATCGTGCGCTCCCTGGATAAGATGGAGAACGCCAACATTCCCTCGGTGACCCTGTCCCAGAGAGAGGTAGGCTCTGCTCATCTGTTGTGAGCTGCTGGACAAATCAAGCATTCCCAGGCCCTAGATGTGTTTTCTCATGGTAGCAGAACGTTAGATGTCACATGTTGGACCGTATGGTCTGGTTCCAGTCAAGTACATTCAGGCTACCAAGCTGAAATATACAGCCATGTTATGAGGTGGAGAGTAAAGGGGTAGTTTCAAGTAACAGCAAGTATCTCTTTCTGTTACTTGTTCTTGGGAACATAAAATGTAAAATTCTGAGGGACTTGGAGAAGGTCACAAGACCAGCATTTGCTTTGTGTGTTGGGGACTATAAAGATAAGTAACCGAGAGGCTTACAGATACTTGTTCTCAAGTTCCACTGAGGTTATTTGAGGGGAGCATTTGTTTTAAAGGGCACACTGCTGCATAGAGTGTAAATAAGTGTAATCCTTTTTAATCCTGGAAGAGGCGGGATGGGGGAGCAACAGGGTTAATCTGGATATCTTGCTGCTTAATGATTAAACTGTGGGACAGCAATGTGAGGAACTGCTGCTGGTGCTTGGCGAGGGGGGATTGGCTGATGATGTTGGCTGACGTTTGTTTCTAGTTCCATTTTGAGGACGTCAAATACATGCAGCTGCAGGTAGAGAAGTTTACAATCTGCAATGGACAAGTGCCCTGCCAGTTTGAATTTATCAGCAAACCAGATGAGGTTACCTATTGCAAGGAGTGGCTGATTGCTAATCCTAGTAAGGGCTTTCTGCTGCCAGGTGAGCTCCTCGTTGTTCATTTCATGTTAATGAGCTAATATTGTCACATGTTGGCTTTGTTCTTTCTGCTGTTTTGAGAGTGCTATGCTCGTTTACAGCCTTATTGGTTTAATGCCTTTTTTAAAACTCAGTATGGTTTTCTTATCTTCTGTCAGGTTCTGAGATCACAATTGAGTTGGAACTGTTTGTTAATAAATCAACAGCTACGCGCTTAAACTCTGGAGAAGAAAAACTTGAAGACATCTTGGTCTTGCATCTTGACAGGGGGAAGGATTATTTTCTGTCTGTAACAGGAAACTACTTGCCCAGTTGCTTTGGGTCTCCCATTCATACGCTGTGTTACATGAGGGAACCGATCCAAGACATGTCTGCAGAATCCATTCGGAATCTTGTGAGTTAAAGATAAGCTTCCCTTCTGAACCCACAGACACCATTAAAACTAGGTGATTAAGACTTATTTATTGCCACAGAGCCTTCTTTCACTCCCCTGGTCCATAGTCTGAAAATGCTGATGCATCTCCACACCTTGTGTTAGTGCTTTGTGTGGATGAACCAACCCATTTTGGGTACAGCACTGACAGTAATCTGCCGTTTGCTCTGCTTGCACGTCGAAAAAAGGTGTGTGTGAAGTGTGATTGAGAGCATCTCTTCTGTCTGTGCTTATGACACAACTGTGCCTGACACAGCAGTCTGTGAAAACTGGTGAGTGCAGCTGCACAGTTTAACAAGTCCTGGTTCTCAGCTGTAAACCCTTTGAAGCAATTTGCAGCGTTGAACAAGAAGCTGGCTAGCTCTCTTTGTTCTTTATTAATTTTTTTCCTCCTTACCTCTCTCTCTCAGACCCTGATGCCGCTGGAAATGAGCAATAATGCTACTCAAGCTGAAAAGCCTCTGGAAATTCCCAAAGAGCTGTGGATGATGGTGGATCACTTATACCGCAATGCTTCCCAGCAGGTTGGCAGTGCTTGTGCTGGAGCTGCAAAATAATTTGTTTGCATCAGGTTAAGTTTTGGAGAAGATGCTAGTAATGGCAACCATTGCTAAGTGTGGATGTTTGGCTAACGGGAAGAGTGAAAACGGGTATTTTTGAGATAAGAGATCCTATTACTCTGGGTTGCAAAGTTTTGTGAAGGTGATGCTGTCTGTGTGTGGCATGCACCAGCAGCTGCGTTGCTCTTTACTGCAGTCCTATAGCCTTCCTAAAACTGCTCACAGTGAGGTTTGTGCTGATAACTACCAACTTAGAGAGATTTTTCCTGCCATTTTATAATGGCAGTGCTTTGTTTACCCAAATAACTTCTATTTTCCCTTGAGATTGATTAATGGTGGCCTTTGCAGGAGGACCTGTTTCAGCAACCAGGCCTCAGGTCTGAATTTGAGCAAATCCGAGACTGTTTGGACAAAGGAATGCATGATACCCTCCGTATCCTTTTAGACTGATTGGGTCTGATTGAGCTCACTATGCCCAAGCAAAAGATCAAAGCTGAGAAAGGTTTGATCAGTCTTCTGTGCTCCGTCACGGTTTTTAAACTGCTCTCTCTCATCTCGTGGTAACTGAGATGTGCTGCTCTTTGCTGCTATTTGCAATCAGTCCTAATGCCTCTGCTGAGTCCTTGCTATGTTGATGAATGATTGTTGACGAACTCCATCAGTATCTAATTGCCTATGGAAACAGTTTGCTTCGTGGGGCCAAGCAATTTAACTCAACACTGTTAACAGCAGTTCTTGGAGACCTTAGCAAAGATCAGTGTTTCAGCAGAAATACTGCCAAAACAGACCATGCTGTGCTTACCTCTTCCTTAACCACCTTTGGACCAGTTGGCAGCAACCACTCGGTAGCAGAGGCGCTGCTGCTCTTCCTGGAAAGCCTGCCAGAGCCAGTCATCTGCTACAAGTTCTACAACAGCTGTTTGGAGTGTGCCAACAACTACCTGCTGAGCAGCCAGGTAATGCCAGCTTCACTGGGAGACCATTTCTGGAAGGAGGTAGACTGGTTTATCCTAGACAAATATCAGCGTTTTGCTATGAGAAACCTAATCTTCTCATAAAAGAAATGATCCAGAGCTTGGGTTACTAAGAACTGTTCCCATATACAGACAGCGTGATGTTGGTAGTAGACAAAGCTTCCAAGTTATTGTCGTTTCTTCAATATATGTTTTTTTCTCCACCCAGATTATCTCTAACCTGCCGGAGTGCCATAGAAATGTGTTTGAATATCTAATGGCATTTCTACGAGAACTACTGAAAAATTCAGGGAAGAACAATTTGGATGTGAATATTCTAGGTAAGGCGAGCAAAATAACCATTCCGTTCAGAGGGGTTTTTCAGTTAGTAGGACAGAACATATTTCTCCAAAGCGATTGCAGTCATGGTCTCTACTGTTTTGAAGTATGTAATTATCAAAATCCATAGAAAAATGGATTTTGCATCCTTGCAGCAGCCTGAAAAAAGTTTTACAGTGTCACAGAAAGGTCAGTGTGTCATCAGCTTTATCTCGCCCCATCCTGAAACCAGGCTGTCTCTCATTTCAACTAATTGAGATCGGTGGAATTACCCTTAATAGCTTGCTGTTGACTGGTGCTCTCTCTTCTCTCTCTCTCTCTCTTTTAAAAATGCAGCTAGTATATTTGGTGGCTTGTTACTTAGACCTCCTCCTGGACATCATGTGCCTGATATAACGGAGAAGAGGAAAGCTCAGCAATTTATCCATCAATTCCTCCTGAGAGAGAACAATTTATCATGAATTTCAGATGCAGCTGATCTGATTTTTAGATATCAAACTACTGTAAAGAAAAAAATGTACAGTATATCAGTTTTTTTTTTAATCACAGTATTTTATACAATCTTTTGCTATTAAATGCAGCTCAGGCATTTAGAATCAGGTGTCACTGTTAATAAGCTGTAAAGTATATTGAATTTCTAAATAAGCTGTATGTAGACAAGCAAAAATATAAAAGCTGATATTTACTCTTGTATTTAACTTGTATTAAAGCACAGAATTTTTAAGTCCTGTATTATTTAAATAAAAACATCTCAGTGCATTTTCCAGCCTGTCTGCTTTGGGCTCTTGGTTTTAGTGTGGTTTAAGTCACACCTGTTACAGGCACACAGCAGCCCTATCCACAGCAGCACTGCTGTAGGATATGAGCATTTCCATGCCTTCCTCAGCATGCTATAACCCCATGGGAGTATGGAGCACCACAAGGCAGCTCTAATCAGGGACTAGATCCTGGGCTACAAAAAGATGGGTACTTTTAAATCCAGATGCTGGCTGATGCCCCAGCATTGAGCAGCACCACGGGCTGCTGCCTCACGTGAGTGGGCCTGGGCATGAGCTACTCCACATTCCCAGTCTCTTCATAAAGAGCAGTACTCAACGTGGAGTGGGTGGAGCAGTTTGTTATCTGTTGTCTGTGCTACTGTTGGCCTGTGGGGATCCTGAGGGTCAGTTGGGAAAATGAATTGAAACAGCGAGGAAAACTCATTTTAGCTCTACTTCTAACTTTGTATAGGGAGGAAACCGCACAAATGGGTACACAGTTGCAATTTTTTCCCTACTGTGCGACTAGTTTGACGCTATGAGTTTACTTTAGCAGGAGCTGGGCTCTCCCAGGCCGGCCCTCATCACCCCACACCCGCTTTCCCTCACATTGACGCCGCGCCCAGCGCCGCTGCTCACCGCGCATGCGCAGCCCCCCGCTCCCATCAACCCCCGCGGCGGGCGCGGCCCTCCCGTCGGGCCGCGCGCGGCCGGAAGCGGAAGTGAGTGCGCTGGTAATCATGGTGCCGCTGGGGTGGGGAAGGAGGTGCCGCCGCTGCCGGGAGCTCGGTGAGCGCGGTCGGAGCGAGACGGGGCGGCCCCTGGGGCCTGTGTGTGGGGTTGGGGTGGGTCCTGGCGGCGGGTGGCAGTGGAGCCGGACGGACTGAGGCATCGCCAAGCTCGGGGGTGGAGGGAAAGGCCTGCTTCGGCCCGTAGCGTGAGGGCTGCGGCACGGTGCCGACGCCCGGGGGTGCTGCGGAGGCCTTTTAGCTCCGGGAGGAGTTGTGCGGAGAACGGTGGTGTGCTCGCACTAGAAACGGGGCTCGACCGGGCCGGCCCTGACCGAGCCTCCGTCTTCCCGTCCCTCTGTTGCAGATGGGTTGTTACGGTCCCGCTTCAGGATACCACAGTGAGCGGCGGTGAGCCATGGGGGAAAACAGTCCCGAAGGCAACGTTATCTACTATGAAGTGGACGATGACGAATTAACCCAAGATGACAATATGATGAGGTTTGCTGATAAAAACGGGCTGGTTTCTTCATCGTCCGGGACGGTCTATGACAGGACAACTGTTCTCATAGAGCAAGACAGCGTGCTGGAAGATGATGAGGATGAAGGACATTGTGGTGATCACTTGCCTTTTTTACCGGAGGGTCATGAAGAAGGATTTCATTTAATAGCAGATCATGAAGGAATGTCCCAGGGTTACGTGCAACATATTATTTCTCCAGATCAGATTCACCTAACAATAAATCCTGGTTCAACTCCTATGCCAAGAAACATTGAAGGCGCAACACTCACTTTGCAGTCTGAATGCCCAGAAACCAAGCTTAAGGAAGTAAGTAGTTAAATGTATTTTTAAACTCGTGCTTACTGTGCTTAGTATTCCTCTGGTGACCTCAAATGCTTTGCAAAATACAGTGACTAAAAGTCATTGTAGACCTGGAACTGCCTGATTCAGTTCTTTGTGTGCCAGGAGGCAGGCAGCAGCTTTTCCTGTTCTTAAGGATCACCATGTAGTTGGTTCTTATGAGTTACTCCATCAAATCCACTGTTACTCTTAGCAGCAGTAGTGCTCTGTGCAGGGAGGAATAACTGTGCACTACAGTCCTTTGTTGCATCAGCAGCATAGCTGTGAATGTCTTCAGGTTTTAATCTCATACCTTGCTGTTTTCTTGTGAAGCAGCAGGAAGTGTTTTTTGGCACCTCCTCACAAGCTAGAGGAGAACATGGCAACAAAAACATATTTACAGTAGTACTGTTTCTGTTAGTAGTAGTAGGTCCATTATCTTATTGTTTGCATAATTATTTTCTGAGTTCAGCTAAATGGATCCTGAGCTCTGTGGTTCTGTGGTGAACCACATTCCTGAGAAAAGCACATCTCAATTGCAGGTTAAAATCTGCCCTCTTGGAATTAGCTAAGCTACGGAGCTCAAGATGCCAACCTTAAAGTTCCTTTTTAGCTTTATTGTGTCACTCACAGGGGAACTGAGAAGAAAATAAGAGAAATCTCAGAGTACCATCTGCTGTCTTAAAAGCTTAAGTTAGCTTACGTGTTAAAATGGAGGCTACTTCTAATTCTGTTTCCCTGATGAATTCTACCTGCATGCAAAGTAGTGATGGCTTCTTAAATGCAAGGCAAAGTGGATTGAAATGCTGACATATTTCTAACAACTTTGCCCTGCTTTCTTGGCCCCGCTGAGTTAAACTCCTGCTGTTGCCTCAGTGAGTATCAGTGGCAGCAGTATCATCTGCTCGTGTAACTGATATTCAGTGTGAGTGAGAATTGCAGAAATGAGCCCCTGCTTAGGAAGGAAGCTTGGTTTGAATGCTCTGAATAATTTAAATTAGCAGGCAGCCTTGATTAGCACTCACTCAGCAGCAAGGATATGGGACTGTAGGAGGTCAGCTTTGCAATTAGTTGTGAAACTTCTGGAGCAAGGTTTGTGCAGTGGACCCATCCAAAGGATTCTGTTTGCTCCAATATTATTCATATTAGTAGCAGCTGCATCCCCCATTAGCTGCTAAAATGTTTAATTTTGGTATGTCAGTCATGCCAGTATTTTCTTTCCTTTTAGTAGAACAATCAGCTTGCAGTCTGCAGTGTGTGAGAACAGTGTGTGCTGGTTACACTGGTGTTGATGGCTTTACATATGCTGCTAAACTGGTTTATTTTTCTATGCTGCCTTTTAGAAAAAGGCTTGTAAGACCTGGAACTGCCTGATTCAGTTCTTTGCCTGAGTTTATTTCCCTTCTATTGGTTTAATTTTCAAGGTGGGAGGGGAGGAATTGCACTGTAATTCGAGTGCTGAGCAAACAGAGCTCTTTGCCTTTTTTCAGTGATTTCAAATGCTTGCTAAGTTTTTGGAGGGGGGAAAAAGAAACTTTAAAGCCTCTGAATGCTTGGGTCAGATCTCAGTGCTAGCAGTGCAGTCCTTTGGTATTTCCAAAACATCTGAGGAGGTCCTAATAGTGAAGATAAATGTTTTAAAGTCTCGTACTTTCAGATCAACCGTAGACATCTGCAGAGGAAAGTTTTATGCTCCTTTAATTCCCTTTAACTTCCTTGTGTTGTAATAAACTTCTCTCGCTGTAATTGTCTGAGTGAGAGTAAATGCAATTGCAGTCTTCTCTTTCAGTTCCATCGATGTAGTTTTAATCAGTGGTGGTAAACAAAATGTAAGCCTAAGGGGATAATCCTAAACTAAAGGCAAACCGAGCAATTGAAGCGGCCTTTGGCTCAGCTTTTGTGAGTCATGTTGATGATTGGACAATTAGTTCTTACTACTGGGGTAACTACTTAATGAAGACTCCTAGCTTCCCTCTGGTGTGTGAGGAGCATATTATCTTCTGCAGAAAGCTGATGTGATACAGCCACAGCCTTTGCCTTCAAAGCAGCTTGTTTCTGTATGCGTTGTATCCAGCCATGCCTGGCTTTTCCTGTAGCTGCCCTGTTTCTGTTGTGCTGCTTGCACACAGCAGTGATCCCGAGTGCTTGCTGCTCTACCTGCCAGTCTTTCATGGTCAGCATCTACATCGTTTCATGTGTGTAATGTTTATGTGATGTGCTGAATTTCCTGATGTGAAAAGAGAATTGACTCCTTTGCTGCTGTATGAGGAGTTTTCTTTATTTGTGACAGCATTGCTTCTGTCTCCAGCATCCTTCTAACTCTGCTGAATAACAGCTTAGTCTTTGAAGAAAGGGAGGAGCACCACAAGGCCTTCAAACTGAATGTCTCACTGCCATCTTCTTTTAAATAGGTACATGGCAGCTAGGGACCAAATCATTACTATATAATAAATATAGTATATAGAAATATATATATAGAAATCTCCTTTTCCTCTCGCTTTCTAGGCCTAAATGTAACCACATAGGACTCACCTAATAGTTTCTAGGTAGCTCATGTCTCTGTCAAATCCCATTTATTATGGGAAGCACAGTGGAGAACACCCTATAATGCAGCACGTAAAACTAATGACCATCTGCCTTAAATTTCTAAAGGGTAAGAATTGACTTCCAAGCTGATACAAATTGTACTGAATCTGAAGATCTCTGGAGATAATATGCACATTTTCTTCTAATAAAATGTGCTTTCTGACCTTGTGTCTGCATTTTACCAGTCTCCGCTTTTCCTTGTGTTTTGGTAGGCTCAACACACAACTAAATGTATTAATTATCTTTGAACTGTGTTGTAATGCCCACATATTTGTTGGTAACTATTAGTGTAATATATATGTTCCAGATCTCATTAGTTATCTTTGTGTCATAGAATCATCATAGAATTATACAATGGCCTGGGTTGAAAAGGACCACAATGATCATCTCATTCCAACCACCAGTCCAGGCTGCCCAGAGCCACATCCAGCCTGGCCTTGAATGCCTGCAGGGATGGGGCATCCACAGCCTCCTTGGGCAACCTGTTCCAGTGCGTCACCACCCTCTGGGTGAAAAACTTCCTCCTAATATCCAACCTAAGCCTCCCCTGTCTCATTTTTCCCCTTTCCCCCTTGTCCTATCTCTATCAACCCTCGTAAACAGCCGTTCCCCTTCCTGTTTATACGCTCCCTTCAAGTACTGCAAGGCCACAATGAGGTCTCCCTGGAGCCTTCTCTTCTCCAAGCTGAACAAGCCCAGTTGTCTCAACCTTTCCTCACAGGAGAGCTGCTCCAGCCCTCTGATCATCTTAGTGGCCTCCTCTGGATCTGCTCCAAGAGTGTCACTGTATTACATCAGTGGGAGCTTACATGAGCACAGGTCAGGGGATGCATACATAAAGCAACAAGAGAAGAACAATTGTTGAGACCCACAGATGTTACATGCTGGTTATCTGTAGGTTCATCTACCTCTACTGTGGGACCAAACCACATCTCAGTGGGTTGTTTGTTTGTTTGTTTTGAACTTCCTTTTTGCAGACAGTCTGAAGTGTTTTGTAAGCAATCGTGCTGTGTACTGTGAGATAGGTGTTGAGTGCCTTGGTAAGGAGGAAGGTTGCTGACCATGACCTGCTAGATTATCTTTGTGTCTAGTTGCTAGAATACTAAGTCTGAAGGTTTCTGCTCCTCTGTTGTGACTTCTCATCACCTTTCTGAACACTTCAAGATTAACATCTTCTGGAATGCTGCTTCTGCTTCTTGCCTGTCAAGCATCACCTTCTGTATAATTACTTTTAGATGTTAAGGAGTCTCAGCTGAAACAGTCAAATGAAAGCCGTCAGTCTGCTAATTAATGTTGGAGGGAGATTATTCAAGCATATCAGGTGGCCTGCTCCTCTTTCTTCACAAGAGAGAATGAGATTTAATTAAGTGTTATGACTTGCATGCTGGAAGTTTCCTGACGTGGTCCCTTCCTGCCTGTTGCAGAAGGTGGGAAGGCTGTCAAATCACATGGAACTGTTTCCTGGTGATCTAGATGGCTGTGAAATAAATCTGTGGCACCTCTGATATGAAGCACCCTGTTTGATTCAGTGTGCTTCAGGCATGTGCTGTTTGAGTTCTCACAGGGGAACACAGCACAACGAAGGCTGCTTTTGAGATAAAATTGAGTAACACTGTATGAGACTTTTAAAGTTGTAGATGCCTTCAGGGTGTTAATTTGGCACACAGGCTGGTGCTGTTGAGGGTCAGCTTGTGACAGTACATCCTTCCTTGTCTTCCTCCTCTGTAAACAGCTCTGCTATAAGCAAGAGGTGCTCCAGATGGGAATAGTGGGTTGGTTTGATGTAATCTTGGGGATCCTTTCCAACTTCTGATTTCTAGCTAAATACATATTGAATTATTTTCCCTTTTTTTCCTTTTCAGTTAGTTTCCCATTCTGTAAGGTCAGCCTGCTTTCCAGTGCGTGCCACCCTTTCCATGGTACAGCAGCTCTATTAAGCAGCCTGATAATTAAACTGCTTGTTATTTTTCCTTTCCTTTGACATCAGAATCCATCACGTTGCCTCTGGATTCCAGGAATGATCACAAATCAATCATGCAACATTTATATCCCATAGGTTAAGAGATACCAGTGCACTTTTGAGGGCTGTCCACGAACCTATAGCACTGCTGGAAACCTGCGCACTCACCAAAAGACACATCGTGGGGAATACACTTTTGTCTGCAATCAAGAAGGCTGTGGCAAAGCCTTTCTTACCTCTTACAGCCTCAAAATCCACGTTCGAGTGCACACTAAGGAGAAGCCGTTTGAATGTGATGTGCAGGGCTGTGAAAAGGCATTCAATACACTGTACAGGTAGGAATTCTCTTGGAGGAATGTGGGTACCAAGATGGCATAGATGTCCAGTATGATAGAACTTGTAATGATGTACTTAGCTTATTTCTTTTATGGTAGTTTTGAAGATGGTGCACAAACATGAGGACTTCAGAAGTGATATCCATTACATACATTAAGCTTTTGATCCTGTCCTGTACATTGAAATGGATGGCTTGCTTGCCTTGGAGAGAGGCTGGCTTGTGTGACAAACCATAAGAGGGATTTGTCTTTAACTCATTTTTAGGTTGAAAGCACATCAGAGACTTCACACAGGGAAAACATTTAACTGTGAATCAGAAGGCTGCAGTAAATACTTCACAACACACAGTGACCTGAGGAAGCACATTCGAACACACACAGGAGAAAAGCCATTTCGGTAAGTTACTGGGTGGCCATTCTTACTGCTCTGGAACTTCTGTCATGGATTGCCTGTGCCAGAAGGTGACTATCACTGTCATTAGCAAGAACTTATTCTTATATCAAAAGACAGCTACTACTGTTGCTAATGAGAACTTGTTTGAATAAAATGAAGGAGGCTAGCATTGGAGCATATTTGTTCCAGAACTTTCTCAGATGTCTGTAAAAGTGGATGAAATCACTGTCTTCAAATGAGCAGAATCATTCTTTTTTAGACAGAAATATATCCCAAGATGAGCCTGTTTATGAAACGTGTTGCTGCTTCTCTGTTGGGATGCAGTGTTTATTTCACTACGGCTCACCAAACCCCCAGATGATGAATTTGTGTTTGAATGTGAAAGTCACAGTCAGAATCCTGCCTGCATAGCCTGCTTAGCAGCAGCTGGGAGATGTAAATGACTAGCAGAGATCAGTATCAGGCCAGCCCTTTGGAGTCCTGTGACTATTGCAGAGCGTGACAAGAGGTGGTAACACATGTGAAAGAGCCTTGATGCTGACTCTTCCCTCATCCTTCGTTCAGGTGTGAACATGACGGCTGTGGAAAGGCTTTTGCTGCAAGCCACCACCTCAAAACACATGTTAGGACACATACTGGTGAGTCCCAGGGGTTTGGTTTTGATTTGAGTCTATTTCGTTCGCATTGACTCTTAGAATCCTAATATGTGCTTATACTTCATATAAAATAATCTAGCAAGGACATTTAATTGGATGTTTTACCTATCAGGCAAGGTAATCATATATTTTTTTATGCTTAGATGTAGTTCATAAAAACAACAAATTCTTTTATAGCAGCCCTGGCACGATTGCTTTTATTCTGTAAGTTACACAAAACGTTCAGGATTGCTAAACACAGCTATTTAAATAGATATAACTCAGTGAATCTGCTGTGAATCGTTTATTTCCTAGATATCTCTAGGAATGTATCTTAGAACCTGTGTTGAGCAAACTGGTAACATGCAGACGTAGGTGGGCAGTCAAATTCAGCTCGTATTTCAGATGAGAACAAAGAAACTTAGAACCATGGAGAAAAGTCTCCTCCATTTATGCCTCACAGGCCTTTAATTTCCTCAGCATGTCTCACAAAGGTGTCAGTAATGAAACATACGAGTTAAATGCTGTGTTCCTGTGTCAATTCACTTGATAAAATGGGAGCTTTTGTTTGCAGGGCTCTTTCTAAGAGTGCTGAGTGTGTGAAGTGGTGTTATAAGGACACTCAAATCTATTCATACGAGTTCCAACATGCCTGGTAGTAATTACTACCTGTTATTACCAGTAATTACTTACTGTTTTCCAGAGTATCATTAAGACTGTAGGATGGGACCCAGCCTTTTGAATAGGGAGTTGTGATGGCAGGTTAAGGAACTGTTTGTTAGCTGTTACTGCTGCTGGCTTGGCTGTAAGTAGCAATTTGTATAGAGAGAAAGGTACTTCTTTCTCTTATCAGTGTGTGAACGAGTGCAGGAGGACTTTGAAATACCTGACCTATGTTGAGTTTTTGCCTTTTATACTGCCTGAAGTTGTGTTTAGGAGAAAAACATGCTTATATGTATAAAATACTATTATTATCCTATGTGGTTTAAGAATGTCTCTCATAAGTTTGTCGTGTGTGTTTCATGCTGCCTGTAGGGGAGAAGCCCTTCTTCTGTCCCAGCAATGGCTGCGAGAAGACTTTCAGCACACAGTATAGCCTCAAGAGTCACATGAAAGGCCATGAGAAAGGACATACCTACAATGCACTTCCC
Source organism: Pavo muticus (assembly GCA_016647715.1). Classification (NCBI taxonomy): domain Eukaryota; kingdom Metazoa; phylum Chordata; class Aves; order Galliformes; family Phasianidae; genus Pavo; species Pavo muticus. Next base: position 375,685 of record JACDJE010000166.1, on the reverse strand, counting down.
AATAACAACGTGTCTGAGGTCGGTAGGAGTCTGCAGGCAATTCTATACATGGTCATGCTGTTCCCTGTAAACTCTTTATGTTTCAGTCAGCACTGTGTAAATACATGCTTGAAGTAGAACAGGCTATGAATGACTGGAATTTTTGTTTTCTACAGGCTGCTTTGCTTGTGCTCATCTAAAATTCTGTGTTGCTTAATGCTTTGGTAAGCAACCTGAGAGAAACGTTGAGATCCTGGACAGATGCTAAATATCTCTTTGCTTAGTAATATTCCTTTGATTTGAGGCTTCAGTCAGTTATGGGTAAAAAAAAAACAAACCAAAAATACTTCTATGTAGGCATAATAGTTCTGCTTCTGTTGTATGGACTCTTGAAGAGAATTTAAAACACTTCTGTCCCTTTTTTGTTAATTTTTAACTTGATTTCTTTTCTCCTTTACAGGATACGAGCCACTCGCTTTGTCTGAGTGACTTAAGCCTCATCTCAACAGATTCAGAGCTGCGGGAGAACTCTAATCTAGTGAGTTATTGTCTCTGAATTGCTTCACTTATAATTTGAGTTGGGTGTTTTTTTCCCCTAACAATGTGCTTGACCTGTTGACTGGAATATGGTAGATGAGATGCTTAGGACTCGTTGCTTCTGTTTCACTTAGTCCAGCCTGCAGCATGCTCTCCTTTAAGCTTTCATTCTGCTAGTAGGAGAGATGCACTCTGCCACAGAATAGTTGATAAGAGTTGCTTTAGGTGTACTAAATTCTACCTTTTTTGGTGTGTCTTGATGCAGTTTGCAGGAGGCTGCCTCTTGACAAGTATGTGTTTGCTACACGCTCTACTGAGTCTGTCAGTCTGACATTGTGTCCTTTTTGGGATGTTGGAACAGTATTTGTGATTTGGACTCTGGGTGAAGCTGTATTAGCATGTACGAATTCAGCTTCCTGTGATCAGTGCTGTTCTTTCTTTTAGTGGTTAGGGGTCAGTTTTTTCTCAAGGAAAAGAAAACCAACAACAGATTGTAGCATTATTTGTTCAACATGAAAACAAAACTGGATTGGTTAGAAGGAATAAGCTTGGAGTGAAGTGTATATGCGAATGACATATTGCATTAGTACCCAGTGTTATGTCAGAGGTGCAGCTGTGATGAGCTCTCAGCTGTAGGATTAGAGCAGACTGAGCAGTAAATCAAGGAGGTAAGCAGTTGCTATATACTGTCCAGCATGTTTCATCTGCCTGGGTGGGGAGTTCTGTACGTGTCCAGACTAAGCATGATGAGTTCACCTCTCAAAGAGATCGGACAGGAATACAGAGGAGCAAATATTCAGGCAAGCTTTTGGTTTTGTGCAGCTGTGTAAGTCTTCATTAAACCTGCTACTGAGAGAAACCTTATTTGGGGCAGAACTGGTGTTATGTATTTAAACTTTTAGGATATTTTCCATAGCCTTTTCTGTTTAAATTTGGGTTTTAGGTATCAGTTGGATCACTTCTATAGAATAATTTGTTGTATGACACAGTCACTTAATTAGATAATCAAAGATTAGCTTTCAGGTGCCCTTTAAATAGATTACATCTTTTTGCAAGTACATCAGTGAATGAAGCTGTGAGTGCTTGAAGAGCCTGTTCAGGAAGTAATTGCACTTTATTGGCTCTTATAACTCAGAGCTGATATAAATGACTCCAAAGTCTAGCAGCAGAACAGCCAAGTGAAAGAGAAAGGATTGTCTTCTACAATACATAGTGATTAAATCAGACTATTTTTAAAAGCTCAGCATGTGATTTTACCGTAATTATATTCTTTTCTTATTGGTGGCTGAGGCTAAATTTTACATGGAGGAAAATTATATGCTGATAAGACTGTGTCCTTATCGTGTACTTCAATAGGGAAGCAGCATGCAGGTTTTTAATGTCTTATTACTTCAGGAATGTGGGTGACAGTAGTGCATAGTCCAGGTTATTATCTAAGCAAGGTATTTGGTTTCTGCTCCAGAAAAGGTTTTGCAAACGCACCAAATTGGTGTCTTTTTATAGCCAAGTGTTACAAGAAGTAATGTTTAAACAAAGCATTGATGCAGAAGTGTGTATTTGCCTTTAAAAGGACTTGCTTCTTTTTGTAAGGATTTGCTCATCGTGTTGGTAGATTTGATTGTGGGTAATAAAAACCAAATGTCACTTTATGTTTTATGAATGCACGTGACACATGTTCTGTTTCCTGAAGTTGGCTGGTTAATTGGGCAGAGGTTTCTGATGTTGATATGTTGCCTGAGTGGGATTTGTGCTGTTTATGGAGACCCAAGATGTAACACATTCCTCTTCTCTTTTCATTTGCCAGACACATGGACAAGATCTTAGCACAATCTCACCAGCAAGCATCTTCGAGTCTATGTTTCAGAGCACAGATCACACCACAAATCAGGAAGACTCTAAGCAGACAGGTACAAACTGTATCTGCAGTATTTTAAGGAAGTTTCCTGGCAGTTTTCCCTCTCTGCACACACATGCTTGGTTCAGCAACTCAAACTGAAGTCTGCTGCCCTACATAAGTTTAAGTAGCAAGCAGACAACTTCAGCTTCCACGCTGCAGTGCTTTGGTGTTGTAATGCATTCACAGATGGTGAATCACTTGTGCAGTGGCAGGGGAATGTGCTGTGTATTTACAGCATGCCCTTGTTCAGTCCCAGCACTGATGCTCTTGGATGTCTCATATAAATATCTTTGAACTTTCTCTCTTGATGTTGCTGCAGGAACTTGCTGAGGGAAAAGGCTTTTTAGAGAGAGCTAATGGGGCCAATCAGTTCGTGTGTAGTGCTCAGTGTTACCAGCTCCCTGAATTTGGACCTGCTTTTAGATTCCACTGTCTAGTGCTACATGTTCTTGAGCACTAGTCTGAAGACATGAAAAATGCTAGGGCTTTACTTAGCAAAAACCTGTTAGCTAGCTGGTAACTATATTGAAAGGGTTGTTTATTCAGGTATGGTGAGAACTGACTTACGTGTACTTTATCTTTGTTTCCTTTGACAGCTGCCTTGATTGAAGCTTTTAATGGTCATGCAGACTCAGTCACTGCTGTTCCGCCTTCTGCAGGAGATTCAGCATCGTTGTCACTTCCACTTGTACTGCAGCTTGGCATCTCTGAGCCTTCACATTCAGCACTACAAGCCTCAGCAGCACCTGCTGCTCCCTCCTCCATAGGAACCAGCTCACAGCAAGCTGCATTTGGAAATCCTGCAACTCTTTTACAATCCCCAGAAGTGCCTGTTCCTCACAGCACACAGTTTGCAGCCAGTCACCAAGACTTCCTGCAGCACACTCAGACACCACCACAGCCCATTGTACAAGGACTTTCAGTGGTTGCTGGGGCATCTGCCCCGACAGCATCAAGTGCCACTGAACCCCTGCCAGCTGTAGTTCAGACTGTGCCTGTTGGTGCGAACTCTGTTCTGACTAGCAATCCAACCATAACAATTACTCCTTCTCAGAGCACCGCTATTCTACAGTCCAGCATTGTCATGGGAGAGCAAAACTTGCAATGGATATTAAATGGTGCCACTGGTTCTCCACAAAGCCAAGAACAAATGGTTAGTATATTCAGCTTCGAAACAGCTTGCGCCATCCCTGTTCCTCCTCCTCCAGGGTGAATGAATGGCTGCAAGTAATATGAGCAAGCATGGCAGCTTCTTAACAATTCATTAACTCAGCTGTCAAAAGCCACAAGCTGTGTTGACAGGCATGTAGTGCAGAGGGGGATGACTCCTCATCTTCAGGACTACTGAAATAATATGCTTAGTTTTGGAATAGCCAGAGCATAGCCCAGAACCAAATACAGTGTTAATTAATTTAATGCTTTCCTATGTGTTCTCCTTGGAGTATCTGCTTCTTTTGCATGCTGATGCATGCATTTAGAGTTTGAACAACAGAAATTTGTTTGGAATCGACTCTCACTCTTATTCTTTTTTTTTCCTTTAAGCCACAAGTTCCAAAAGTAGTAGAAAAGGTCTTTTTTACCACTGCGTTACCAGTAGCTGGCAACACAGGTAAGCATGTTTGATTCCAAACCTTCTTTTTTCTCTCTCTCTGTTTGCCTGTAATAGTGTTAGCTTAACCAGGACGTGTGGTGGTTTTAATTGCTTCCACAAGCAGTCTGCCTGTCAGAAAGGTGACATACATTTCTGTGTACAGATTTAGACCAGACTTCTGAAGTCTTGGCTCAACCTGTGCAGGTTGGTCATCAGCAGAGAGTACCTGTCTGTAGTTTTGTCTTGTTTACCTTCTGCTGAGTGTATTCATTGTGCTTGAATCTCTGCTTTAGGGTGTCTAACAAAGATGATCTGTCTCTCCCGTGGTGAGGTTATGCTGTTTAGTTACGTGTGTTTTCACTTTGTTTCACCTTCAGGAAGCCCTGTGCAGCAGATTGGTCTCAGCGTTCCTGTCATTATTATAAAGCAGGAGGAAGCCTGCCAGTGTCAGTGTGCCTGCCGAGACTCTGCCAAGGACAAAGTCACCATTAAGAAGGAGAGTTCCTCACCTGAACCAAAAGCTTCGGAGCAGCCAGCTCCCCAGCTGCAGCCTCAGACCTTTCCTTCCTCTTCCCCTTCTCCCTCACGTGGGCAGAGCAGTCAAATAGTTAACCCTTCAGACTTACAGACTGAAACATTAAGTGCCATGGATGTATCGGACTTCCTGTCCCTCCAAAGTCCTGAAACCCCATCTAACATAATTCCAATCGAAGCACTACTGCAGGGTGAGGAAGAAATTGGTCTGAATAGCAGCTTCTCTAAATGAAGATGTTCTGGATTTTCTTTTGCACCTGGAGGGTAAAACCCTCCTCTTAGAAGCAGAAACTGAAGGATCGATTCTTTTTCCTTCCTCTTTGGAAGTTTTGTGGCTTATTTCTGCTTCACAGATGTCATCTTAGTCACGTCCCAGGTACATCCATCTTTAAGAATCTATCTAAAAATAGAAAAGGCAAAGAAAAAAAAAAAAAGAAAAAAAAAAAGCTAAGTTATATATGAACTGTTTTGGCTGCACTGTCTGTCACTTTTGCTTGTCATATGTGAACACAGAAGTTAAGGTTACTCGTGTGCAAAAAGATTTTAAAAAGAAAAAGGGGGGTTAGTTTGTCTCCAATTGCACATCACTTACATTTGGGTTTAAGGTACTGGCAGCGAGTGAGTCTTTGTTACAACTCCTTGGGTCTATGATTTTTCTTTTGTCTCTTATATACTAACCATGCACTATAATGGGAGCCCAGGACAGGAATTTGCTGTAACAGAAGCTGGTTTCATTGTAGTAGAAGGTGATTTGTCTGCAATTTTATTGGAATGTGATTGTCACGTCACTGAGCTGGGAGTTGATGCCTGGGTTTGCATTGTGCTGTGGCTATTACTGAAGCCTACAGAAGAGTTTGGGGAGCTTATTGCAGGAGAGCACGAGGTACTTGTGCTCCTAACAGATCGCTTCATCTAATCTAACTAGGACTTAAAATGTGGTGGCAGATGTATGGAGACACTGTGGGAGCCCCTGCTTGCTCAGACTTGAGAGTCTGTTTGCCTGTCTTTGAAGGATGCAGTGAGTTCCAGGTGTGGTCAGATTGGTGCCTGCTGCTCTTTTGATTCACTTGGCTCTGTTCAGAAACGAGCCCTCCTCTTCAACAAGCCCTCCAATGGTTTAATCGGGAGCACGGTGCCTTTGCTGATTGCTCTCATCTTTTGTCAAGAAGAACTCTAGGACAATTTTCAGAATGATTTGATGTAACTTCAGTTTGGGTTCAGTGAGTTTATCCTTCAGCTGCCCAGAAATGCTTCCTCTTTTCTCTTAAGCTATATAGTTTCTGCCTGAATCTGCCTCCAACCTAATGCAATGCCAGCTTTTTGTGCACGGGGCTATTTCTTGACTAAAAGATGTTACACGACATAGTAGTTTTTCATATCAAACTATATTCTAACCTACTCAGGGTAAATAAAACACAAACCCCCCTTCCACCAAAAAGCCTGTAATGTTGCAATAAATGCAGTCTCATTCTAAATGGTTTATTTATGCTGCATTATTTTAAAAGATGTAATTTTGTAGTATTTTATCCATCTTTCTGGCTTTGGCTGTCAGTCTTTTTGTGTTAAAGGAAAGAATATTAAATAGTCTTTATTCAGTTTACAGTGTTGTCATTAGTGAGATACAAAGATAACGACTATAAGCCAATTAATGTGGACTGTCTCTACGCACTAAATTTAGGAAAGCAAGCTCCTAGTGGATAGAGATCTTTCACTCTTCTTTGCTCCTGTCTGATCATAGCCGCTGTCTGCACCTATGGGGGGGAGTGATATGAATGCAGCCGGACCTCCCCGAGATAACCTGATGATTTGAAGGCTTTTTAACTCTCTTGTGACATTCTCTGTGCAGCCTTACCACACCACTGTCAGTCTTAGCTGAGGCGGTGGCTTAAGCTATCTCACTGTCTTGCAAATGCACTGCCATGGCACAGCTGGAAACGAGCTGAAGGGAACTGGCTTTTCACCTCTCTGTCAGCTTGCTTCCAGTTGTTGAATGCAGAAGGGTAAAACAAGGGTTGTCCATTAAGGTGAACGTGAGGGAGGAGAGACTGTGGAAAGTGCTGTGTCACTCTGCTAGGGCAGAACACTCTTGCTAATTGCAGTGATGAGTTTGGAGGCATCACCTGAACTGGAAACATGCTGCTGATGTTTCCTGTCTGGGAGCGCTGGCTCACGTTGCAGTGCTATGCAGTCTATTACAATGGAGATGTGGGTCCTGCAGCAATAAGTTTTGCATCCATGAAACGTGGATTAACAAAGCATCTGATGTTTTGTTCTTCTAAGGGCAATCCCTTGAGGACAGTGTGGTGGCGTGGTCCCTTTTGTCTTTCTTTTCCCTACAGTATCGTTTTGTGATGCGGTCTGGTTGTGTGGCAGCGAGAACTGCTTTCAACACAGAAGAAACAGCCTCAAGTCTGTGTGAGTGGAACTGTCCCCACTTGAGTGAGTCTCCTTGCCCCTTTCCTTGGCATAGCGTGGCAGTGATGCTTGAGGGTGTGTGGATGTACTTGTGTGAGCATGTGAGAATCTGCTAACGCAGGAGCACGTGGATTCCCCTTGAGTTGTGGGGTTTTCTCTGATGGGGACAAGGTGTGCCCTGAAATGTGACAGCTGAGGGGTTTAGCAACCTCTTCTGAGCCTTTCCATCCTTCAGGGAAGCGTTTTTTCCTTTCTAGTCTGGCTACTTGTGACTTAGTTCACTTAAAACATGCTTGTGATTAGGCCAGGTAGCATCTTCAGAAACTCCCTTGTGGTAGAAATGAGTGGGAAAAAAATCTGCCAAAGGCTTTGAAATTACAAGTTAATTTGGAGGTGTGGTGATTGGCAGCAGCAAGATGCTGCATACATCCTTTCTGGGTGGAGATTAGAGGCTAACCCCTCTGCTGCTTTCTCTTCACAGCTACTGTTTCATATTGGTGTTTCAGGAAAAGCAATGCGTTCCAGATTTATACTGACTTTTAGGTGCGTTGAGTTTGCCGTTATCCTCTTTATGTGTGTCAGACAGGTGTTGATTTAGGTGATACTAATTAGAGCTTGTAATGAGGGAGGATTCTGAGTGCTGTGAGCTGTGCATCCCAGCCTTTGCGTTGTACAACACTTGCTTTTGTTCTTTAGTTGTTGCTCTGTTTTCCCCGCGCCGTGTATCTGATACGTTTCACAGTGAACACTTGCATCGTCCCCAGCGCTGTGTGATCAAACGTTGTGCTGCGGGGTGGTTGTGAACATGCCTGGAAGGGAGGAGGTGTGAGAGCAGCTGGCATGAGAGGGCAATCCTTGGTGCCAGGGAGCCTGTCATAGGATCGTTTGAGTTGGGAGGGACTCTTAAAGGCCATCTAGTCCAATACTCTTGCAATGAATGTACATCTACAGCTCCATCAGGTGCCCAGTCCAGCCTGACCTTGAATGTCTCCAGGGATGGGATGCCCCCACCTCTCTGGGCAATCTGTGCCAGTGCCTCAGCACCCTTATTGTAAAAAAACTTCTTTCTTATAGTCCCCCTTTAAATACTGAAAGGCTGGTATCAGGTCTCCCTGGAGCCTTCTCTCCTCCAGGCACAGCTACAGCTCTCAGCCTGTTCTTGCAGAGCAGTGTTCCATCCTTCAGATCATTTTTTGTGGCCCTTCTCTGGATGTGCTCCAACAGGTCTGTGTCTCTCCTGTACTGGGGGCTCTGCATCTGGACACATCACTCCAGGTGAGGTCTCACCAGCGCAGAGCAGAGGGGCAGGATCACCTCCCTTGCCCTGCTGGCCACATTGCTTTGGATGCAGCCCAGGATACAGCTGGCTCTCTGGGCTGTGAGGGCACAGTGCTGGCTCATATCCTTTACCCTCAAGTCCTCTTCAGCAGCTTGGTGTCATCCGCAAACTGCTGAGAGTGCACACCACCCCGCTGTCAGTGGCGCTGATGAAGATGTTACAGAGCACTGACCCCAAGGGACAGCACTTGTTGCCCCAGCATTTAGCCTATTCATAACATTAAAAACAGTGGTGTAGATCTGGTAAGATGTAGGATTCCCTGCTAGTGTGCTGGAGCCTCTGAGAGCAGTGTGTCCTCCCTCTGCAAAATCTGTGTTTCATGAATTCCTTATCATCAGTCAGAGAGCACAGCTGCTCTAGGTCATTCTGTGTTAAAGGATTTGCTGTTTTGTGGCTTGTGGGGATTTACTTGGTTACTTACATTTTTCTGTGTGGGTGCAGAAGCTTCAATATGTAGAATGGGTCTGGTTACCAACATCGGTGCCTCTAGTGGCCAAGCAGTGACCCAAGCAAGCAGACTTGGCATGCAGTTGAAAGCTGTGGAAGTTGCTTTTCATGCTTCTAGTTGGTAGAGGAATGGAAAATCAGCACTGTTGAAATGCTGGTACTGAATTACATAGAACAAAGTACGAATTGGGCACTTCTGTAACGCTGACTGTGTCCAGAAAGACTAGTTTGCAGAACCTCATACTGGTATCTAAAATGCACTTTAGGTTATTTTATCTTTAACCCAATTGCTGCAATTTCTTTTGTATATACTTTCACAAAGTTTATTTTCGCTCTGAGTAAAAGTTAACAGGGGTGTGCAAAGATGAGCACTTAACTCGGTGCAATACTTGTAGCTAAAGATCATTGTCCCACGTGGTCAGTCTGTCTGTGTCTGTCTAATTGAATATATATAGTAACTACTAGCTCAGTGACATATTGCCCTACCCTGTCTGTACCCAAGAGAAATTATGCATCGTTAGCAAATGTCCAATCTATGCAAATATTTCACTGAGAGCACTGTGCTTTATTGGGCCTTTTCTCTCACGCTTTCTGGTGAGCTGCTTGTCACTTCTGTTGGAAATCAGTACCTTCTTCCAGCAGCCATCCTGGCCTTGTCCCTTCTCCTTTCTCCTCCCTCCCGTCCCAGCAGTGTGAACAGAAGTGACAAGCTGTTCCGAAACGGGCATGTTGCACCTTTACAATTTGTCTTTGCCAGATCATTTTGATGTCATGTTATCTGCCTTACTGCGGAGGGTGGCACTTCTCCATCATCCGAGACATTGTGTTTGCAACTGCAGCAACATTGTTAAACTGTTTACAGTACTCTTCCCACGACGACTATAATTAAGACACGGGGAATGAACTAATGATTGGCGTGCTGGTTGTGGAACTGCTGGGGGGAAATTCGTTGGGCTGTAATTGACCTTGAAGTTGATTGGAGATGAAAAACTGTTCCTGATGGGTGGGGGTTGGAAGCGCAGGTGGTAACTGGAGCAAGGTGCAGGCAGGGCTGTGCTGCAGCTTGGTGCCGTGCTCCTCGTGCTGCTGGCTGGCTGTGTGACCTCAGCCTCTCCAGGCCTCAGTTTCCTCCCTGTAAAACAAGGATGTTGAAACCTGTCTTTATAAAAACGTGCTGAGATCGGAGTGAGAAGTCCTTTGCATCAGTGATCTGAGCGAGGCGGGCAGAAATGTGAGAGTCAATTTGGACTGTAAGGCAAAAAAGGAAAAAAAAAATAAGCATGTCTTTAATAAACCCTGCAAATTTCTGGTTGCATAGTTTTTAATTGGTATACTATTTTCTCCTTAGCGTATTTTGGAAACAATGTCGAGTTTTTATAAGTGTTACCTGTAGCTCATCCTCATGGACAGGGCTGAACTTTTAACTTTTTTGCGTCTTGTCTTGATATATATCATATGTTCTAGGAGTTGGATTCTGTGTCTGCACTGAGAAATGCAAATTAAACTGGATATTTATGTAGTAGTGTACATAGTCTAAGTGTGTGTGTGTTCTTGGAACTAGTTTAAAAATCCCACACCATGCTTTTGGTGGTGTGCAAGCTGGCCAAAATTTGGTTCATTATGCAGTGTACACTTTCTCAAATAAATGCAGTTTCTACTTTTTCTTACAAGAAATTTTTTTCATACGATCTTTTTCAGCAAAATCAAGGGTTTGTTTCTGCAGTACCGTAGTTACAGTAGCTGGTATTTCTTGCTGTGTCGCTTTGTGTCCTTTCACTTGCTTCTAGAACCGGAGCTGTGTCTGACCCTTGTTGTGGAGAGTGGTAGTCGTTGTGTTTCACACCAACTGGCATCAGTAAGGCAGGCAGGGATGTGTGAACCTCAGGCCTGGTCTGTTACCCACGTCGGCTTCAGCACTGACATCTGCCTAACGGCCAAACAGGGACGTCCAGGAGAATATAGGCTGTCTAGTTTCTGCTTTTGTTTTGTTTGACACACATGGGGAGCTGGGCAATGGTCTTGGAGATGATAAAATAAAAGAAAACCCCAGTTTTTCAAGAATGTGTTTATGGTATTAAAGGAATTTATTTAACTATGAAACACGGGAACAAATGTGCTTACATTGAGCAATGTGAAGATGTTAGTTACAGGTACAGTACTTCCAAAGGAAGAGCATCTCCAAAACCCCCCAAAAAAGAGTAAATATGAATTTGTATTTTTTGAAGAATGTAAAATGTGAAATAATGGTGTTTGCTTAATTGCTCATTTTGTATGAAGTTAATATTGTACTTTGAAATATCTACAAAGAAGTGGAAATTAACTTTTTTTGGAATTGAAAGCAATATTAATACTAATGGAATCCTAATTAAATGCTTATTTAAACACTGTGTTACTATAGTCTTTACTCAGGGTACTGACAAATTATTTGGGAGATAAGCATGAGTATCGTTCCTTCCAATATACATCAGCGCTTTCTAAGTTTAAAATCAGTTTATTTTTCACCTTTTTGCTTTTTAATATAATATTACATGGCTTTTTATTCGCCCCGTTTCCCCTGGAGCCCTCATCTTCCTCCTACAATGGAATGAGCGCTTCACAAACACACGCGCCCGCGACCCGCTTTTACAACGGCGGCCAGAAAGGCAGCGCGGCACCTCCCTCTGGCGGGCGGAAGTGCAGCGCGGCGCCTCCTCTCGGCGGCCGGAAGCGGAAGTGGGTCTCACATGCTGAGGGTGCAGCGAGTGGCTCTGGCGGGGTTGGTTCGGGTCGTGGAGGGGCTGCCGGGCCCGGGTCACGCCCGCAGCTCTTGCTTGCTGCCTCTGCCCGGCAGCGCGGCCCGGCCGGAGCCGCGAGGTGTGGGGAAGGGACGCGGTGGCGGCTGATGAGCGGCGGGAGGCCGGGCCTGGGGGAGTTGGGAGGTGGGAGGCCCCCGGGGCGGGAGGCTCTAAGCGCGGACACCGCCGATAAGAGCCCCACGCGGGTTCTGTTGAGGCTCCGGACTGAGCCAGTGGTGTCCGCAGGCTGGAGGGAGGCGGTGGCAGCCGCCGTCGGTGCCCTGCAGGAGGGCGGGCTGGTGGCCGTGCCCACGGACACGGTGTACGGCGTGGCCTGCCTGGCCCAGGACTCGCGCGCTGTGTAGAGCATCTACAGCCTGAAGGGGCGGAACGGGATGAAGCCGCTGGCCATCTGCCTCGGGGATGTGGAGCACATCTACAGGTGAGCTTCCTCGGGGGGCTGTGGCTGCATGCAGCCTGGCAGGGGGCCTCTGCTGTGCTCTCACCAGCTTGCGGGACCCATGGGGTAGGGCTTATGCAGCTGGCTGCCCCTCGTGCCTCACCTCTCTTGCTCTGTAGGTACTGCCATGTGAATGTGCCAGATGAACTGCTGCAGGACTTGCTCCCGGGACCTGTGACCCTGGTCTTAAAGCGATCAGAAGAACTAAATAAAGACTTGAACCCTTTTACATCGGTAGGTCTTCGCCACGGTATGCATCTCAGTGTTTATCATGGATGATATGCTGTTGTGATGGTTCTTCTGTAGCAGCTTTAATTCTGATTCGTAGTTAGCATACTTAGCAGTGATTATTTCTCTTATTATTGCTAGTGTGGCAGGTGTTGGTGTATTAATTCTCTGAAGTGCCAGCTTTCGGTCAAGGGCTTTAGGCAAAGCAAGATTAAAAAGGTCTGTGGTTACTGCATGTAAAACGTGCTCTCTTCTTCCTCATAGTTGGTTGGCGTTCGCATTCCAAACCACCCTTTTATTAGGGAGCTGGCACGAGCTTGCCCTGGACCATTGGCTTTAACAAGTGCTAACGTCAGCAGTCAGGCGAGCACGCTGACGGTTTCGGTAAGGCTGTTTTTGCTACCAGGTGAGATTTTTGTGGCAGGTTGTCAGAGCCCCAGGCACTCATAATTGGAAGCCAGCATTAGCAGTAAAACAAGGATTTCTCTGCTGCTGTTTCTGTTTACTTATTTATTTAAATGTCAGACTGTAGTTAAAACAGCCTGCAGATCTGCATTGTGGGGTTGCTGTCTGTGATCTTCTCCTTAAAAAGTGTGGAAGGTGGGGCTTAAAAGTAATATTTACACGCTTGTACTTCCTTTTGAAGTGGGTGCCAAATCTGAAAGAGAGGAAATTGCTGTAGGAGGGCTGGATGTGGAATGAGACTGCTGCTGTCTGTATAGCTCCTTGCAGCTTGAGAACTAGCTCAAGGAGATGTCTTCTTGCTAAGCTGTAGATCCTGGTGGGGATACAGTTGAGCATGGTACCAAAAGGATGCTTTTATACCAGATGTGTTGCTAGATTTTGTGTATGTGCTCTTAAACAAACAGTGCTGCCGCCAAGCAGTTTTGAAGCTGAGAGGCATTGTAGCTTTCCTATAGATGTAAGGTAAATCTGTTCTCAGATGTCAAACTGGGATGTGTTTGTGACACAGAAAAGAGAGCGACAGTAAAGAGACCATCTCCCTGACAATAGACTGTTCAACAGGAGTGGCTGGAACGTGGTCACAAAGGTCACAAACCACCTTCAGGATTGATAGCCAGATCTCTTATTTCTTCAGGAATTCCAAGACCTTTGGCCTCAGTTGTCCTTAGTTGTTGATGGAGGCCCAATAGGGGATGTCCAGAGCCCAGAATGTCGTTTGGGGTCAACTGTGGTTGACTTATCTGTGTCGGGGAAATTCACCATCATTCGTCCTGGCTGGTGAGCACTCTTTGCTATATATACACAACCAATGCTTTTCATTTAAATGAAATGAAGCCTTCAAGTTATGGTGGGTCCTATTTTACTTGTTTCTTGGTAGTGGTTCAACCTTCAGACGAATGTCATTTAGCTAAATTACCAGCATGCTCAGAAATCCTGAAGGAGCACTCCAGATGCTGAGCCCAGGAGACTCCTTTCTAGAAGCTTCTACACGAAACGTCCTTGTTTCTGCAGCTCATGTTCTCCTTAATTCAAATTGACCTTTTTTTAGCTGGTTGCTCTTTCACACAAAATGCAATTTAATCCTTGGAAAAGCATTTTTTCTGACAGCTGTGTTTCACCCCCCCCAGTGCACTGACATCTACAGTTGAGATCCTGAGGCAGAAGTATGGCTTGGTCCCAGAATCATCTTAAGACTTCAGACTCTGAGGCTCTACAGAGCTGGTAAAGCTGGACACTATGTGCCTGTGCATTCAGCAGACGGTGTTAATGGCCTTGTTTAATGAGGTTGATGAGTTGTGTCAGGTCAGTAAACAAAGGTAATGAGAGTAAGAGTTGATAGGTGTCTGTTAATTACTGTTACATGTACCGAATCCTGAGAAACTATTTATGTTAACTCTTCATGCTGCTGTTCAATTTCCAAATACCTGTTTTAGTAACGTGATCTAAAATAAAGTAATTTGAGTATTAGACTGTTTTCAGATGTCACTGATCCTCCCTGCCCATAAAACTCGTTCCATGTCTCTGTTTATTGCACCACTTACAGCACTCAGGTGCTTAGTTAGAGTGTGTATGGAGTCATCATGAACAGAACCCCGTTTCACACCCCGAGCTGCTGCTTCTCATTTTATTGATACAAGTATAAGCTAATTTATGGCTCGTTTAGAAGGGTCCCAGCATATTTTAAACCACAAACAGAGGTGTAGTGGAAATGCTGAGTCATGGCTTGAAGCAGTGATGGAGCACCTGATGGGAAGGCAGGGCCAACCCAGGGGAGCTCAGCTGGGAGCAATGCACTGAATGACCAGAAGGGGTGGAGCCAGGATGCACCCCTTCCCAGCCCTCATTTAAGGGTTGGCAGTGGAGGTAGGTTGTATCTTGCTGGAGATCCCTGCATACCTGAGGCCTTCTGAAGGTAAGCAGCTTCTTCCTTTATTTCTACGCCTACATCTGTTGCGTTTGAGCACATCCTCACTCACTGCAGCCTGTGACCTTGCTGCTGTGCTGTCATTGCTGTGCCTTCCATTGGGTTACAAGAAGGAAAGCTACTGTGAGCTGAACTTCTTCCAAAAAACAAATGGATGATGTTTTCAGCAGCATTTTTATTGCAGTGTTTTTGTTTTCCCTCGATTCTAAAGGGAATAAAGCAACTTCAGGTCTAGATTTTCAAAACTTGGGGCAGTAAACAACCACTGAAGAGCTTTTAGTATAGATGTGGTTGCTTTTCCTTTGTTTCCAGCATGTAGAGTAGTAGGGTAAATAGCCACTAGCATTTGGGCAGTAATTATCTTTAGTTATTTGGATACAGTGAGCCATAATAACGACACCTAGCACAGAACTTCTTGGTATAGAAGAGCTTTGATAAACTGGAGGGTATGTAACTGCATGGTTTAGTTTCATCTACAGTAAACAATTTAGAGGAACTTTTATTTCTTTTTTGCAGCCAGCTGGTAAGGAAATGCTTTTGAAGTTGCTTAGTGGAGTGAGGGATCTGTGGTGGCAGCAGACCAAGGGCTTAAGGTAAAACGCATGCTGGAACCCAGCTAACTATGTCAGACATCACAGAACTACACACCATAAGAAAAAACGGATCTTTGGCCCCGAAACCAGCACCCCCATGCATTGCAGAAGAGCTCTGAAAAGGTCATCTCTGCTACATCTGCAGGAAGTTACACTTAGCTGCTGCTTTGAGATCTCCTACTTGTGAAGTTACCTCCTGTGGGTTCAGAGCTGGGACTCTTGCAGTCCTTGGGGTGCTTGCAGGCTCAGCGGCCTGCCTAGGCTGAAGGTTCTGCAGCTCTTTCCCTGTGTGCACCTCTCTGTGCTGCAGCTCTGTCAGTGGGATGGCTCTGAGTAAGGCAGACGCTGAAGTCACATCAACCACTGCTCTTTCTCTCTGCTGAAATGCTCTGCCCACCTGCGGGTCAGCTCCAGGTACATGTTGGGCTGATGAGGAAGGTAGTCCAGGTACAGGCGTGTCAGGGTCTTCTTGGGAACAGCCTTCTCAATCTGGGTGCCTTCGTGCCATTCGTTGAAGGATGTGATGGAGACGATCTCTGGCCTGACCATGAGAGCAGCTTGCAGAGCTGTTTCTTAGTACTTCCCATTGACTCTGTTCCGAGTGTTGTGGTTGTTCCAGGGGCGAATGCTGGTGTCAATGTAGCCCGGCCCAACGCTGGGGATGAACATCAGGTTGTTGGAGTCACAGAAAGTTTTGATGGCTTTCCAGTTCTGGTGGGATGAGCCAAAAGAGAAACCATTGGATGCAAAGTATGTGTACATGCCATCGTATCCTGCAGAGAGGATATCCTTCTTGTGCCCTTCCTCCACCAGCAGTGCTATGAACACAGCATCGTAGGCGGTGTTGCGGAGGGAATGGGAACCTGATGGTGTGAGAAGGTTGGCCCAGGATTCAGCTGGTGTCAGGTAGGAATCGTAGATATAAAACAGTGGGAGGCTCCTGCCAGTGCTGGTCTTGTACTTATAAAAAGCAGCATGCGATCCGTATCTACAGAGAGAGCAGAAAGCTTTTTCAGAGGCTCAAGTGATGAGCACTCAGCAGGTGTTGCTGTTATGAGGCAAGTGTGATGTGAGACTTGGTTTGCCATAAGGGCCTCTTTGCTCAGAACCTCTCTCTGGAACCTTTATCTCCTCCTTTCTGGGAGTGTAACTGGGGTGTTTGTTACTTCACTTCCTTTTGAAGGAAAGAGTAGAGGTGATAGGCTTAGAAACCTGAACAGAAGAAAGCAGCTTTGGGTTCTAGAGGCAAGATACTGATGTGCTGGAGAAAGTGGGGTTTGATTACAGCTCCTGCTGCTCAGCACTGCTTTGTTGGCTGGCTGTAGGCAGTTCTCCCTGTGCACTGCTTTTTGGATACTGTTCTGCTGCGTTTAATTCAAAGCACGCTGTTTTTGCTTAAAGCAGCATTCCACAGCTGGATTTCTGCCTACGTGAGAGACTTACTTGTCCACGATGTATTTGATGTTCTCGTGCACTGTGTGGTCATCGCGCCCTTTGTACGGCTGGATGTGGAAGGCGACCTTCGAAAGAGGAGGTGGGAGGAGGGGTTATTTGCAGCACAGTCCTATTGCTCCCTCTTCACCCTGACCTCCCAGGTGGCCCCAGAGCTGTTTAAAGGACCTGTGGGGGAATGAACTGGGAGGGCCCCTCTGTGACACATGCGGAAAGCTGGGCAGCCTGCTCAGATCAGTCGGAGCTTTCACTGCTTCTCACTCAAGTTAGTGGGGAGTAAACTGAGAATCCTAATTAAGGGGAAAAAAACCAACCCTGAGTATTTAGCTGCTGAAAAATTGTTCCCATGAATTAAGGAGAGCTCTTAGATGGAAGTGCTCATTTACTTTACTACTAACTGAAGCAGAGGAGTGGGATCTTTGCCCAGGCATAGTGTCAGCTTCATGCTGGAGCTGAACAGTGAGTTCAGTGGCCTCCAACAGCAGACAAAAGCATTACCTTTATGGCATACCGTTGTGCAGCATCCAGTATGAATGGCACGAGGCTGTCTGATGGTTCCCCGTTGTCATCTGCTAGGCCGGGTGGGTACCACGACAGAACCAGCACTCCTGTGGGAACACAGGCATGGATTGCTCATATGGTTTGTTTCTAAACTTTTCCTCCTCCCATGCAACGGCAGCGAGGTAACTATTTCATGGCATTGTAATGAATAATGCCTTAGGTGCTCTGTGCTGTGTGAGGTTTGGCTGGAAAAGCCTCTAAGCGCTGCTTTGTGTTGTTGGCTATGGGATGGCCGCGGGCAGAGAGCCGTGGCAGCGGCCGTACGGGATGTTGAGCCCGCCCGGTGCGGGGCAGCGCGGGGCGGGGGGGCCGAACTCCGCATCCCGGGGCGCTGCGGGAACGGGGCCGGGCTGCGGTGCGTCCCGGTGCTTACCGATGGCAGCAGCGCGGAGCTGTCCCATGTGCTCGTCCACCACGGCGGGGTCCCGCGAGCTGTAGGGGCCGAGCGCGGGGTAGAAGCTGGAGCCGATGTCATCGGGCGGGCGGTGGCGGCCCCGGGGGTAACTGGCCGACACTTTGGGGTCCCAGTGCGGCACCAGGGCGTGATCCCAGTGCAGGTAGCGGCCCTCGAAGCGCGGGCTGCCGTACCAGGCGTAGTAGAAGGCGTGCAGGTCGTAGGACGGGCCGCTCCCCGCTGCCGGCTCGCGGGCTCCGGGCGGAGCGGGCGGCTCTGCCAGCCCCGGCGCACCGGCGGGGAGAGCATCGGCGGCGCGGAGCGTGCGCAGCGCCAGCACCGTACCGAAAACGAAGAGCGCGGCCAGCAGCAGGGCCAGCCCCCCCCGCCGCCGCCGTCTCCGCATCGCCTGAGCTCCCGCTGCCGGAGGCCCGGCCCAGCTCGGAGGAGGCTGCTCAGGCCCGGCTCCGCGGAGGACGCTCGGCCCTGCGGGGGACGCCTCGCTCCGGCCGGGCGCCGTTCTGCTTCTCGGCTCCCGGCCCCGCTCGGTGGCTGCGTGCTCTCTGGTGCCCCCTGCTGGCGGCGGCTGGGACTGCAGCGCCTCCGCCCTGCTCGCCCCCAGCCCCGGTTCGGCCGCCCCCAGCGGGGCTGTGCCGTCGGGGCCGCGCGCCGGCGCTGCCCTGCGAGGAGCCGGGAGCTCCTGGGTCCCCGCTCGGGGAGGTGGGTGCCCCAGGAACTGCCGTGGCGCTGGGAGTGGTGGTGATGCAGCGCCCCGATCGCAGCCCGGGAGGGGGAAGCGGCTGCCGGGCGCTGCGGGAGGACGCGGCTTCCATCTGCGCTCGGTCCCCGAGTGAAACACTTGAAACGAATGGTTGGTGAAGGATTAAACTTAGTCAAGGGAAGGCGAACGCGCCCCAGCGAACACTGAGATGTGACTATCCGGGCTGCTAAAGGAAATAACATTTTAATTGGGTGAATCTGTTACACACAAATGTTACAGGCGATAAAACTCCTGCTAAATGGAAACTCGGTAATGAGATAAACCTGTCGAGGGAACAAATTGCCCGTAAACCACAAATGGGCTTCTGAGGCTCCCCAGCAGGGTTGGGCCTTCCATTATTTTGCTTAGCTGAAGCTCGTGCCGCCCCACGGTACTGAAAGCTTCTGGCAGCGGTTCCTACCTCCATCCATCCCTGCGTGGGGCTGCGCTCTGTGGGTGAGCTGCAGCTGCAGCAGCAGGAGTTTGTCCTTCAGAGCTGGATGTGGGTTTTGGCTGGGTCAGGTGGGGGTGAGGACTCACTGCAGAGCTGGATTTGCAGGATGCTGAGCGCCACTCAGCAGTGCAGAGAGGCGCCTGGCTCACACCTCTCTGGCCTCTGCATTGGCTCAGTTAGAACAGAAAAGCAGCTGTGCTTTCCTCAGGGAGTTGCTGGACCTCCTGGTTGCAGGGAGAGATTGGAAGCCATGGGCTGAGTGTACTTTAATGAGACTTAGGCTTTTAGAGACTATAAGGCAAACAAAAGCCTGACCTGCTTCCCCCCATTTAGTTCTCAAATCCCTCTAGGATCCTTTGTGTTGTGATTTGGGAGGCCTGGATCAGCTCGGGGTTGATGCTCTGTGTTTGTTTGCCAGCTGCCACGTGCCTTGGGCTCTGCAGGCACACAGTGAGCCCCCAGCTGCCCTTTGCCCCTCACGTGCTGCCATCTGCTCAAGACAAGGACCCTTTCTCATGTAACTTCACACGTGGGTGCAGGGTGTGTGGCTCAGGACTTCAGCTGTAATCTGTTCTCAGCCTTCTGCTTTTTCAGTCGTTATTTTCATTTGCTGACATAGAAGAGGTGGGAGTTTGTGCCTTTCCAGGTGTGCTGGAGTGAACTGGAGCACCAAGAGCTGCAGGGCAGGAAGCAGATGGGGCTGTGTGGCTGCTTCTGGATGGACTGTATAAACCAGCTCTGTTCAGCCCATCATCCCACAAAGTAGCTGCCATCATTTTCTTCCGAATCGCCGCCTTCAGGCTATAGCAGAGGTCAGGCTGCAGAGAGGGATGCTCCAGGGAGGTGGGAAGAGCTTTTTCTTTCTGTGTCTGGTGCCAAGGACGCTGGATAGAAATCTGCAGACCAGAGAATCTGCCGTCACTCTTCTCCATCTGCGAGTTCGATGTCTTTTGAAACGGTGACATTGAATGTCTGAAGCAGCAGATGAAGGAGCTGAAGGTGGGGCAGAACCATCTAGAGACAAAACATTGGGAGGCAATGAGCAGCAGGGTGTGGTGTGCCAGGCGGGGTGCTCAGGCCCCACCACCACTCCCCATGCAGTGCAGTGGTGGCACGGCACAGTCAGAAGCTCCGTGCTCCCAGTGGGTTCCTGTTCCCAAATTCCCCAAAAGGATCTCACCAGGGCACTTGTCACTACTGTGCTGTGATGATACTTGTCCTGGCTGGTTCTCCTTCTGCCTTCATCCAATGCCATCCATCTGTAGATGGATGTGTGCAGCGTGCCTGCAGCCTTCTGCTCCCTGGAGCTCTGTCTGACCACTAGATAGTGCTCAGCCACCGAGGGAGTGCTGGAGCAGCCCAGCAGCGTGGTCCGTGCTTCAGAGTATTGAGCAGTGGGCGCTGAGCAGGGCACGAGGCAGCAGCTCTGCTTGGTGCACGCTGAGCCCACGCTGCGACGATTTTTCCTGGTGTCTGAGTGCTGTGGTTATGTATCTTTATTGCTCGCTAGCAGCTGTCTCTGTTGCTGCTAATGGACTGTAATACACACAGAGCTGACCCCAAAATGATGGCTTCGGAGAAATTGCTGTTTGCCGAGCTGCTGCTGGAGGAGTCAGGGAGCAGAGGGCTGTGAGGGGCTGTCATCTGCTGAGCGTGTGCGTGAGGGGTCCCCTCCTCTGAGCCTTTCCTCCTGCCTTGTCTTCCCAAATCAGATCCCAGATCAGAGGGAAAAGAGAGAGGGATCGCTTCCCTTTGCTCTGCTTGCTCAGGACCCTCTCCTCTTCCCTACTAATTCTACTGCTTTCTGTATTTGCATAGGGAGCTTGCCCCCCCCCCCCCCCCATCTCATTCCTCACCTCCTCAGCTATTCATTGATCCTTGCCAGCCTCCTCCAGCGCTCATTCATCACTCTCGCACCCGCCATCTACTTTCCAAATGTTTCCTATTTTTCCGCTGATGTATTTCCCTGCTCAGACAAGCTAATCTCGCGCCATCAATAACCCGGCTGCAGCTGCGCTCTGACCTCCGCACCAGGGCTGGCATGGAGCAGCAGATCTGTGGGGACCAACAGAGCTGAGCCGCATCCCCTGGGTGCAGGATGTGTGCTGGGTGCCAGGTGCCTTTGCTCCTCCAGGACCAAAAAGCTGGAGGTCTTTGAGGAGCTATAGAAAAGCCATGAGGCAAAGCAACCTTTAGAGAAATCCTTGCTTTGCTGTCTGCTCTGGGGTGCCCTAAGCCTTGTCCCTCTATCCTGGCCTCTGCGTGGGCTGAAGGGAAACGTATTGGTGTCAGTCTGTTTGTGGCTCATCCCAAGCTGCTGGCGCTCAGCGTCCCTGCAAGTGACAGCTTTATTTGTGCTGCCGGCAGCGGGAGGATGAGCTGTGTGTCAGGAGGGTGGGATGGCTGGTGACCCCTCTCCTTCGCAGGAGATGCAGGCACTATCAATTACTGCTTTCCCCCAGCTTCTGGGTGTCCGCAGGCCATCGTGGCTGTCACGATGATGTACTCGGCACCAGCTAGGGCGGCCGGCCCTTGTGAAAGCATTTGGGCACCGTCAGCAGCGTGGAGTGAACCCAGGCAGATTTGGGGTGGGGATAGAGGGGGGTGGATGTGAGCAGGAGCTGCTGCTGGCTGGGAATGGCTCAGTGGTTTCCCGTGAAATCAGATGATGCGATGTAATTGCAGGAGATGTAGCAGAGCTCAGAGCCCACAGATGCGTGGTGCTGCCTCTGCAGGGCTGTGTGTGAGGTGGGGGTGCTGCACAGAGCATGCATGCGGCTGGGGCAGTGCAGAGGGCTGCAGCCTCTCAGCACGAGGTTGTGCAGGACAGAGCTTCACTCTGAGCCCCAGAGCTGGGGATTCCCATCACAGGATGGCTCTGCACTGAGCTGAGGCTCCCGGGGAGCAGCCCTTGTTCTGCTCCTGGGCAGCATGAAGGCATTGGTTTTTATGCTTATTTGGTGGCGTTGGTACATCCCTGAGCAGGGACCTGCTGCCGGGCAGGCTCATTTCCAGCCAAACCATGGTGCTGGGAGGTGGGGGGACGTGGGATGATGGTGATCAGAGCACTGCAGGTGATGAGATGTGTTGTGCAAACGCACTCCTCATGGTTAGGACACGCTGATCAGACAAACAGCTGCCTATTTAGTTTAGTTGGGGGAGCTGCCTATTTAGATCTTGTAGGTGGAACTATAAACGTTTCCCTGAGCCATTTCACAGGAGCTGTGCGGAGTCAGGGTGACTCCTGTGTTTGCAACCCTTGTTGAAATCACACTGGCGTGAGCACTCAGAACAGGAAGTACTCAGCTTGCATTTTAATGAGCGCTTGACTTCCAAATAAAAACGCATCTTCGGAACCTCGTTAGCAGAGCAGCTTCAGACTCAGCCAGCAGTGATCCCAGGAGCTGCACTGAGCTCCGGCCGTGCTGATGGCAGAGGTGGGGGTGTGAGGTACCACTGCAGCATGGGGGTCCTGAGCTGAAAGGCCTCGCTTTGCAGCTCTGCAAAGCCCTGATTCCACCCAAGACAGAGCAAACACAGAGTGTGCTGTGCTGCGTTAATATGGGGGGGTCTTGCAAGCGGTCTTTTGTGGTCATGGGGTCCCAATGGGAGGTGCCATCCAAAGAGAAGGCTGTGTGTCATGTAGGCCAGGTCCCTTATTTGGTCAAGAAATCATTTACGAATAACTAGGCTGTTGATAAGTTTCTAATTAGCACTTTGCTTTTGCTATGGTGCCTGTGTTATCAACCTGGCAGGGCGCAGTGTGCCTCCTCACGGCTCGTGGGTTGTTGAGATTGCTTGTAGGCTCCATACGTCCTGCTCGCCTAGGAGCAGCAGCCTTCCCAAGGCTCAGTGTCAGTTTGCTGACAAGTTTGGATTTATTGCTGATGGCCCTGAATTTATTGCCCAGTGTCATTGTCACCAGTGCTCAGTGGCACTGTGCTTCCAGAAGGGAGCAGCCTTGACTGGGTCCTGCTGTCCCAGACAGCTGCCAGCACTGCCCATAGAGAAGTTCTGCTCCTCCTCCACCAACCAAGCTCTGAAATGCTGCTTCTCAGCACCCTCGCTCCACAATACAGAGCAAAGACAACCAGGCTTGGGCTAATTAAGACAGAAACGTAACGTTACAATTTGTAGCTGATTAAATCTTTCAAACAATATTTATGTTAATCTCCTCCTGATTTATTTTCTCATAATGCCTCACGTAGGAGATAACCCAATGCGTGGGGAAATGGCTCCAGATGGAGCACGGCCCGCCTCGCCAGATGCTTGGAGCTGGGGATGAGGATTTGTCACTGGTGGCTGCAGCTGCAATGGTCGATCCTGTCCATTTAGGCCATTGTTGCGTGCAGGGAGGGATGCTGAGCTGCAGTTCTGCTTTTGTCCCCCCAGTCTGAGATGCTGTGAGGTGCTCATAGAGCACAGGGGATGAGGATGAGGCTGCATGCAGAGCTGTGCCTGCAGGCAGGATGGCTCCGGAGTTCAGGGGGTTTCCACTGCGGAATTGTTAAATTAACTATTCATTTAATTATATTTTGATTAAATTAGATCCTCTTTCTTTCTTTCTCTTTTTTTTTTTTTTTTCCTTTTTTTCTTTCTAATTTCCCCAGCTAATGATTCTCTGCATAATTAATGCTGGCTGATGCTGCTAACTCCCTCCCTCCTTGCTGCTGTGGACACAGAGGGCTGGGGGCAGCGCCTGACCCCCCCGCTGCCTCCAGGGTAGGGAGGCTCCAGGGCAGGGGCTCAGCCTTCTGTTTGCAATCAGTTATCAGTTCTTATCCACGTGCCATCCCTCCCCTGGGTGCGTAATGGTGCTCTCTGCTGACTCTGTGCTGGGAAGTGGGCTGGCTGTACCTCTGTCAAGTGTGATTACTTCGTTATGCCGTGATGCAAACTGTCACCAGCCCAAGCGTGCTTGGAGGAGATGGCTGGGGCAGGAGGAGCTGTGCAGCTCGAGCAGCGTGGTGTGTGTGTAAGAAGAAAGCAGTGGTGGTGCCTGGGAGGATGCAGGGGGTGAGGCAGCACCTGGGCATGGGGCTGTGGGAGCACTGCTTCCTCCTGCTGCCTTCAAAGCCCCAAACCCAGGGACCTGCAGGAGCCCGCACAGCCATCTCTGCTGGGGGCTGAGCTGTCTCTCGGTGAGATGCAAATTTGGTTAACCTCAAATTAGGCAGGAGAATGGGAGGCTCTTCTTTGAAAAGATGTCATTCAAACGGTTGCACCTGAAATTATCCCCACTAGAAATGCGGCTGGAGATGGTAATTAATTCACTGTGCTCCCTTAATTAATTCCACAGCTTCTTGCTGTGGCTGAGCTGTGCCAGGCTGAGCCCTGGGCTGAGTGCAGGTGTCCACAGGGCCCGGTGCCTCCTGCAAATCTCCTACCAGCAGGTGATGCTCAGTGCCTTTTTCCCTTGCTCTGCAGTCCTACCCTTTAAACACCCTTCAGACCCTGACAAGTTCCCTGAGGTGCAGTGAGCAGCTCCCTGGTACCAGAAAGGAGAAGAGGCAGCAAGGCCACGGAGATGCTCAGCCTTAATGAATGAAGCTCATCTAAAGCCTGCAGCGTGAGCAGGGTGGTTGCTTTAATGCTGTGTGATCCATAGAGGTGCACTCTCAGCTGCCCCAAACCCTCCTCCTGCTCATCCCTCAGCACCTGAGTGGTCCTGAGCAGCTCAGCCAGGGCAATTGCCCAGCACGGTGCTGAGCCCATGGCTCCTGCATCTCTGCTCAGTGCTTCTGCAAATAACCAACCTCCTCGAAATGGTGCCAATTAGGCCGGCGCAGCTCTGTAATCCGGATCCCTGTTGTGCTGTCAGACTCGATTCAAATTTAATTTGCAGAAGGTGTATATGGGGCAGCTTTTTTACTTAGCACAAAACAGGAAGATAACGTTGATGGAAAAAATAATAGGAGTTCATATTCTTTTTTACCTTAAGGAAGGCAAAGAGATGCCAGAAAACTTGGCTGCATTTACATTTTAATGGGAAATGTTACGACTGCCTGCTCTGGGAGACACAAATTGCTTTCTGGAAGGGACCCGATCTTTGTACCAAAGTGTGGGGAATTAAGTGCAGCAGCCCCCGAGGAGATGGAAGGGATGGATAACTGCACGGCCAGGCAGAGGGGATGTCGTGGATGGCTGTGTCCCACTGTGTGTGCTGGGCAGGTATAGGGGGGCAGCAAGCAGGAGTCTGTGGGCAAAGGAACTGCTCAACCACACATGTGGTGCTGTCGGGGATGCTTCCAATCCAATAAAGGAAGCAAAAGCATCGCTGTTAGAGGCTCAACCTGAGCAGATGCTCTGGCACCCATGAGGCTGCTTCCCGGTGTCACTGTCTGGAATCCAAAGCGGTGATAAATCGTAGGTGACCTTCAGTAATTTATTACTGCCTCGTGCAAAGCGCTGCTGCGTCTCGGGGACGGATCCTGGGCATCTGCCCGGGATCACAGTAATTCCAATCTTTAGCATCGTAATAGGTTTGTCATGGGTTAGATAATGATAAAAGGTTGTGGATGGAGGCAAGTGCTGGAAGCAGAGCAGGGATGCACCGGTGCCGGCCAACAGGAGCATTTGCTGATGTGGGAAATGCTGTGGGCTGCAGCACTGGGCAGGGTCTCGCTGTGGTTCTTCTGCATTGTGAAGGAGAGATGTTTCCAGCCTGCTCCGGCTGCTGCTGCACGCTGCTCGCAGGAGTGAGATGAGTGAGAAGTGATGGCAGAAGCTCTGCAGCCGCTGTTTGCTGTGTGCCAGATGTTCTGTTAGTGACACGGCACCGCTCGGGGTGTGCAGTGGGCTTCTATTTCACAGCAACACACTGAGCCTGTCCCAGGCATGGTGATGTTAGGTTGAGGGAACTGGGCTTGTTTAGCTTGGAAAAAAGAAGGCTCTGGGGAGACTTCATTGTGGCCTTTCAGTACTTGAATGGAGCTTATAAACATTATGGGTTATGGCTGTTTACGAGGGTGGATAGTGATAGGACAAGGGGGAATGGTTTTAAACTGAGACAGGGGAGGTTTAGGTTGGATATCAGGAGGAAGTTTTTCACCCAGAGGGTGGTGACGCACTGGAACAGGTTGCCCAAGGAGGCTGTGGATGCCCCATCCCTGCAGGCATTCAAGGCCAGGCTGGATGTGGCTCTGGGCAGCCTGGGCTGGTGGTTGGTGACCCTGCACATAGCAGGGGGTTGGAACTGGATGAGCATTGTGGTCCTTTTCAACCCAGGCCATTCTATGATTCTATGATGTGGGCATCTGCATTCCGCTGCATCGTTCCGTGCTATTGGGAATAGCATGGACTTGGCTGCATGGCACGGCGCTTCCTCACCAGAAAAAGTCACAGGGAGAAAAAAAAGGAGATTCTCAAAGAAAAACTTCCCCCAGGCTTCAGAGCTGAGGCCGCATTTACATTTTGATTTTGGAAATCAATAGCCCCTCGCAAATAGTTCTCCTGTGCTGCTGCAGGTCATCCATCAGCTCTGGGGCTGTGCTCGATCGGAGCGCTGCGTCGTTTGGCTGTTTGTTTATTTGTTTGATATTAGCAGTTTGTTCAGCTGTTCTCCAGGTCTGCGTTATAATGGCAAATTACAGAGTTGGGTTTTTCACAAGTAGTCCTAGAAAACGTGGATGGACGGCACCATCGTGTGCTGCTGAGCCAGGGCAGTGGGACTGTGGCTGAAGGCTGTCATTAACCATCGCTGCTGGGCTTCCTTTCTGCATACCAAACCTGTGATTTTTGTTCTCTGAGCAGGATGGAGTGAGATTAAGGCACTCGGGTGTGTCAGAAGAATTTCAGCCTCTGTAAATTCGGCAGTGAGGAACTGGGATGGAATTTGCTCACTAACATGGCTGTAGAGCACAGCAACTCGAACCATCTGAAGGGTGCAGTGCGAGGGCAGCGCCTGCATGGTGCTGCAGCACTGACCCTGCAGCAGCAGGTGATGGCTTTAGGGTCCATTTACCCAAGTGAGGTTCACCTTGATGTTTAAATTACTTCCAGTATCTGCATGCAGGAGTCTGCTTTGGGTCTGAGACAAGAACAGCCAATCTGAGCTGCTCTCGGGGTTTCTTTGGTGCAGTGAGGGAGAGGTTAGAGTGGGCTGAAGCCATCCCAGAGCCTCTGGGTTCTGTGGGTCGATGGCTGCCTGCCAGCACCAGGCCCTGCTCTTATGGCAGTTTGTGCTGAACGTCTTTTTAATACTGCGAGGAATAACTTGATTAGTGATTATCGGTGCAGAACACTTGGGGAGTCTCTGCAAAGGCAAGGACGGGCTGTTTCACCAGAGCTGCCTGTCAGTTTTGTCATCTCATTATAAGACCGTTCAGTGCCACAGCTCTGGACAGAGAGAGAGGGAAAAAAACCACCTCGGTGTAATTATATTGGTCACATTTTGTAGGCACTAATGACTCGCTTAGCAATTAATGTTTCTATGGCTGGCTGGGGAGATGTCATGGCTCTGGCTGGGTGACGTGGCTCCACGCTCCTAGGCTCTGCCACAGGTGGGGCTGGGGGAGCTCCAGGGGTGGGAGGTGGTGGGATTGGGGTGGGTGGATGGCTGATGTGATGGGAGGAAGGCAGCCCTGAAGGAGGGACAGCACTGCAGCTAGTTGTTGTTTACTGTTTGTTCCTAACAAGCATCATTTTCAGCTTAATAAAGGTGGTAGGACGTGAGCTGGGTGAGAATTGCCTTGGACCCCGCCATCCTAGTGGTCAAACAGTCAAGTACTTATTTTACGCTCTCTAAACAGACATGGTAATTTTTTCCCTCCACACTCTGTTTTACACCAGCTTAATTCCACCAGTAAATTGAAATCAAATGAAAAGCTGCTTTCCTGGCACAAGTGCAGAGCAGCAGCCCTCGGGGGGAGGGGGGGGTGCTTTCCTGGGGCACCATGTGGGCACAAAGGCACAAACAGCCAGCAGGCAGAGGGGTGCAGTGCCCACGTCTATATCTGCTCTCTCGTCTTGCTTTGCAGCTCAGAGAGGAGCTCCAACCCTGGCTGTGCGCGGTGCTATTGCAGGATGAAGCCGCCATCAGAGCTGCCCATAGGGACAGCAGCACGGTGGGACAGGGTCTGATGGTCTCCATAGGGCAGGTGGGGGCACAGAGGTGACCACGGTGGGGCACAGTGCTGGGCCAGGGGTTGGTGGCTCCACCTGAGCTCCTTGCTCTCATAAATCAAAATCTCGCCGTGAACTTTAGCGGCACCCATAAATTCTCCATTTATCATTATTAAAGATATGTCAACATTCCAAAATTGATTTATAGCCCGTAATTTGGATGGCGAATTGTCTCTGATACGGTAAACTATTTGTACTCAAAGCCCATCGTGCGGTTTTCTACTTATTAGGAGTTAATGACTCGTAACACAGGGCCAGAGCAGGCGGTTGGTGTGGATGAAGGGGCGGCTGTGGCTGTTGGCCATTCCCTCTTGAATATACAATATACAATATTCCAGAGGGGCCCTGAGGCAGCGATGGGGCGTGCAGCCCTCTGCCCACACTGGGGCTGTGCCATCAGGTGCTCTCCCCTCCCATTTCCCAATACATATGTTAGAGCTCCAAGTTCTCAGCACTGGCGAAGCTCTGAAATCCTTTATCTCCAGGAAGGGCCATCTGCTGCTTCGACACCATGGAAACAGCTTTCAGCGGATAAAAACTTCGGTTTATCATTTTAATTCAGCACCAAACGCTGTAAATTCAATAATTCATTGCGTGCTTTACAAGGTATTTCTCTCAGTCTCCAGTGTGGCTGTTGTGTTGGTTTTTTTTCCCTCCTTCTTCTAATGTTGTAGTGATTTTACATTTGTGTAAGTGCTGCAGAATTGACTTTATACAGTGAGACAGATTGTCCTGTCCTACACAGCGCCTCATCCCAAAGCAGCAACAGCTGCTTGCTGGCTGTGCTACGTGGACGCACCCACCTTCACCAGTATGATATAAAGGCCAATTATAAAGCTTTTCTAATGTCTAAATCGAATGGGATCAAAGCTTACATCATTGGTTTGGGCAGGGCATGGTGGTGGGATCCTTATGGGGCCCTCCCAACCCGGGATGTCTGATGGTTGCTGCTGCACCCTGGGCTGAATCTCTCCAAACACAGAAAGAGAACAGAACCTCAGGAGTGTGCTCAGGTGAAGGCTGTGCTAACAAGTCTCACGGCCAAGAGCACGGCTCCCTTTTTATTTATGTTCCTCGATTGCCACGAGGAACCTCTGCAGTTGGTGATGCTCTCTGAGAACATCCCATATCTTTTGGTGGCGTTGTCAGCCCTGCTCGTTTCTAAAAGCATCACCAGGAAAGCTCCCAACTCTGCAGGGCTGTGGTGGCGTCTCTGAGTGCTTGCGGTGTTGCAGACCTTGGCCAAGGGAGGATTTGGGGTGGGTGGATGATGCCGGGAGCGGGTCGGCAGATGCAAGCCTGGCTCCGTGTGCTGATTTCTTGCTTTGTTTTGGCTTCAGAGAGGCTGTTTGGCATCCCTCTGCCTGATGAGCGAAACCGCTGCTCTCCCACTGTGACATAAACGATTGTATTTGGGTTAAAAAGCTACAAAAAGATACTGGCGTGATAGAATGTGCAACATTACCTCTAATGAGCAATTATATTTCATAACGTGGATTAATTGAAATCTTACACTTAAACCAAGTAGCTAATTACAGACCTTTTAGCTTAATAAAGATAGAGAGCGGAAAGGGATAATATATACGGTAATTATTGAGTTAAGCAGGACGTAATGTGCATCCGGGGCTCACTTAGGACATTCTCAGTCAATATTTAATTACTTCTCTCTGAAGCCTGCGTGGTTGTGAGCTGCTCACATCCCTCACCACATCCTTTCATCCCCATGTCCCTACGTCCCCATATCCCTATGTCCCCATGTCCCCGTGGCTCTATTTTTCCTGTCGCTGCGTTTTGGGGCCCAATGTGCCCAGGTTCAGGTTCTGCCGGGTGCTGGGCTGTGCTGGCAAAGCAAACCACAGCAGTGGTGCCCTGAGTGCCCCTTGCTGCTGCGGCTCGCCTTGATGGAGCATCATTCCCAGCACTGCGCAGCTCTTACGGTAACAGAGAGGCGAAATTTCGTTAGCGAGGCTTAAGGTCAGGATTTGAGAGTTAACAGCCTCAAGGTTGGAAACAGAGAGCTGCAAGAGAAAACAAAACATGAAGCGTGGTCCTCAGGCGAGCGCTGGGTGCTGCTCCCTGTGCTGCGATGGAGTGGGATGAGGGATGCGGGATATGGGATGCAGGATGTGGGATGCCCTGTATTGGTGATGCTCATGTAGTAACGGTACAAAGGCAGTGCTCCTCCTGCCTTCCTATAGGGAGGGGATGAATGGATGGACAGCCATCCTGGACTCGATTTCCACACTCCCATGTGGTGAGGCCAAGCCTTCTCGCAGGGGTCCCACAGCCCCAAGAGGTGTCCTGTGCTGCTTCGGAGGGACAGGCAATGCTGTGAGCTCTAATGAGCGGAGGCAGTGGGAGCTGCTGGCTGGGAAAACAGAGCTTGACACAGCGCCAGGGGTGTCCGGCCAGAAAATTTTGGCTGCTCTGAGAAAGGCCACTGCAACGCTTGAGCTGGTTGGATTATAAACAGCTATTAAAAAATAGCAATAAATGGAAAGTGGGATAAAATGTACTGCGGGTTCCTCAGCACGTAGTCTGGGCAGCCTGTCCTGTGCACAGCAGGGCAGGGCAGGTGTGGAAGCACTGACTTGCTAAACAGGACAACAGGAGATGCAAACTGCATGCATTTCTGTCAGATGAGAGAGAAATGAATGGGTAAAACTAAGCAAAGTGAGGCTGGAATGAGAAAGGTGAGAGCAGCAAGAGCTGAGTGAGGAAGACCTGCAGACACAGGGCTGGGAGGTGCTGGCGGCTTGGGAGAAAAAAGCAGGAGTGAGGAAATCGGGATGAAATCTGCTATAAAGTGCAATGCCACACTTCAGGTCTGGCAACAAATTTTTTGCTGCAAAGGGAGTTCATTGACCAGAACCTGCTGTGCTGGAGGCAGACCTGAGGCTGTTGGTGCACGATGGGGTGGTTCTCCGTGGTGTCCCCAGCACTGACTCTGGCCTTAGGAGATGGACCTGCACATAAACCCCCCATCCTTGATATTCGATTTGTGGCTCGTGCAGCACCCACCATGAGGGGCTTTAGAGAGGCTGAAAGTCCCCTTTTAGGAGGAGAGGCCGTGCGATTAAGCAGCTCTCCTCCTTTTCATCCAAGTGCTGCGCTGTTTGGCAGCTGCTCTGTGGCTGCGATAATTATGTCAAAGCCTGGGGTGCCATCAAGGGTCTCCGACCATCTGCAAGTGAAGAGCTTCTTTCCAATTACTTACGCTGGCATCTCATGTCCTCTTTGGTCTGAACCGATGCTCGCTGAAGGATATTGGAAGAATTAGGAGATATATTTCCCTCTAATCCCATCCCAAGTGACAGCGAAATCAAACTAAAAAGTGCCAGATCACGTGCTGTTGTTTTAGGCAGTAACCCAGTGGTATTAATGAAGGGTTTTATCATTCTGGGGGCTGCATTGATTTAGAGAACAAAATATCCAAGGTAACAAAGCCAGATGAATTAAAAGCTTAGCAGCATGAGGAGGTATTACAGCGCAGCCCTGGCTCTTCTGGAGTTGTCTGGGCTGTTCTGCTCCTGCAGACAGGATGTTATTGCAGCGCTGGGTGCAAACAGGCACCTTCAGGAGCTAAAGCACACAGGTTGTATCCATTTGAACATGTGAATGTTCATACATCTTCCATGGAGTGCCTTCCTATTCCTAAATCTAGTGCTATGCATGTGCTGTGTTAGAACAGGGTTCTTGCAAGGGATCTCTGATGGTTGTGGGGTCCCACTGGGGACCTGCTGTCACATAGGCCAGGCCCCTTATTTGGTCGGGAAATCATTTACAAAAAGGCTTGGCTGTTGATAAGTTTCTAATTAGCACTTTATCTTTGCTATGGTGCCACCATTATCACCCTGGCAGGGCGCAGTGCACCTCCTCGTGGCTCATGGGTTGTTGAGATTGCTTTTAGGCTCCCTGCGTCCTGCTCACCTAGGAGCAGCAGCCTTCCCAAGGCACAGGGTCAGTTTGCTGATGAGTTTGGATTAATTGCTAAAGGCCCTGAATTTATTGCCTGGTGTCACTGCCAGGCAGCAGCACTGCCCTGAGGGAGAGCTCATGGCCTGGATTCCCTCTTTCTAGGCAGGAGGCTTTAAGAGAAGGCAGACTTGATGGACCAAATAGTACAAATGAATGGACTGGTCTGTGTTTGCAGTCGTCGTGCTGCCACACTTCTGACTGGCTTGGACAGGCAGAAGAGGAGTGGGGAGAATTTCCAGTCCCACACTGCCAGCTTGGTGCAAGGCACTGCATGTTCCTCTGCGCAGAGCAGGATGTGTACACAAAGAACTCCATATCAAGATGAAACTCCTGCTTTCTCTAAACCTTATAATGAAAGCTGATACAGCAGCTCACCGTACAGCTCTTTACTGGTGCTTGTATTCGTTTATGAAGGTAAAGGGAAAAAGATTTTCAAAGGATGCAAACAGTTGCTTGCAATCATAGGGAAAAATGAGAAGTGTCTGTGGTCACAGTGGTTACAAATGTCAGCTTTGAGAATGGAGTTCTGCTCCTCAGGGGCTCTGAGCTCAGCATCCCACTGGCTGTTCTGGGGGGCTCTGTGCTCTCATGGCCCACGCTGTGGTAATGGTAACAGTGACATTCGTCCCCTTAGTGCGACTGCAGAGGTCATGGCAGCCTGCAGACCTCAAGTGGGGGCAGGATGGGCAGATGGGGGTTGGGGACTGTGAGTAAACCTGGCCCTAATGCTGCTCTGCTGCCTGCATCACACGTGTTTGTCAGGCAGGAACCTGCCTGGATGGTAATGCAAGGGAGATTTGATTAGTCCTGATAATGCTCTGCTGTTAAAGCTCACGTTATGGGAGATAATGTTGCTGTACGGCAGGGCAGTGCTGCCCATGGCAAAGCTCCAGCTTAGGGTGCAGCCCATTACCCCAAAGGCAGGAGATGGGCTTCTGCCTCCGGGCTGGGGCTGCTGCAGGCAGGGCCATGGGGCTGTGGGCTGTCCCAGGACCCTGCCCCATTGAAGGACCACTCAGACACCCCTAGGGCAGCTCAGGCACCCAGGGTGAAGCTGCTGCTATGCCATTTGGGCATCAGAGATTGTGCCATACCTCAGTATCACAGACATACTGGTGGGATAGCACCAGAGCCCTTGCACCACGCTCCAGGATGGGGTTTCCTGGGGGATTTATGAGTGGCTCCAAGCTTTTCTTTTCTTTTATGGTTCTTGATGAGTAGATAAAAGGCCCATCTCTTCTTTTAATGGAGTCTGCGATGTTAATGGCCTCTCTCCAGTCAGACGAAGTCGCTTTGGCCTGTTTCAGTCTAATCAGGGCTGATGGGGAGCGTCTGGCTGTGCTGTGCTGCCCTGCCCAGTGGGAGCTTCCTGGAAATTAAAACAAGCATAGGCTGGAGGGGCTCCTCCCATCACTATCATCCCCCCTCCTTGCTGTGGGCACTCTGGGACCAGCTGCAGGCTGGCAGAGGGCAGGACATGGGGATGACACAGGAAGCCCCAGTGTCCCCATCACTCCCATGCATCAGAGATGGGATGGGGCAGCTCCTACACCCACACTGTGTAAGAACAAGGCAGTGTTTGTGCATGTTAAGTGCGTGCTCCCCAGTGTTGTTCTGCCTCTAAATGATCCAGGAAATGTATCGCCCGCTTAACTACCTTTTAATTAAAAGTCAGAGATATTAGAAAAAGGAAATCAATTCCTGTCACAATTAAGACTTGGTCTGAACAATTGCGGCGTGTTTCAGCAAAGGATCCTCTCTGGACGTATTGATCTGTATTGTCATAATGGCTGCTTTATTACCGTGGCTCAGACGGTCCTAAATGAATATGACATCTGAGATCCGCGTGGCAGCGGCGTGCCTGGTGCTGGGTGTGCCCATGGGATGGTCCTTCCATGGGGATGGGTTCCTCCATGGGGCGGGAGGGACACCAGAGGTCCCAACAGAAGGGGAGGGAGAACTGAGAGCCGATTAATCAGCATGTGATGTGACGGAGAACCTTGGCCACGGTCTGAGATGTCCCACTGGCTGCTCCTCTGCCCTTTGGAAGTTCTTTGAGAACCAGGGGGTGTTGAGGAAGGCAAATGGATTTCTCATGGTTGCTTTTGTAGCTTGGGGCAGGGAGTAAATTCAAAGAGGCCCTGACGTGAGAGGTCAGAGCCTCTGTGGCAGCGGCTGATAATGAGATGTCTCAGATAAATCAGAACACCTGGGCTCCACTGCAAAGAGGTTTCCCCAAGATACTGGCATGAGGAGGGGCCGAGTGCTGAATGCTGCATGGGAGCACATCTGGCAGTTGGGATGCCACAGCCCCGTTACCCCCAGCTCGGGGCAGCGTCTGCCTGCTCACCCTCATTGCATCCCCATGGGGTGGGGAAGGAAAAGCCCCACCACCGTGACGGTGTTCCTCGGAGACCAGCGGCTGCTGCAGGCTGTTGGATACAATTTGCTTGGTGATAAATAGGACTTCTGTAATAATTTCTGGCTTTTATTAGTGCTTTTAATCTGCAGACCTCAGGAGCACGCAGGCATGGAGAGGTGAGCCAGGACGAGAGAGATGCTGAGAGGAAAAAAGGAAAGCAGCAGAGAAAAGGGAGGAGGATGAACTCTTTACCTCTCGATCCCATTAGCACATCCACTACAGGCTGCAAAATCGTGTTAGGAGCTGGCGGAGCCGGGAGGAAGCAGGGTGCCTGGGGGGAGGATCCAGCCCTGCCAGCCCCCAGGATCTGTGCTCCTCTATTGCTGGGTTCAGTGACCCTCAGGCTGTGCCTCTGATGTATGACTAATTGGAGAAGTGTCTAATCTCGTCCTCTACTGATGTTGCCATTGCGCAGCCCGTGATTAAACATGCTGTCAGTCTCTGCTGCTTACAGATGATAACGCTGCTTCCTCGCCATCCCGATGCTATCGGCCTCATTAGAATGGTTTACAGATAAATGAAGATAGGGTTGAAAAAGAAGTCCAAGAGCATCTGCTGAGCCCTGGGCTGGGGGTGGCCAGGGGGACCCCAATGGTGAGCTGCAGCGCTGTGGGGACCAAGGTGAGCCTTGCCCCAGTGCTAGCACTCCTCCTCTGTGGTTTCTCCTCCTCGTGACCCTTGGTGGCATCCAGGCCTCTGCTTCTGCCTCTGAGCTTTAAGCATCGAGCACAGCAGTAAGTGTCTGGCTTGACAAAATTCCTTCTGATTCCTCATTATAGGAGAAATTGCCATACAGGCAGAAAGCTGTTCTTTTTTCCCACTCGTTCTGAATGGAGCATTCACACGTTCCCAGCGAAGGCTCCCGGTGCGGGCGGTGCGTGGCCCTTCAGATGCACCAGGAACAAACTGCAGCTGCAGATGGGAACAGGTTGTTTCTCCTATTTGTTATTCTTTCCCCTAATTATAATGCAGATTGGATGCTCTCTCCCGCGTTTCCTCCCTTTCTGTTTATTTAAGCAGTATTTTTGCAAACCTACATGGCAATCTCACTCTGGGACACGAATGCAACCTTATTATCAAAGTGAATTAGGATTTGTTGCTTTCCAGAGCTGCTGGCATCGCTCTGCATTCTTATCCTAGGGCTGGGGAGCTGCATGGCTCCATCAGTGGGATGCAGCCGGCAGGACTCGTGCAGTGGGGACCAATGAAGGGGGGTCCCTCCCCAGGGGCCAGATCCAGCCCAGAGCTTTGGCAGCAGAGCAGCTTCTGGGGGCTCGGGAAGGATTCCAGCTCCCCACTGCACACCCAGCGCTCTGCAATTAGCAACGAGCTTTAATGGAGCTGGACATAGCGTGCTGGTGCCTGATTTAGAGTCTGCCCAAGCGCCGAGTCCTGGAGAGAAAAATGCGTCTAGGAATTAGCCCCAGCTGCAGTAAATTGCTAATTGTCATTTGCAAAGTGTATTACCCTCTTTTTTTTTTTATGGCCAAATGAAAAGGACTCGCTCTGCACGTCCTCTCTGCCACCCTTGCACTGTGACTGCGGGATAATTGGTGAGGCTGGTGCTGATGGAGCCATGGAGGGAGCATCGTCCTTCAGCATCCTCCATGGCCTGACAAAGAGCAGCCAAAGCAGCGCTCACCCCAAGGAATGGGCCTGCAGAGCCCTGTTGTTAAGGGACATTTATCTTCACATTATTGAGGGGCCAATGAAGTTAGAAATCTCAGTAATTGATTTTATACGGTGATTCAGTGCAAAGACTTAAGGTGAAGGAGCTGTTAACAAACGCCATAGAAAGGGACATCCAGACCTGTGAATGCTGGCACTTTGAGGTTCCCCAGGTGGGGGACATGCAATGGAATTGGGCACAGCACAGGGGACAGCCTGGCCCATCGCCTTCTGATTTAGAAAGCTTCAACATCATTGAGAACAGCCATCCTGGAGCTCACTGTCTGCTCTGTGCCCCATCCAACCAAAAGTGCATCCGACCAGGGATGGTGGCCCACACTCTGCAGAGCCCTTTGTGAGGCATAAACAGCCCGGTGGGAAATTATTCCTGATGCCACTGAAATGAAAACCCTAATAACAGCACTTCAAACAGAACTGCTGCAAATCTCTGTAAGTGATTTTAATGAAACCAGCCAGGAATACAAGGAGAGCAAATCAAAGCTAGGACAACTCCTTTGTTCAAATTACGTGTAATTGGTATCAAAATTATGATAATGGCTGTTTGCACCATTATACTTGAGGTGTATCATCATTTCTACTGCAGAGCTGAGCTCTCGGAGGCTCAGGCACCTGAAATGCTGTGTTTCAACCAGGGTGAGGAAAAGCAGAGGGTCTGCTTGCCTCCAGAGAAGGCTCTCTGTGCAGGGGGGGGAGGGCTGAGTCCTGTCCCGTGCTCAGCACCACCAGCAAAGCATCTCTGCAGGGCAGGACTGGGCTCTGCCCCAGGGAGGGCTGCAGCTCTGTGCTCTGAGCTGTTCCCATTGGGTTTGGTGCTGGGGGGAGGAGGATGCTGCTCCCTGCCCCCGAAACGTGGGGCAGCAAATCTCAGCTCAGGAGTTTGGTGTTTCTGATCCTAAAGTCTGGATGGGGGGAAAGAGAATTCAGATCCAAATTCGATCTGTTTAAGTTGTTGGATGCTAATTATCACTGAGTTACAGCTGGGTTCCTCTGGAGCTCTGATAACTTTGCTGCTGGTGCCAAATGGTTTCCACTGGGCTGATGCCATGCAGGTGAGGGTCAGAGCCTCAGTTGTCAGGGAGTGGGCTGCAGTGATGTGTGCAGTTTGCATCTCCTGGGCTGTTGCTTAGTGAGTGACTGCTTCCAAAACGCCCCAAAACACAGTGCCTGTGTGCTGCCATGTGTTTGCTGGAGCAAGACTGGGCACATGAATGCAGCCTCTTTTTCTCCCGGAGAAAAAAGTGAGGGTTTTTCCAGCGTGTGTTTCTCCTGTGTGCACTGCAGCCCAGCACTGTGCATGGATCTGTGCTGCCGCTGGGACTGCGCTGGTGCTGCTTTTGTTGCCAGTGATTGATGCTCCAGGTGTGCCTCTGCCTAAAGCTCCTCTCACATCACCCATTCCCTTTCTTTTCTTTCCGTCATCCTTTGAAATCTCCTTTCTGATCCCAGTGCTGCTGCCCACCAGGCTCTGGCTGCGGATCTGCTGTGCAGCCCTTCCCTCCGTGCCACCAGAACAGAGCCATCCCCGGGAGCTGGGAGCCTAATTAAGGCGTGTAATGAATCTGCAGAAGGAGACGGCCCGCCGCACTCGTGCATCCTCCGGGTTCTTCCGCCGCAGAGTTAATTGCATCAGACAGCTCTTAAAATAGGGTGCTGTGCCTCCTGGGGGTGGCTCAGGGCTGAGTCCTGGGGAGGTGCTGCTCCTAAAAATACACTGTGCGTTCCCTCTGACCTTCCCAGAGCAAAACCCCGCGGTGGCATCGCCCTCTGCGTGCTCAGGTTGGTTCTGTCACTGACTGCAGAGCTCAGGTCCCTCCTCTCCGGCTCTAATTAATGGCAGATGATAATTTGTCTCCGGTTGAGTTGGAATTGAACACTAAACGGATGCTTGCCCCCACGAAGAGGCTGGGCTTCATGCTGATTATGACAGAACAGAGTATTACTTATATAAGTGTGATGATTTACGCTGCCTGGAGCTCTGGATTTTCTCAATATATGACAAATTTGAGGCATTTAAAAAAACCGAGATGCTTACTATATTTTACATTATTTTCTAGAGCACGGATCCCTGTGGGCTGCCTAGAAATCCATTAGCATGGAATGTAAAGATGCTTAGAGGCATTTACCCGGATTAGCTGCCTTTATGTAGTCAAGGATCTTTTATATGATTACCTTAAAAGCTAAAGAGCTGCTGCAAAACATTTATAACGCAGAGATTCTGAAGCGAAGAGGGCGCATCTGACAGAAAAATTAAGCTGTTCAAAAACAAATGCTTTGACTTCCAGACAAACAACATGGAAGGTGAAGGCAGTTAGCACACTGAGTAGCAGGAGTGCTCCCCTTTGCAACCCATGGTCCCTGCTCGGGGACAGCCCCCGAGGAGCAGGACAGCAGGACCTGTGCTGGAGCATATTCCTATGGCAGTGCCCCACACAGCACAGAATCGCACATATCTCTTGTTTTCAGCTGTAGGGAAATCCTTTCAAGTGTGGAAGAGGAAGGGAAGGCACAGAAAAGCATCGCTGAGCTTTCTGCTGCTCCTTCTTCCTTCAAGGGCAGCTCTGGCAGCCGCGCGTGGAGGCCGGCGTCCTCCTGCTCCTTTGTCCTTTAGAATAAAAAGTCATTTGTCAGCAAAAGAAGCAAAGTTTTGTTTTTCAGTCTGGATCTGGCTGTCCTCCCACTGAGACTTTCAACTCTTTATCTCAGGAATTGATGGTCTCGGGTTCTGATCCTCTTTCCTTGGTGTTTGTATTGATTTTTTTTTTTCCAGGAGTGTTATTTTCACCGTGGTTTCAGAGCCATCCTTCTGGCTCCACTTACAGTCAGTAATAGCTCAGCTCGGAGAATTACCCATTTTCTGGGCCGTGTTGGTCCCAGCTCTTTGCAGAAGCTCCTGGGGTGGCCTGAAGCCGGGTCTGCTGTCCCCATATTGTCATTGGGGCTCATCCCTGTGCCTTGTGGGGCTGCGTCCCCTCAGTGCAGCCCATGAGGGCTCAGGGGACTCTCCCTGTTCCATGTCTGCGCCCAATAATGAATAAATCCCAGTCTTGATTCAGAAAAGCTGCTCCATTTCCTCACCCTGGCGACGGTTTTCAGTCATCCCGTCTTGCCAAAGAAAAATTCATGAGATCATTCCCCCACTACAACACGATGCTTCAAACCCGTAATTAAAATACCTCTGGCTGTTCTAATATTAAGCTTTTATAAGTGCTTGGAATAATATTTCAGAGAAATGGGAGAGCTTTGTACTCTATTAGTGACATACCCTTCTCCCAGTGAAATATCTCGAGCATCGAATCCTCTGTGTATGCGGAGAATACCCTTCCCTGTTGGCTTCCTCTATGAAGGGAGAGCCTACACCTCCCCGGGGCTCTCAGTGGTGAATGGAGCTGTCCCGAGGGTCCGTATTGATTCTGTGGATGACATTAATACCTTCCAATGTACCAGCAGCAAGATCCGGGCCATGAATGCTAAGCGGGCGGCTGCTGCTCCCCAGAGATGGGTAAGCAAGATCCCATACATTACACCGTGTGAGTCGTGTGTCATATTAGAGCAATCTAGTTTTAAAGGGCATCTTTCAGGCACAAACTAGCTTTTTCTCACACTTGACTGATCACACAAATAACTGTGATTAAAGGTCAAGTGCCTGGGTTTTTCTATTTTACTCCTTAAAAATTTATATGCGAAAGAAAACCTAGAAGTTAACATAGCATGAAATTGTTATGCAGTTATGAGTCTTTAATGACAACTAAATATCACTTTCCTTCCTGGGCAGCTGGCAAAACCTCCGGTAATAATGGGACGGTTCTTCTGGTTTCCACTCGAGGAAGATTATAAATAAACGCTGTCCTTTGCTTCCCTGCCCTGCAAAGTGATGGAGGGGGGATTTATTTTCATCAGGTGAACTTGTAACCCAACTCCAGGGCTGTGGATGTGTTCCTGGTGTGGGCTGAGAGATGGGGAGGGCTGGAAATGCCTTCTGCTTTGAGCACCCAGCGGGGATGCCTCTACCAGCACAGAGCCCCACCCCTGGGTCTGGCTGACTGTGGGGTGCTTTGGGGTGAGAGGGGATTGCTGGCAGGCACGGAGAGCAAGCAGAAACACAGGTCTGTATTGCTGAACCTGAGTGTGAATGTTCATCGGGCCGGAAAAATGTTCCCTCTATTTGTGCAGGATGGCCACAGCAGCAGCACCTCCCTACAGCCCCCGGTTTCCAGCAGATTGGTTCTCAGTTGCAATGCTTCCCAAGCCTCTCAAAAAGCAAATGTGCCTTAGGTGTTTAAAATAAAACGCTCAGAAAGATGAGATTGAAGAATCGTTGTCCTCAGGGTTTTGGGCTGGTCCTTGGGTTGCTGAGGATTCCCAATCCTGCAGGGATTGCTTGAAGTTACTCACATAGGTGGTCTCATTGACTTCAGGAAGGGCATACTTGGAAGCCGGGGCACAAGGCAAATGAACTGCAATCACCATATCTAATTAATCTAATTATGCAGTGTGCAAATCTGAGTCCGATTGGCAGCAGGCTTCAATGGGATACTTGCTCCAGTAAACTTATGCATGTATGAAGCACTGTAGAACTGAGGCTTTGCATCTGGCATTTGGAGATGTTTCAGTGCAGTGTGAGGGGTACAAACCACTGCTCTTCCTGCAGCACTCTGCCCTCTTTCCTACGGGCATCATCGCTGTGTTTCTGCTCCAACAGACATCCCCACACCTCTCCCTTCATGCTCAACCCAGCCCCCAGCGCTGGCTGCCGTAGCTGCAGACTCAATGTTTTTATTCCAGGCTTACAATGTTTTACATTTGACAGCACATAATTACGGCGTGGGGAACAACCCACAGGAATAAGTGTTGCTACATAAGCAGACTTC
Organism: Pavo muticus; assembly: GCA_016647715.1. Lineage (NCBI taxonomy): Eukaryota > Metazoa > Chordata > Aves > Galliformes > Phasianidae > Pavo > Pavo muticus. The sequence continues at coordinate 334,801 of JACDJE010000166.1, read as the reverse complement.
AGCGTTGGGTTGAACAGCCATCAGATGGGAGGCTGACGGGTGTTCAGCCTGTTGAGATTTTGCAGGGACCTGCAACACCTACTGTTAGCAGGAACTGAAGCACGCTGCCTTCCTCCTTGGCACAGGCAGCTGTACACCCATGGCTGTGCTTTCCTGGTGCTTCCTTTTGGCCATTCTGAAATTTATGGCATCTACAGGACTTTGAAATGCAGCTGAGAATCCAATTCCAAGCCTGGAGAGGCAGAGCCTATGGCTCGATGTGAACTTGGCGCTCCCAGGCGTGGCTCTCAGGTGATGCAGTAATGAGACCTGCAGGTGTTTGTGCAGAGCACAGACTTTGCACATTCAGGAACAACATGGGACTGTGGTGCTGGGGCAGGAGGTCAGAACAGAGGAATCTGCTGGACACCTCTCATTTCTCCTGCAGTTTGCATGGGGCAGAGGCTGTGCAGCCACCCCAGCATGGCAGGACAGCGGCAGTTTTGGGACAGGGATGCATTCATTCCCAGTCTGTCCAGCTAGTCTGCAGGAGGGTGTATTGCTGCTCGCTGAGGCCCTCTGCTTTCCCCTGCCCCCATGGTTATATAGCTCTGGGGCTGCCCATTGTGTGGTGCAGAGTGAAGCCGACCCCTCAGCCCTCCTGCGCTGCTGAGTAATGGGAACACGACAGTAGGAGGCCAACATCACCTAATGGGAAAGCCTGCAGCACAGTTCATTAGGGCTGTGACCAGAGGATCTCAGCTTCACCAATGGCCAAGCAGTCCTTTGGCTAACATCAGACGACAATACCTGCCCTTGGCACTGAGGCCAGGAAGCCCACAGCCCTTCTGGGCACCTTCAGCCCGTCCCGTTCTGGCCCTGCGAACGGCTCGACGCACAGCCTTGCCCTCAGTCGGCTTCAGAGTGAACACGGCTCGCCCCGTCCCCTCTCTCCCCGCCCCTTCTCCCCATTGGTTGTTAGGAGCTCTAAGCCCCGCCCCCTCGGCGGGGGTTGGCTGGAGGTGGGGGGAGCGGGGCGGGGCGCGGCGGTCGGAGCGCGGCGGCGGCGCGGGG